>VWZL01005943.1:0-14566 GCA_013396915.1 Stercorarius parasiticus | reverse complement strand
AAGGAAGGAAGGAAGGAAGGAAGGAAGGAAGGAAGGAAGGAAGGAAGGAAGGAAGGAAGGAAAGAGGAAGCTCTAATAGCTGTATCCTGATTACTATCATGGCAATTAATCTGGTTGTCCTCTAACTTTTTTTTTTTATTGCGGTCCAGTAATATGGGATACTCTGTAAACAGAAAATGATTCGCCATCAAATTGGTGGTATACTGAGTTAGAAAGATGAACAATATTGAGGCTCTCCAGCTATGGGCTTATGAAATGAAAATCAATAGTAGTGTCAGGTGTCACTGAATGACTGACTATAACGAGCATGTTTGTCCATATGGTTTCTATTGGACTTCATGGGTAATATTGATACACGATTTTGGAGTGGCTTTTTATTGTGCTGTTGTTGGCCTACAAAAAAAATTAAGATTATCCTACTACTTATAGCACACTGGAGTGTTCAGTGGAAGCCTCAGGCAGCTGAAGGCCTATCATTGACAAAACTGTGTTCTAAAAGTAATCCTCTTTTTACTGTAATGTCCATTTTATAAATATTACAGCCAGCACTTTACCTCACAGCTACAGAGCTTTGCAAGACTAAAAGCAAATGAAAATGCTATCAAAACTTTTGCACTTTTTTTTAATTTTTTTTTTTTATTCTGTCCCCAGTGTTAGGCCAATGCTAGGTTTACAGATGCATGCAAAATAAGGGAGTTAATTGAGTTGAGATCTTTATATTACGTGTGTTTGTGTGTGCGGTTTTGTGTTCCTATTTGGACAGAAAATATATTTCATAAATATTTTTATTTAAGGGTAAATTTTAGACATTTACTGTACACTGACAGAAGGTAGGAAATGAAATTTTATACTAAAGTTGAAATTAAAGCTTTTGAGAACATTAGTATATGTCTGAAATTGCCAGGAAAAAAAGAAAGAAAGAAAAAAAAAAGACATCACTATTTAAAATAAGTACACTCAATGAAAGTCAAATTTATTATTGGAGATCCTAAACTTTTAATTGAATAGGATAAGTCTCTGTTTTAATTTCTCATTCTGCAATATTGAGAGTAACATGGAAAGAATATGCTTTGATAAATACAGGTTGAATAAAGACCAATTTCTACTTCCTTCAACACAGAAAACTTTGAGGCTTTGCTATCAACTCAGGTACTTGAGGAGGCATAGTACCTATGGGGTTATTAAAGGCATTGAGCAACTGTGTTTCAAAGGAGCCAAAGTGACACCAGTGCAAAGAGTGGACAGCATTACCCATGATGAAGGTCTTTGCACATCAGTAATTTAAAAATTCTACTTTTGTTGTGTTTTAGGAGCAAGTAAACTCTACTTAGCTAAATTATGAGAGTGGACATTTTACTTCTGCAATAGGGCAAGACAGGAAAATCATGGTAGTCTGCACATGAAGGACACAGAGCATCATGAGGCAGTTTTCTGAAAGTATATCTGAAAGAACTGGCACTAACCTACAGCTGCTATATTTTTAGCTACTTAAACTCAGTGCGGAGCATCACGAAGAAAACATGGGGAAGAATAAAATTTTGGTGATGTCCCATTGTCTTCAACATGCTTAATTAAGACTTGAGGAAGATAGAATATTGAGTTCAAAATGAAATTCACAGTACGCCAACCAGAGAGAACTAAACTGGAGAAATATCATTTAACAGAATGTATGTCAATGAATACATCTAAGAGTCATACAGTTTTTATATTCAGATAGCATTACAAAAACATCATGATCATTGCAGAACTCAGAAAGTGGAACAACTGTTTAATCCATGACCTTATTCCATGTTCCAAAACAAAATAAGTTACTTTCTTAGAAAGACATAGTGATAACTAAAAAGGTTAGATTTGTGGGGTTTTTTTCCCAGAGTATATTAATTGATTCATCGGCATTTGAGGTGCCAGTTTTGATCTTTTTTTCTCCTGAATGGAGAAAAAAAGCTGTCAGATCTAATGAAAAAGCAAACAAGTTTACTTATATAATCTCTTATATTCCAAAATTAGCATCGAATCATAGATTTTATCAAATAGCAAAATGTAATCTATAATCTATAGTCTAATAGTCTATAATCTATAGTCTAATAGTCTATAATCTAATTTTGATCTCTGAGAACTTCCGCAAGATTCAGAACCTGAGTAGTATGAGTTCAAAAGAAAAAAAAATATTGTATGATCTTTTCAATTAATAAAATCATATAAAGCATGAGGTGTTACTCTTTAGAGTACTTTATTTTGGATGTTTAGAATCCCTATTTATTCTAGATTGTCTGTTGCTACATTGTAATGATAAATTTAGCAGAAACAACAAACAAATACTGCCCTTCCCACCCCCTGATTATCTGTATCTGGGCAAAATAAGCTATAAAATCATTGCCTACATCCCCTCCAGGATAATTGTGCCTATTTTAGGGCTTTTTTCTAGGACAGAAGCAACACAAAAATAGATAAAACAATCCCTAAATATTATACGGACAAAAGATACTACTCTTAAATTGCACAGATTGCATTTATGTGCCTTCGTTACATTTACTTTAAAATGAAAGAAGCAGTGGGACACTGTTTTCCCTTCATCTGTGTGCGGTATACAAATTGAATAAAAAAGTAAGTTTCCTGGTAGTAAAAGCAGAATTAACAGTTGACTCAGTGTTTGCACCGCAAAAGCGTTTGAAGAACTGTTTCCTGTACACAGTAACTGTTTATTGAAGCTTTCCATAGGGAACTTTTTTTTAATTTTTCTCTGTCAGTCTCATCAAGTCATTAATCATTTTTCTTGTTCTTTTCTAAATTCACTCTTAATGTTGTCAATGCTTTTTCTGGTGTTATGAACATCAGAAACTAAGAAGTTATTACCGGCAATATTAATTGAATCTTCACTGGAGCACAATAAAGGCATGTGTGACATAGCAATAAATCTTTCCAATCCATTGTTAGGTTTTTTTAACACACTTAATTTCTCCACCAAAAATCTTTGTTAAACAGAGAAGCCTGGATAATTATCTACTGAAAAGTGAATGTTTAGATAGATATAACTACTAATAACTACTAATAGAACAAGGCAGTGATGATGAACCTATGACATTTAAATCAAAATCAGCAAATGAAACTTCAGTCAGTACCTTGTGAATATGCTTTCTTCATCTTCTTCCCAGCTAGCATTTTCAGTGTTGCTGAAGAAGCTTTCACTCTTAGGAAAACTGTAATTTTAAAAAAGTTTAAGAAGTAACTGAAGAGTGATGGGGTATAGAAAATAAAAGGGTTTGTTAATCTAAAGTGTGCCTTTCTTCTCAGTGTAACAAAATAAATACAGCATTAGTCAGTCTTTTGAGAGAACCAAACATGTGATAGTATAAACAAATAGTTTTTAACTCCAAGAAGCCAAAAATGTGAGCAGAAGTGCTCTGAAATTCAGAGGGGTTCTTTTGAAATGGAACCACTGAAGTCAGTGTGGGGAACATTTCTCCTAGGTTGAGAGTTGTGGATTTCATCAATATGCTTTTTCTTCTTTATTTCATTAAACTACTGATAATACAGTTAATGATTCCCATGTATAGGCAACAGTACTATGCAGCTGACACCAAGACTGATACTCTCATAAATCCATAAAGAAATACGCTATCCAATTTTTCCTGAATTCATGGCACTTAGAATTATATTAGACAGAATTCCTGAATATAGATGTTGCATTAAAACCAACCATACCTGTATTTGTTTGACCCAAACAAAAACAATGAAAAGACAGGGCTTCTCAACGTACAACCAGTGATAGTAATATCCCCCTGGAAATTTTAGGCTGGTAGGTTTTATTACTGTGGTAGACAGCAACTATGGACCTCAGGTCATAGCTCCAAGCAATAATAACTGAAAGCAAAACTCATTTCCACAGTTTACCTTGCCATCAGTGTTTTCCTTAGACTAACAAATGTTCTATAAAAATGTCAGTTTAGCTCTTTTGAAAACCGAGAAAGAAAATATATTGCTATTTCTATTTTGATAACAGTGGAGAGCTTCTGAGGTACTACACTGATGGGAGTAATTTCAGTATATAGATAAACAAAATGGAGAATATTAATTATTAACCACTAATTAGTATTCATCTGTCCCTGCTTAAAAAAAAAAAAAAAAGAAAAAATCACACTTTTCTATATTTATATAATTTTCCATGTGGTAAATTTAAAATAACCTAGATGTAAAAGTTGTAGTGAGAATTTCAGAGATTCATGAACTAAATAATTTGAAAAACAGGTATTCATATCTCTAGGTTAGAAAAAAAATCCTTTAAAGTAAAGTATTTCTGGTTCAACAGGAAGAAAAATCTTATTTCTGTGCTTCTTTGGTTAAGCACATAAACATCTGCATTTCTTGCCAAATTCAGTAATTGTGTAGATTTTCATGACTGGTAGATTTATCTGCTATTGGTATCCTTTTTCCTCAGGCATACATCTTTTCTTTCTCAGTAGTCTGAGAGTCTTTCTTTTTTCCCCCCCAGAGACTGTATGCTGTTTCCCACTCCTATAAAATTTAGTGACAATTACTAAAAAAGCTTCAGGAATCTTGTCCTGTGTCACAAGTGCATGTTGAGGATGTCTAAAGGAAAGTATTTAGGTTTTCCAATTGCATAGATTTCAACTGAGGTTTAAGCCCATATGTAGGAGTTAGACATTAAATATAATTATTTGTTGGTCTACTAATAGGACTAATTACCAACTAAAGTAAAATTACAGTAAAAATCAATATCCCCCAAAATTACAAATAATAATATGAATAACCTGAAGAATATATTCTTCTGAGTCTTGCTGTAGCAGTGAAATTATATACAAGCAACAGAGTTAAAAAAAAGCTTTAAAGTGTAATTTGAGGATTTTAAATTTGAAGCCACATACTCACTAATATTTTTGAGAAAGTTCTGGTTATAACTGACAACGTTTTATGAAAATTCTGGATACAAACTTCAAATGTTATATTCTACCTTTTGCACTACAGACCACATATTGGTTTCAAATGGAGTTACCATTTTGACCATGAACACCTAATATTTCATCACATGTACTGTGAATTCCCCAAGGGAAAAAAAAAAAAAAAAATCCCTTCATCTGTGCACACTCTAGATATGGTGTGCCTTACCTATGACTAGGACAGTTAAATGCTGCTGCAATAAAAGCCACACTATGCCCCAGTGAAAACCTGTAGCTGAAGGCTTAGAAGAGTTCTGACGTAAGCAACTGATGGTAAAATATGACCCACAATTGTTTAGATAGAGTGGAGGCAGTTCTGTGCTCTCCTTTTGTGTAAGCAAGAGAGACTGTTAGAAAATTAGTGAAATAACCAGCCAACTAACCAACTGGTCAACAACAGATATTGTGGTTTTCAACATAAAGAGAAGCAAGTTTTTTTATGGATCTCCATGGCATATGGCTTCACACGTAAATCATTAATGACACTTCATTCATAAAAAGCGTGATCAGATTGGGACTGTATATGGTAAATGCATTTTAATTTTTACAAAGGTGAAAATCGAGTCTAGCTTAATCAACCTTTTGTGTTCCAGTTTGCCTTGCTTCTTGCCCTTATTTTTTAACTTGCCCTTGGTTATGTTAATTTCTTTGAAATAACTCTGCTAACCAATATATTAAGACAATGGAGTCCATCTAGCTTTTGATTTAGAGGAACTGTGCTTGTATCAAAGTCATGTTTATAGATTATAAAACTTATATAGATTACTTACCATTACTATAATATAGTAATTATTCATATTTTAAATCAATGTAGAGGTTAAACTTTGGCTCTGCTTATAACTTCCTGCAGCACCTTCTGTGCATGTGCTTATATTCTATCTTGCATAATATGCATACCTATACTGTGCTTAAAGGACATATAAAATATTGATCAACATTTTATAAAGTTTGTAGAAAAGATTTATTTCTACTTATACAGACTATTTATATATAAGGGTTGCTGCTAATGTTTTACACATGATTTATGGTTTCATCTTCGAATATAATGAAAGACTGCATAATTTAAGAAAATAAAAGGAACACCACGCATAATAAATTTCAAATATGGACCTCTAGGCAATTTTATTTTCCTACATAAAGCACTTGAGAAAACCCAAAATTTTTTCAGTACTGTTTCATCCAATCTCTAATTAAAGACAGATTTTATTAGAAGGCTTTTCCTTTGGCTTTTCTCCTTAAACTATAATAATGCTACAGAGAAAAGCACAGTTAAAAAGTGAAGTATGGATACTGTGACTATTCATTGCTACCAGTCACTACTTCTTCTGGAAATCACTCCTTAAGGTTGTGATGTCATTCCCTGGCAGCATGATGTATATAGATCCTAGATTAAAAATAATTTAATTGTTTCATTGATGGTTTTGCTAAGGACTCAGTCTCCATTCTATGTCATTAAGTATGCCTTCAAATTAACCTGAGCATTTTTATACAAGAAAATTTGGTGGAATTTCTGCTTCTAAGATGGGGACTTTGGGTGCTGGCATCTTTTTCTTTTCCATCCCAGAAGTAATTCTAAAGTAACTTGACTCCATACAGAGAGAGACTTTGTTTCAAATGAGAGAAATTAAATTAGAGAATCAAGAAGCGCGTCTAAGCAATCCAGCTATTAGTTGGGTTAGTAAACTAATCCAGAATTAGTTTATAGCATTCAGAGTTCTTATACTCATTTGATCAATATCATAAGACAGTTTATATCAGCAAGAATAACAGGACCAACAGGCAGTAAACCTCAGGAAATTCTCTTTGAATTCTGCACTGCAAAAAATTCTAACTCTTCTCACCTCTGCGTTTACTGGTCATTAAAAGTTAATGCCCTGGTGTTGCCTTCACTGTAGAGCTTTTCAGAAAGATAGCTCTATCCAGTTCTTCAAGGATATTTCATGGCAATCTAGCTACCTATATGCTATTTAATTTACCGTGGCTTGCTTACTTTTGCTCACAGTTGATAGTAGCACTTGCATTTACAGAGTGTTAGCAGTAAGAAAGCCTCTATACATATCGCTCATAAAAACAACACTGTGGACAATGTTGGTATCTTCAATAATAAGCTTGCTTGTTAACATCTGATAGGATGAAAACACATGCAGCACATTATTCTATAGTAAGGAGAAAAATGCTTGCAGCTTTTTCTTTCTGTTTTGGAAATCTTAGTGGGAAAGAACTGTAGAGTATTTTGATTGGGTTTTAATATTTGCCTTGCAAGCTTGATTACACAAAGCAAGTCTGAAGACAGAAGTTGTGCAGGAGTCAATGCTCTAAGAATTTTCAGTTCCTCTTCAGATTATTTCTGGTTGTGAAAAGGACTTTGGCCCCTGGGAAGGTTATTTTTACCATTACAATTGAGAGCTCCTTAGGACCATATTTGTGAAAATCCTTCTTCACAATATTATCTTCATCTTCTAAATATGCTGGGTCTAGGTTACAGGTGTTTTTATGATGAGGATCAGGGCTTCGAGCTTGTTTGAAGTCAATAAATAAAATTTATATCAATAATTACTTTATATCAATAAGTACTTAAAACAAATACATACTTTTTATATCAACAAATACTTTATGTCAATACAATTTGTTAAAATAGATTATGTTAACACTTCATCAGATACGATCAAGTTACACATGCTTGTGGCAATCCTTTTATGTGAACTGTGCTCGTGATTAAAAGCATATCATTTCATGACCAGATGTTTAATACTGCTGTAGTTAAACTGGTGTGTGACAGAAAAACAGATTTGTAGCCAACTCTGGAATGTTAAGATTTATCTTTTTTTTTTTTTTTCCTCCACCAACTATTACTCCCTGTAGGTCTTTCACACCTTACATTATCTGCTTCCTTCATGAGCAGGTTCTCACCATTTGTTCTCTCCTGACTGATCATAACTCCCCCCTGCTCTCGCCCCCTGCACCTCTCCACTCACTTTTGGTGGCCAGACCATGCTCTCCACAGGTGGTGTAGCTCTCCACTATTGTAGGAAACAATGAGCAACAGAAAATACAATGACAGATATTCCTCATCTTCATCTTTCTTTTCATTTTATTTGGGAAACAAAAAAAACCTCACCAACAGAAAGCGACTTCTCATAGAGGCAGCATGAACTTTAGGTCTGAAGGGAATCAATCTAAGCGCTTTCCTGACTGGGAATGTACTTAGCAGGGGCTTTGCTGCCTTAGGCTTTCTCAACTAGGGCCCATAATTAATATCACAGTTATGTGATATTTTATATAACCAAAAAATTTTAAATGATACAAAAATGTCTACATTTTGACCCAAAGTAAATTAAAGCAATTAGTCAGCTATTTTACATTATATTTTCCATAAACTTACTAACGCAGCAGAACAGTGGGTTTTTTTCTCTTTCAAGAATTACGAAGTTCAACCATATTTCAATCCATGAACAGAATTCAGAACCTGACAGACCCAAGTCAATATAGGCAGTAATACAGTGCAATAGCAGTCAAACCGATGTAAGAAACCAAGGTATTAGAGATGAAATTTGAAAGGATGTGCTTTTCCTATTCTCTGAGAGCCAGATGTTAGTTACCAAATTTTAGTAGCACATTACATATTGATTTTCAATTTAAATTTTAGCTTAAGTTAGCTGTTCTGTGAGCCTCTTGCTTAAATTTTTTTAATGTTTCAATTTCATTTTTGGAGCGGACTGAAACCTTGTTTTTTTTGATTTAAATTTGATTCTTCATTTTTATCCAAACACTGTGATAAGTAAGTACATCCCTTGTCATAGGTGGTAGGAAGTGGCTAATTATTTATATTACAAAGTAATAACCAAAATATACATAGTCACAGTATGAAAAAACAGTTGACATAGATCAGGTATTTGCAAGGAAATTACTAATGGACTATCCTAATAAATTAGTTTAATAAAAATGTCCTTGGATAGATGTCACTGTTTATATCAGAATGACATGAGTTTTAAAATCCCTTCTCAACAACATCTCTGTATTTCTAATAAGATTAGTTTAAACACTTTTTAAAATAATTGACTGAAATGATACTATTTCTCTTGGCAAATAAAGCCAAGAGAATTACATAGTTATATATTATAATGATTATAGCCCCTTGCAAACACAAAGAAAGATATGATCCACATTATATGCTATTATTATATTTTGGGAAGATAAAAACTGAAACTTTCCATTGCTTGTTGAGAACACATTAAAACACAGTTTCCATTCTTTCTAACTGGTCTCCATTTCAATGACTGCTTTGTCTCTTCCATTTCATGATAATGCAGTTGCAGCCTGCTTATACAGTGTTAAAAAAACCAAGGTTTTGTGTTGAAATTTCTAGAATAGGGTGTCATTGACTAGAACTGAAAACTATTATTTTCTCCCGTACATGATTGTCAGTAACAAAATAATTACAAAAACAAGTAGATGATCTTTCTATAATATGTAATTTTGTTTGTATTTTTTTGAACATATTATGTCACTTTTTTGACTAGATCCTTTCAACTCCATTGCAAGTGTTATTTATTGGTGCCATAAACAACAAGTTACCAACTCTACCACCAATTTGTGTGGTAGTAGACTTAGAAATTTAACCAGCAATATCGCCTACTACAACTTGATAGAAGTGATACTGGAAGCCCTATATCTAATTTAAGGAAAGTTAAAGTACTTTTTTTCCACTACATTTAACCCATGGCCCCTCCCAGACATTGTGTATGACAGCTCTATGACAGTGAGTTGCAGAGTGAAAAAGCGAGAGAGAGCAGGAGACACAGAGAGAGGAAAATAAATACTCATGGGTATCATGTTTTATTCTGAGTCATACAAATAATAAATGGATTTCTGGTTTTGACCTGTTTGGCAAAACACACAGAGAAAACTGAAGACCTCCATGTCCATATTTAAACATATTTCCACCACGCACCCTCTGGACGTTTCAGGATGCTGGTGATCCCAGTTGTTACTGACATTCACAACATCCTCTCCTTCACAGATGGAGACAGATTCCATTGTATTTGAGTGAGACATTTGGCATTTGGGAGATTCTTCCAAAGCACCACTTAAAAAAAAAAGACATCCATTTAGTGGGCATTTGATTAGCTCACATCTATACCACAGAATTGAAAAAAATGCAGGTATTGTTTCTAATTTTTCTTTGTGTTATTCCATTCATCTAAATACTGTTTTTCCAGTGATTATAGGTTGCTTTTTAGTGTGGAAAAAAGCCACTTTATCACTGAGTCAAACCCAAATCTTGTCTAACTCAGCAAACCAAATGTTACCATTTTTAGCAGAATCGTTCTCTGTTCTGCTTCATGTTTGACCTTCAACATGTTTTGAAATATCTTTACGTGGCAGGTAAAGCAGAGCAAACTGCAGGCATAAACCAGTTTCATGTCAACTAGTTAAACTTGGAGAAGTATTATATCTGATATCCACTATGAGTTAGTATCACCTCTATTAGCAATGTTCTCAAACATTAGAAGAAAAAATACGTTTGAAAGTAAAGAAATGATTGCTGGGGTTTAGCGGCCACATCAGCCTTCTGTCTGTGCTGGGCTCCCATCCACTTTGTGTTAATTGAGCTAGTGCTTTTAAGGACAAAACAGTTTTATTAGCAAGGGCCAAAGATGTTCAACAACAGGTCACAGCACTTACCAAGATTAAAGAAGAGCGATAAATTATGAGCTATGGAAAACAGAAAAGTTGAACATGAACAGTATTTGACAGGTGAGTTATAATCATTGTGTGCATGACTTCAGTGCAGTTGTGCAAGTGATAAGAGGAATGAGTTCTGGCATGATTGAAATCACAAGAACATCTGCCACAAAGAAACAAGCAAACAAAAAACTCAACAAGACCTTCAAAGATGTCTTTTTTTAGCAAACTGTAGTTAAGCTACTGAATAGGACTTAATCGGTACATAGGCTTGTGCTACTCACATCTGAAGTGAGCATAATTCATAATTAAGCATTCAAAAATTTAGATTTATATATAACTAGTTTAGTCATTCCTGCTAATCTGCAGTTGGAATTTGAATTCAGGTGGCAAATGGCACATTGTACTAGGTTTGGCATTCCGTAGCTATTCTCTCTTTCAGCATGACTGATTTGCTTGTTGCATGTATTAACACCAAACAGCTTCTTAAAACTTAGGTTAGCTTTTAAACAACATTTGGTGATCCTATATTGGGTAAAAATCTTCAGATGAACCACCAGCAGAATAACTTCTTATGAACAGCGTGCTAGATGTCCAGCTTTGCAAACCATCACTTAGCATGCGCAGTTTAGAAAACTACCTTGGAAACAAAATGTGTTTAAGTATTCGTTCTTGTTACTTAGGAAACTGTAGCCATTTTATATCGCTGCATTCTTCACTAAAAAAGTCAGAAATGGTAGTGATTGTTTTTCCTGTTCTGGGCTCCTGATTTGTTGAAAAATCTTGTGTAAAATTGAAAAAAAACCCGAACAAACCCAAACACAAACGTATGTCACGTAATGCAAAAATACTGTAAACAAAAAAGTGAAAATTTATTTATTTTCAAATAAAAATAATGTAAAAAAAATGCTACATGTGAGGTTGGAAAGTATTAAAGATAACAAGCCTTGGCACAGATACTAAATGATTGCCCAGGGTTCACACATTTGAATTTGGAACAAAACTCAAACATTTGATATTTTGTTTGTGTCATTGACCTAAAAAATAAGTATGTGCTAGGGGGATGTGTGTTGTGTGTCTATTTGCTCTCTCCACCCCCCATAGAGCCGCTGCACACAGAGTGGTAAAATGTGCCAATAGGAAGGATCATCAATACACAGCAGGATCAAAGTACAAGGAGGTAGGAACGACCTTGAATCCTGGAGTAACAGCACTGGAATATGGAATAAAGTGTAAAGTACAAGGGTATGCATTTATGCACTGGAACTTATACCAAGAATTTCTGATCTATGATGAGTACTCATCATGTAGAAATGACAGATGAAGAAGATTTAATATATTTCTTCATCCCAAAATGATTATGAAGTACCAATGTATTACAGCAAGACATAGGTGAATTTACTCTTACGGTGCACCAGAAAAGAATTTTCTTGTGTTCTTTTTAAATTCTTGGATTGTGAATTGGACAGTCTTGCTTAAATATATGGAATTCTAAGTCTATGTTACAGTATGAAAACACAGGCAGATAAATAATCAGATTTTTTTAACAGGAAAAATACTGCTTTTTAATTAAAATGAAAAATCAGTTTGTGTTATAAAATTGTCATTAGCTAGCACACCTCTTGGTGCCCATTGCAAATACTAATTCTGGACTTATTAATTACAAAGTATTTACAATATGTCTCCCATTCATCTGAGGAATTCGATATTGTTGTTTACTCCCATCAATGCAGCTATTACAACAGAATTAGACTCTAAGTGTGGGGACAGTTAAATAAAATAAATGGAATGGGATACAACAAAGCTGCTTTCTTCCTATAGAGAGGACTAATCAACAGAGATCTAGATCTTTTACTTCATTTTGTTGTTGGTCTCTCCCAGAAATGTAGCCTTTCTCTCAAAACTGAAAAACAATGTTTTTTCTTTAAAGATCTAATTGAAAAAGGAACTGGGCAATTTCTGTTTTAATCTCTAGAAAGCAGTGAGATCTTGGAGAACTGGCTAGAGTGAATTCATCTAGTGAGAGAACTGTATTACATTTCTTTTGTCTCTAGGACTTCAGCTCATGTTTTCCTCTCCATGAAGTCATGTGGTGCATTGACCTTGGCTGGCTGCCAGACGGCCACTCAGCTGTTCTCTCATTTTCCCCCAAAATAGAACATGGGGAGAAAATAGGATGAAGACGCTCATGGATGAGGATAAAGACATAGAGTTCACTTACCATCAGGGGCAAAACAGACTCTACTTGAGAAACATTAACTTAAACTATTGCCAGTTATAACAGATTTGAATGGTGAGTAACGAAGATAAAAGCTAAAACACCTTTCTCCTACCCCTGATTCTTCACAGGCTATGGTTCACTCCTTCATCTCCAACTCCTCTACCCACTCCTCACCAACCACTGCAAGGGGATGACGAATGAGGGATTGTAGTCAGTCCATAACATCTGCTCTCTGCTGCTTCTTCCTCCTCACACATTTTCCCTGTTCCAACATAGGCTCTCCACAAGCTGCAGTCCTTCAAGTTTAACCTGCTCCGGTGTGGGTCCTTCCCACAGGCTGCAATTCCATCACAGCATATCCTGCTCTGGCATGGAGTCCTCCATAGGTGCAGTGTGGTTACCTGCTCCACCATTGCCTCTCTGGAGGCTGTGAAGAAATTTCTGCTCCGGCACCTTGATCACCTCCTCCTCCTCTCACTTCAATGCTTGCAGGGCTGTTTCTCACACTTCTTCCCTCACTCCTCAGCAGCTTTTTGCCCTTTCTTACACATATTTTCCCTGAGATACCGCGATCTTGGTTGAGAGGCTCAACTGTGTCCTGTGGTGGGTCTGCTAGAGCAGGTTGTGACTGGCTGTTTCTGACATGGGGCAACCCTAGCATCTCCTCACAGAGGTGGCCCTGCAGCCACCAAACAGTGAACACTTGGGCACCCAGTGTTGGACACCCAGAGCCACTGCCCATCTACAGCCAGCCAGTATCTGTTTCCATGGACGGATAGCTGAACCTCATTCCCTGTCTGGCCAGCCACACCTCATTTCACTATCCAGCCATTCCCACAGCTGGCCAGCCAAAGCACATATCTCTGGCTGCCCGGACAGAACTGATCAACTCAGCACCCATGCCTCTACCCCAGCGGGCCAGCTGGAGCATCTCTCTCTCTGCTGGTCACCCACAACCTCTAACCCTGATGGTCAGTTCCCTTGCCAGACAACCAGGGCCCAAATCCCCCAGCCGACCAGACAGAGCCCTCTCTTCACTGGCCAGCCAGCCAGAAACCTTTCTTTTCCCTGAACGGCCAAACAGAACCCTCTTTCTTCAGTGGCTAGCTAGACCCTATTTCACCAGCCAGCCAAGCAGCCCCCTCTCTCTATGGCCAGCTAGCCAGAGTCCTTTTTCCCTGGCTGGACATGGGAAAGACAACTCTGCTGTTGCCTACTCCATCTCCCTCTTGAACTCCCACTATGTCATGTTCTATACAGTCATGGTTTCTGTTAAGATCCCTGACCAGTTCTTCTGTAATTTTACCACCCCATTTGGTGCCTCTAACACTTGTGCTGCAAAGTTGTTTGAGTATCTTAGAGCTCCAAATAGCAAGCACTTAGTATTGTTATAATCTTTCTCTGAAGCTGCTGAGGCAGTATTTTCCAAAGCCTCTGCAATATTTCCCCTTCAGTTTTCTCATGCCATTATTTTCATACTGCTGTTCTCATGGCCTTGTGCCCGTAAGCACCAATGGTGCTGCTATGGGAAGATTTCGTGGGAAGCAACAACTGTTTGTGGGGTGGGGAGGGACGGGGGGGAACAATGGGGACAAAACCTTCTTTCCTCCACTTCATTACCTTGTTTCATACATCTTAGTTTATGTTTACAAAAACCAACCACATTGTACAAAAGACTAGTTATTTAATTGTCATTTATTTTATC
>VWZL01005942.1:269649-317748 GCA_013396915.1 Stercorarius parasiticus | reverse complement strand
GCCCATGCTACGTGCATTCGTGTGTNGGGACAGACTTTTTCACAGGGCCTGTTGCGATAGGACGAGGGGTGATGGCTTTAAACTAAAAGAGGGGAGATTCAGACTAGATATAAGGAAGAAATATTTTACTCTGAGGGTGGTGAGACCCTGGCCCAGGTTGCCCAAAGAGGTGGTGGCTGCCCCATCCATGGAAACATTCCAGGCCAGGCTGGACGGGGCTCTGAGCAACCTGCTCTAGTTGAAGATGTCCCTGCTCATGGCAGGCAGTTGGACTCGATGCCCTTTAAAGGTCCCTTCCCACCCAAACTATTCTATGATAAAGCCTGACACCCCCTTCACAGCACCTTGTGACGTCTGAAGTTACAGCTGTATTTTGAGTGAAATTTTTCCTTGTGGCTTTATTTTGAGTCATGTTCAGAAATTCAGTATTAAATTAGACTTTGCAAGGCTAAATTATAATCCCTTAATAATGAAGGGCCAAGGAGACACTGATTAATTCGCAGGGCCTTGCAGGACCGCAGTTACACACAAAGCTGAGAGGACCCAGGACTCGACTCCTCGGACCTACCCAGCTAACCACATCACCAACCTCTTCCTAGGACTCCTAGAAACAGATCCTGCTGCGCAGCACCATGTATAAGCACAAGACTGGCAGCCCAACAGGGTTCTCGTCTTTCATTTGCAAGCAAAGAACTTCAGAAAACTCTTCAAATAAAAGTTTCCTGAACACCAGCCACGACTTCTGAATCAACACTCCGGCAGCAGATTCCTCATCTATCCCAGCTGATGGTGTGATGTCTCTTCACTTGCCAAACACCTGCTCATCAGAAATGAAGCTTAGCGCTTTATAGCATGAAACAGACTTTGCAAACATATGAACTAACCATGCAAATGAACCATTTGTTCAGGCTTCACGCACAGCAGCCCATTCCTCGGCAGATCTGCCGTTCAGAGCGGCAGCAAGACACAGCCTCAGCGGCTCATGGGGACCGCTCCGAGCTGGAGAGGCACAACTGGAGCCCCAAGAGCTTCAGTCAGTCCTGGATTCTTCTAAATACCATCCCCCAGTGAGCTGTTCTGATTCATCCGAGAACCAACGGCAGAGCCACCATTAGGGAACAAGAGCACTACAGACAACACACACATACGAATAAACATTCAAGTGTTGACAGAGCCTCCATTCCCCCGCAATCTCTTGGAAGTCCCAAGACTTTTATGACATTTGGCATCTAACTGCTTCAATGTGCCACGAAGATGCGCAATGACGAGCAGCTGCACGCTATTAATGCAAAGCATCACTGTGTTCAATTAAAATGCCTCCATTTCGTACGATACAGGGAGCTCTGCGTCTTCTTTAATTTTGCACCGTGCGCTTTATACAACGCAGACTTTTCCAAAGCCTCCGCAGAACTTCCCTTGCATTGAAGAGAAATGTGACCTGGGGAACTTTACATGAGGGAGACATTTCGGCAGAGGCAATCGTGTTGAACATGCCAGGAACTGGATCAGCATAGGCTCAAACGCAGACTTCATCTTTGCTCAAACTGGGGTCCAGACTTCAGCCGTTCAAAGAAAGTGTGATTCCCCATGAGTAAGTTTAACCCTTCTGCTTTGTCCTCCACGCGACCATTTCTGCCAAAATCTCAGCCTCTCCACAGATGATCGACAGCACCAACTAAAAAGAAAAGGCTGAACACCTGTAGGTAATTCTCGCTGAGAATCATGCACAGGTACTTCACCCCATGCAAAGCCAGTCAAACCAGTCCCCTTCCCACACATATTGGTATGTCAAATCCAAAGGGTGCTGGTGTAAAAGACGTGCTGCCCACATCACGTACGTATACAGCAGTTTGCTCCTTCAGCCATAATTTTTTCCGAAGTACGGGAGTAACAAGAACTAGATACACACAAAAGGCAACTCACAGACATTTAGCTGACCTAAATAACGGTAATTTCACTTAACTTTGGAATTTGCAATACCTCAAGCAATCAACACACGCTGATGACAGAGAGAAAAGCTGGTGGCTTTAACTTTACCATCTGAGACATCCCTTCCAGTGTGCACATCTCTGATAAGCACCCAGCTGTTGCAAAGAACCGCGAGACTGAGAAGTCTCAGATCTCTTTTTGATTTTATTTAGCTTCTAGAAGGCAGCACTTCCTGACTGCAGAAACTGTGAAGAAGCACTAAAGAGAATAAAACCAAAGTGACTTGCCGTCACTGTATCAGTCCAGAGAGTCCTGTACCCTTTAAATGAGAAATCCCATCCGAGAAAGGTGCAGATGAAGGCTGAAAGCACAGCATGTCTTACGGATCTGGATTCATAAGGAGGTAAAATTTTGTTCGGAAAAGGAAAGTGAATATCCAGACTGAAATGGGAATTTCATAGTAACAGTAGACAGAAGTAAAATATCCACTTTTACTACATTTATTAGCCTCAACTAACCTCCTAACCCAAGGTGTTTGACATGCCTCAAACATGAATATCAAACAGGTTTCAGTACTTGTCATTGATTTCTCCTAAAAAAACCCAAAACAAATTAAACAGTTTTTGTAAAGTCTAAAGTTCTAGCCCTGGTCTGAAGAAATATAGTTAGTAAGGTACCATCTAAGACAACCTATTGCTTTTTGACTTCTTTGCTCACCAAAAGCAAGAAGCCTCATTCTCTCTCCTCCAAAACCTTAAGACCATGTAGGTTTCATTTTTTTAATTATTTATGGATTAAGAAAAAAATACGTGTAATTTGAGAAATATACAGGCCCCTGCCTCCCTCTTTTGGTGCTGATTTTAGCATTGTCCCAGCAATTGTGCTGAAGGAGCCCAGTCCCTTGGCCGGTGCAGACCATGGGTTTCTATCAGCACTGCTTCTCCAGCCACCCTGAACTGCACACCCAGCCTTGGGCCACCTCATGACCAGAACTTGTAAGTTAAAACCTTCTGGTCAAACAATTTGGATTTCCCATGTTTTCATTTCACATTCAGGAGTGGACACATTGGCAGGGGAGGGAATTTGACATGAGGACAGGAATATTTTGCAGGTAAAAACCAGAGAAGGATCCTGTGTTGTGACAGGCAGTAACACCACAAGAGCAGAGTTTAAGGACTACAGAACAACCTTCTAACACAGAAAGACAAAGCAACACTTTTACAGTAAAGTTGGACAAGAGAAACTAGAACAGGGACAATCCTGCCATGGGAAGACCAATTATCACCAGCAAGATTAATGGCATTATTATTGTGCACTACTTCAACGTGAACAGAGATGGCCCCAAGAACATGGTCCCCAAGCACCACCCTGGAAGAGATGTCCCTCACTTGGAAGATTTTGGACCCTACACAAGGAGATGAAAGAATAAAAAACAAGTGGTTAAATGACAGAGACAAGGACTAAACCCAGGGGCTGTGCCTACAGTAGTATGTTAAACCACGCCAGAGCTGACCCAAACAGCCTCTAGGTAAGGGTCAGGAAACAGCACAGGCTGGGGATCATTTTCAAACAGAGCTGGGACCACAGTGTCCCAATTTGGAGGCTGGAAGTTTAACAGCATGATCACATCCAGGCTGTACCAGGCGGGCTCAGGCCAGGGAACAGCACAGGAATGCCCCAGCCTGACCAACAATCCAAGCCAGCAATGGCCCCGTCCCCAGAGCTGCACCCTGACTTGGGGGAATTGCTTGGGGATGGACGTGGAGGAGATAATGCGCAAATAAAGATTTCCATGGGGGTAAGTCTTCCAAATTAGCATTTTGAGCATCTAATCACTTAACACTGAAACAAAATGAGAGAATACGAAGTCGCTTCCCATCCTCTCTCGTGGGCAGCAACTGCTCTCTACGGGATTAGGCAGGGCTGCACTTACTGCCTGCCACACAGCAGCCTGCGCACTATTTGATCCTATCACGAAGGGAAGAAAGAGCATTCACTGCAAATGTCCCTGCCAACAGGCCACCATCAATGACTAAAACACACTTTATATAGTAAAAGATTTGAGGCAATCTCTTTTTTGAGCAGTTCTGGAGACACTTCAAGGTTTCTCTACACTGCGTATTCCAGTATCACCGTTAGACACCTCAGCTCCAAGGAACAAGAGCTTTTGGTCCCGAGAGATTTGGGCTTCTAGCCGATAATTCCTATCTTCTAGCCTGGGGAAAACCTGTGGGGTCAAAACCATCCCTGGCTTGAAGAAAAAAATAAAATAAATGATGCTAATTCTTCTCTTCTTCCCCAAACTGCTCTGAAGCCAAGACGTAACACTGAAGCAGCACTAGGAACCAGCACACTGTCCATCCCTTTATTCACCATTCTCAGCTTTCCTCTTTCGAAACGTTCATGGTGCAGCATTGGGTCTCCCTGCAGCCACCTACGCAGACAGGATAACAGCCTTCAGGAAGTCCTGCCAACACCACGCTATCCTGCCCTGCAGCAGACTTTGGAAGCACTGAAAAACAGCAGATCCAGGAGATCAAGTCATTGTACTTATTTTTAAGTGCTTACAGATGAGCGCAAGTCAAGAGGAGGGAAGAACTTCTGCAGCTCCTACAGTCTGGGTCGCACAGACCGACTGGCACCCAGAGAGGTGCTTCCTCCAGAGGCTCACAGAACTCGCTGGGACGTGGGCTGGGGGAGCTCTCGCTTTGTGTCCATTCCTGGCAAAAAGGGAACCAGTACGCGAACGCTTCCAGCTGTATTTACTAACTAAACAAAACGAACTGAACTAATATAAACACTTAAAGTTTAAAAAGGAGGTTAATATCAAACTAAATTATCAGGCTAATTAAACCCCATCTACTAAGCCCATTTTTCCCTTATCTAATAACTAAGTAATTGTTTCATTAATTTGGGAAGGGAGCAGTATAATTTTAATCCTCGTGACAGAAGAGCATTATCATGGTGTCAGTGACAACTGATCACTGCACACAACAGCCACGCAACTCAGACAAGCTTCGTGTTTTTACTCACAGATTGAAAACAATTCCTGATGCCAATCAAAGCTGTCCGTACAAATTAGAGACATATAAGGTCCCAGCTTATGAAAAAGTCATCGCAATCAAGCTAGATAATTTGTTACAATTAAAAAGCAGTAACATAACTCAGGTAGAAAGGATGATTACTCAAGATAAAATACACAAGGTCTAACACTAAGAGCACGTCTAGGTGCTGTTATAGAGTAAAACTGTATTTAATCTGTGGTGCTTGAGAGAAATCGTAGGTCCCTCTCTCCTGCTCACACACTGCTAGAGTTCAGGCGAGCACAAGGGTTCCCCTCTTCGCAGGAGCTGGAGAATGAACAAGATTTTAAAAGTCAATACGTACAAATAGAACAGCAGCTTGAGATGAGGAAAACTGCTTAAATTTCATTTCTTCCAAGTACCTGCAAAAGCACCGTCTCTCCCTTTCACTCAAAGATCTTAATGCTTGTTTTTCTCCTTTATTACCGTTTATTGATTTTACAAGGAAAACCAGCACCAGAGCATTTGCCAGGAAGGATGGAATTATGTGTGTAGATTCAAGAGGTTTAGAGCAGACTTGCCCTGAAATCTGAGAATCAAGTTCTACGCAAGATTATTCAGCTTTTACTATGTCCACAAGGGAAAAGAGTTTTCCATCAGAAAACAGATCCATGAGCTGCCCAAGCTTTCATTTTAGACCATTTTTCATTTTGGGAGCATCTTTAAAACCTTTACATTTCACAGAAGCATTAATGATTTCATTGTAGATTTCAGAAAAAAATTATAAACAAAAATTGTCATTTCCTAAAAGTATCGAGGAAGCTTTTCCAATTTATTGCTTTACTGCCCTGGAAGAAAACTATTATTTGCTTTAAAAGAAATTTAAAATGAATACTGCTCTGCTAGACTCAAGGCATCTTATTGCATAGAAAGACAGATTTCCCTTAATGACGTGGCGGATTTGCTGTGCATGGAGAAAACTCAACACACATGACACGTGGTACGTCATACAAAGCCAGCGTGCCCACATCAAAGGCACAGAAACGGGGCATGAATAAAGGCAAGTCAAACCCCTTTGACAACGGCAAGAATTCCTGGGTCCTAACCCAGTGCTGACTTCACTACAGGGCTACTCAAAGAAAATTACTCTATTTTAACTAAAAGGGTATTAATCCAAGCCAATTAGTTCAACCATACTAAACCTCTATTTGCAGAAGTGACCTTCTTTCGAATTAGCTTAATTTGACTCTGGAAGTAAATTAAGACAAACCTTCAGGCAAATTTCATTCTGCATTAAGAAATAAATTTCACAAACTTCAAACAATCGAAGAACCTGAGAAGCTGAATTCAGATTAGTTTGCATATCCATATGCAGATGAGCCACAAACCTCCGAGCCATTCTTCCAAGCGCCCCGTACCAGTCTCAGCCCAGCTTTCTGCTCCCAGACTGAAGTGTGATACTGCTCTTCCAGTCCATAATCATCTTTCCACCTCCCAGATGGCTCTGTTTCCACAGAGCTGTGAATGTATAACCGTCTAGGGCTTCGAGATCCTGGGAATGGAAAGCATTATATGATGCTTAAGGCTATTATACTTGTGCGTTCAGTGCTGTAGCCCAAAAGCCAGCTATTAAGAGAAAAGTTGAGATACATAGCTCTTAGAAAAAAGCTCAATAGGAGGTTTCTGTTAAAAAAAAAATAAATATGGGAGACTAGGGAGTTTGAAAATATTAAGGAATAACAAATTTGTTTTACAAATTTGTTTTACTGCTTCGACTCTGTTAAGTGAAAAAGACTGCTTAGAGGGTATGAATTGATCAATCATACCAGTTTAGGGAAAACATGACATAGCAGTGGGGCAGAGGGGGGAGAGGATAATTCACCCATCTTCGGAAACACAAATCTGCTAGGAAAAGGAAAAAGGCCACTGGGGCAGGCAGACAGCACTGAGGTCAAACAGAAGGAATGGATTTCCGTCCAACTCTTAAAGCGAGGGATGACCAAACACCAGCTGAAGTTCCTGAGACACGACTCGCCCATTAAATCCATCCCAAAAGAAAAGGGCTACAATGAGATAAACTAAACAAGATAGAGATGGGAAAAATCACTCCTCCCAAGTGCTGTAATTAAGGCATACGTAAGAAAACAAAATGATGACAAACTTGCTTGTTGATCTCTTCTGCTGCAGGAACAGAAGAGCCCCAGAGCTAAGAACAGCTAAAAAGCAGCTGAGAGAGGAATACGCATCCATGGCTCCCTGTATTTGAAGAAAGAGGAATTACCTGTCAATGACACACAAGGCTGTGCTTGGAATGACAGAACGACAATTTCAAAGATGTAATTTTGAGCTTTCTTCAGATAATGAAGCTCTACTGGAACATCAAGAAGTCCCCTAAGAGCAGGAGTAGGAGCCCCATTTTTCAGCAATAAAGCCACAAGATGATGCGCAGTGGAGAAGCAGTTTGGTTCCCGGTCCAGGGGTACGGCTCGACAGCTCCCTGGCTGCTCATCTCACTCAACTTGTCTGTAGCTGTGAAGATAGCTACACTGCAAAACTGCCTGTCATCAGAGCTCAGGGTTACAGAAACAAACTTTGCACATGGAGTTTTTGTATTTTCCTTAATTTCCTCCTCCAAGAATCTCCTTGAAGCCACTCGTCCTTTATTACCCCACCCAGGGTTGCTGGGTCACGAATGACCAAGTTCATAGAATTGCCTGGGTTGGAAAGGACCTTTCAGATCATCGAGACCAACCATCAGTCTAACACTGACAAAAACCACCACTAAACCACATTGCTAAGCACTATGTCTATCGATCTTTTAAAATACCTGGAGGCATTAAAAAGACAGGTACACGTCTTTTAAATACCTGTGATACCTCCAGGTCTCATAGAGGTTGCTGCAAGAGCCACACACATTGCCACAAACGGGGCACGCAGCCAGCAGGTGCGAAAGGGGGTCAGTAGCAGGGAAAACCCAACCCTTCCGAAAGAGACAGTGAAGCAAAATTGTTTCCAAGTACCAGGCAACGTTTCCTGACATTTCTCAAGAAAATGTCAGAGCTCTTTAACAAATAAGGGAAGTAGAAAGCCTCTCCTGGCTGGGAGAAGCATTGGGAATAGCCCTCCTTGCCCCACTTGCAGGGAGGACAGGCAGCCCAGGGGAAACGTGCTGCCAGAAGCTCAGACCTCAGCAGTTGCATAAAAGAGCAAATAATTATTAGGATGCTTAGATGAGGTCATCTCTTGTTTTAATCAAACTTGTTGGTTAAGTCATCACTCACTCAAAGATTTTCCACTCCCTCTTAAGGCACCAAAGCAGAGGGAGGCGGCGGTGGGTTGTGTCTCGGCTACTGCCGCCCTCACCCAACAAACACCACAGACTCCAGTAAGGACTGAAGCGCGTGCAGCGTGCTAAGATTTATTATTTTGAAAACCATCAACAACACGCTTGGCAGAATTCAGAATTCTTTTCCGGGGAGAAGAAACTTGCTACATTTTACGTAGGAGTCAGAGATCTTTACTCCCATAATGAAGTTCACACCGACAAACACAGGCACAAATCTTCATGAAGTCACACAACTCCCCCCATGCTTAAGTGGCAACTAGGGATACTCATTTCAACTTGGAGCATCAAATCCCTCAAGCCAGAAGCACGAGGCAGAGAACAACCACATCTTGCTGTGTACTCTGCGATGTAGGACTTGGGATTTAAAGAGGGGAAAACAAGTTATCGCACTGCATTTTATTTTTCTGGCTCTTAAACCCTTGCCAATAATAAAAGATTTTGTCACTAAGAACCAGCTCACTTTCCGATCGAGATGCTCGTGGTGGGACAGACTCCAGCTCATTCTCCCACAGCATTACTTCATCTGAAAGGCAAACAGGAGCAAGGGTTTAAGCGCTAAAGCAAACAGATCTAGCTTTAACACACAGGTTGATGAAAGTGGCTGTACAGAGCTACTCTTGAAGTAATTTCTTTGTAGCCTTCATTCCCACAGATCATTATGAGCTTAAATGTTCCCAGACTTCAAATGATATTTTGCACTTTCTTCAAGTTTTTTTTTTTTTAAATAAATAATTAAATCTTATGCTTTTTAAGTCAATGTTAATGAGTCCTCACTAGAATAACAGTAATAGGCACAGTTACCTAGGCGATAGACTTGGGGGGGGGATGTGCTCTGGGGTACCCAGTGTTCCCCAAAACCCCTTTTCCCGTGTCTGTTCTTCCCTCGCAGGCTTCCTGTGCTCAGCCCCCCTACAAACCCACCCAGCCCTGTTGGGCAACCACTGCTGCCCAACACCAACCGCCCAACGGTGCTGCAAGGGCCCGTCAGGATGGATGAAGACAGCAGCACCCACAGTGCGAGGACCAGTATCACCAACAGCGAGTGTATTTGGAAAGCAGAGGTACTTTTCCCTTTTTACACAGATAAGGTCTTGCAGAAAAGCCGTCCCTCAACCTGGGTTGAAACTTTAATCAAAAAATTGTTAGGCTTAATATTATTCTCTTGGAGACTATATCGATACAAACCTTCCTTTAAAACTAAATTCAAGTAATATCGATTTTTATGAGGAGGCTTTCACAAAGTACTGTTAGCAATAAAATCAGCACTTGGGAGAACGAAGCTGTAGGTCTTAATTCCCCAAATACTGAGAGTATGAACTCAAGGGATCCGGAGTCCAGGGAATGGAGGAGTTCATCTAGTATTTCACACACACCTTAAAATAAAAAAGGACAGTGCATGAGTCAGCATGCCTCTGGAGTGACTGGGATTTAATAAGTTACGATAATAAGAAAAAAAAAAGAAAAAAAGACACTCCCTCCCCCTCAAAGGGCATAACATAAGACACAAATAGTTTGTGATGGAAAAGAATTGGTTTCATTCTCTCCTCCAGATTTGGACAGCAGGCTATATTTTGCGTAGCAAGTGTTGGGGGGGAGAAGGAGCGGGGGAAAGAGAATATCAAAATCAAAACAAGTCACAAGGCATCAACAATCCCTTGATGACAGAAGAGTAGTTTTTGTTGGCACAGCTCACGACAGCTGGAAGAATAATTGCAAAGCTGAGCGAGAATGCCTAGAATATATTTTGCCTTTAGATTCTAGATGAAAGATGCCATCCACAAGCACTTTGCAAACGTTAATTAAACCCACACAGCCCCTTTTGGCAGATCAAGAAGTATTTATTCTTATTTTGCAGAGAGGGGAACGAATATCTCGAGCACTTTTAACATAAAGTACATACTTAGGAAATGCCCCATAGATATCATAGAATGGTTTGGGTTGGAAGGGACATTAAAGCCCACCTAGTTCCAACCCCCTGCCCTGGGCAGGGACACCTCCCACCAGACCAGGCTGCTCCAAGCCCCATCCAACCTGGCTTTGAACACCTCCAGGGATGGGGCAGCCACAGCTTCTCTGGGCAGCCTGGGCCAGGGGTTCACCACCCTCACAGTCATGAATTTCTTCCTAATATCTCATCTAAGTCTCCCCTCTTTCAGTGTAAAACCATTCCCCTTTATCCTATCGCTCCCCTCCCTGCTCCAGAGTCCCTCCCCAGCTTTCCTGGAGCCCCTTTAGGGACTGGCAGGGGCTCAAAGGTCTCCCCGGAGCTTTCTCTTCTCCAGGCCGAACCCCCCCAGCTCTCTCAGCCTGTCCTCCCAGCAGAGGGGCTCCAGCCCTCTGATCATCTTCATGGCCCTCCACTGGACCCGTTCCAACAGGTCCACTTCCTTCTTGTGCTGAGGACTCCAGAGCTGGACGCAGTACTCCAGGTGGGGTGTCCCCAAAGCAGAGTAGAGGGGCAGAATCACCTCCTTCGACCTGCTGGCCACGGTTCTTTTGATGCAGCCCAGGCTGCAGGAGGGTTCTGGGCTCCAAGAGCGCATTGCCTGCTCATGTTGAGTTTCTCGTCAACCAGCAACCCCGAGTCCTTCTCCTCAGGGCTGCTCTCAAGCCATTCTCCGCCCAACCTGTATTTGTGTCTGGGACTGCCGTGACCCAGGTGCAGGACCTTGCACTTGGCCTGGTTGAACTTCATGAGGTTCACATGGGCCCACCTCTCCAGCCTGTCCAGTTCCCTCTGGATGGCATCCCTTCCCTCCAGCATGTCAACCGTGACACACAGCTTGCATACATATACACACCATTAAAACCACAAATTGACCTTTCCAATCCAGCAGCCTTCTCCAGCACACAGCCAGCACAGAGCTGATACCTCTTATTTCCCTCTGCCTACTGCCCCAGTAGAAATCTTGACTCTGCAGAAAAAGCAAGCCAGCTCTGGCCATGCAGGTGAATATGAGCACTACAAACAAGCTTCAAATTATGGGTTGTAAAAAAACAATTCAACTGCTCTTTCATTGGTTTTCCTCTTCAAAGGTGATTCAGCCTTTCCAGACTGATTGGGCTTCATGCTATGAAATGTCTCCCCCATTTGAGAGCCGTTCCCTGCAGGATTGCTGCTTCCCAGCACCGCTTTACAGACACCCACCTTCATCAAGCCACTGCCCAAGGAAGTGTCCCAGCCTCTTGGGCCACACTCAGACCACACGCTGACAGTTCAAGAGCCCTACTGCAGGTAGGAAGAGTGTGTCCTCATTACCCCCAGCAACCTGCCTGCCGTAACACCACCTCTCCTGCTCAAAGAGGATAAATACCTCTATCATCTCCCTGATGCGATGCTCCAATTAGGGACTCAAGTCCTCAGCTTTGGCCGAGTTCCACCTTGCTGAGCCCAAGGCAAGTGCCAGCAGCTCCAGTAACAATCAGGTTTCATCCATCTTCCCCCTAATTAGACACTATATCAGTACACATAAGTATTTCAAAGTAGCTTTATGCCCAGCCATCAACAGTTACCGTTCCAAACAAGCTTCCTATTCTTATATAGCAATATACATACACCACTCTTCAATATGATAAAATAGTATGAGCATTTAATCCAATACGCTGAGTTAAAGCACGGAAAACCAGTGGAGATAAAGAGCAGTGAAATATTTACCAAAAAAAAAGGCAAGAGAGACGTAAAGTACTTGAGACACCTGCACTGGCAGGGCAGTAGTACTGCAGTCTTCTGTAAAAAAGAGCTTATCCTCAACAGAAAACCAGTCAATTATTTGCTAAATAGACATGGAAAACTTTGTATTTAAGAGGAGATGGGTCAGTTTTTTGGATTTACAAAGAGTAGCTGAGAACATCTGCAAAGACAGGAAGAGTAGGCACAAACAAACATGTGAACTAAAAAGCCAAAATACACAGTCTGGCCAATGCCTGTGATCTTACCATGAGAATAAGCGTATTTGGAGTTCTTCCCCGTTAAAAAAAGAAACCAAAACCAACAAACCGTGAGGCAGCTGATTAAGTACATATTTCAGTTGGAAATATAGTTAATGATACAGTTGCAAAGGAAACCTAAGAATAAGCGGAGCACATTCAAAGACTTAAGACACTAAAAGGCATAAAATCCACGAGTTTGCAAAAATCTCATCCCAACACATGTATAGCCTAGGAGAAGCTTGGACAGGAACACAATAGTGTAAAACACGTAGTTTAAAACCTTGTTTCCCATTCTAATTTCTTCTCTAATACATACTTGACAAAGACTCCTCCTGCCTTACACTGCTGAACACGAGGAGGAGGATCTCTGCAGTGATGAAGAGCGTTGTCTCCCCTTACTCAACACTGTGAGGTGTTGAGTGATGTCTGTGGCCCTGAAGCTAGACAAACACAGGTCCCCCACATGTGACAGCAAAACCAGATGCCCACGTGCAGCCGAGTCTTTTGCAGATCCCTCAGCCACGCCAGTTCGGCAGCAATTACAGGTCCAACGGTTTTCTGTGGGGTGAGTGCATGGAGTTAAAGCATTCTCCATCCCAAATGAACTATCAAGGAAATAAGAGTTCCAAATCATTGAGTCTCATGCTGTACACTCTGTTTTATTCAAATTCAATGTCATTCAGGTTACGTTTTCCTACAATAGCAGAGGTGAGGACATTTTCAAATTGCCCATCACCTCTCCAGCTGCTCTCTGACCCCACTTCACTGGTCACCTGGGCCAGCCTGCCTGGCTTAAAAACCCATCTCATAGTGTGGTCATCCTAGTCAGATACTGCCATCCACCAGAAATGCTGTTGGACAGTCATCTTCCTGGAAAGCTCAGATACCCAAGGGCACACATTACTTACACAAACATAGTTACACTATGTTTTTTTAAATATATATATAATTTACATTCCATTTATGTTTATAGTGTAACACAGGGCACAGCACAGGTTTCACCACCATCTGGCCACTGTGCTCAGCAAGTCAGGAGACTGCCCGGCACTGCAAACAGCGTTCAGACCAAACGCAGAGGATGGAAAGCTTTCCCTAGACTGATCCAGTGCCTCAGTTGTCCTTCCTGGGAGCTTGCATGGTCACAGCAACTTTCCGTAGGAGCTGCAAGGTACAGTTTGTAAAACCAGACTGCCGTACGCCACAGCGTACTGGGGCCACCATTGAGAAGTCAGCTTCATCACTGCCCCACACCATCTTCTCTTTGCTAATCCAAGGCAGAGGTAGTTCCTAAGACCCCAAAAACCTGAAACATAGCCGGGGAACCAGGTAGCTGGTTGTGCAATTCCAGTATTACACATGCTGTTGCAATCTGGCACTGCCAAGAGACATCAGAAACACTTGGGGTAGAGCCAGCAGATATTCGCTGATGCATTTAGTTACCCCCTCTCCGACCCTTTGCAGGGAGGCAGGACCCCACAGGGAACCCCAACTGCTCGCTCCACCCAGCCCCACATGCCAGATCCAGTCTGGGCTTTTCCCATGCAGCCGCTTGCTTCCTTTGCCATCCATCTCCAAGCTACTTCTCCAACCGGCTCACTCAGGGTGGTGGTAACAGAGGGGTTAAAATAATGCACCTCAACTGCATGCATTAGTTTTTAGTGATGGATCAAGTCAAAGATTTTTGGCTCGAAATTTCATCTATGCCCTTGGCTTCTAGTTAAATTAAGACTGCACACAGTAAGGTGGATATTGAGACATTATTAAAGGTGTCCATTGCATTCAGAGCAATTCCCGCAGAAATGTACGTATTTGCGGTACACTTCATCTTGATGACAACTTTGAATCAAGGCAATTCCAGATGAGAAATGTGTCTGTGTTTTAACACACACTGCCATGAAGGCAGCTGCACTAACCTTTGCTGGTTGCCATTCTGGGGTCCTTCCAACAAACGTTTGCAGGTTTTTGGATTTCTACTGCCCTTTGAGGGCACAGCACAGAGCAGCACAGTGCACATCGGCATGGTACAGCAGCAGCTGAGAGGTGGCGTAACTGCTGACCTGCTGCCTGTACCCAGCACAGGGAGAGGATGGGAGGCCTGGGACCACCGAGGCCTGGGGCAGCTCAGCGCCCAGGGATGGCAGAGGCTGAAAGCCTCCAGAACACAGAGGCCCCCCCCCCGAATTCACAGCCACACACCAGCCTGTCAATGCACAGAGTGCTTTGCCATCTGAGCAGCCCCTCATCTTCTGAACTTCAAGAAAAGGTTTGAGGCTCAGCACTCAAGGCTGCAGGAGGACCGGAGCTAGCAGGGGATACCCCTCTGCCTGTGTAGGCAGCGGCCAGGCCTTGTTATTTCGCTCTTTACGATAAGAGGCAGAGCACATTTTTGGCCTTCCCACACGAATCCATAGTTGTATGACTGCCAACTCTTTATTGCTTCCCATTTCACTTTTTTTGTTTGTTTGTTTTAAACTTTGCCCAAGGTTACATTCAGTAAAGGTTTCTCCCTCAAAATACAGCATTAAAAATACTATCCTATTAATACCCGGAAATTGCATTAAAATTCTTCTTTAAAGTGCGTGCTTTTCAGAAGAAAGTCCCAACCCAGCAGGTCCCTTTGCAGGTGAAGCATGTTGTAGAGTTCATCTTGCAGGCCAGACTCATGACTTTCTGCAGATCAATAACCCCCGACCTGTGCTCACCCTCATGGGAGGCAAACACCGTGCACACTCATCCATCTTGCAGAGCAAGCATTACTCAGTGGCCTTGAATCTTGATAGCAAGTATAAACAAGCATGGGACAGCTGGAGACCTCCTACATCAAGCACAACCTGCTACAGTCACCAACTCAAAGCCCTTTCTGAAAAGCATCAAAACGTTTCAGGAAGAGCCCAAGTGGCTGTTGAACTCGTGCTCTTTTTCCACCTGAAGTACTATTTTAAAGCTGCACATCTCGTGACAAAAAGCCGCCTTCTAACTCTCAGTCACTATTTATGGCCTCATGATATGGCCTTTTGGAGATCATTGTCCTATAAGTTAAAGGATTTTTTTCCCCCTGAATGATATCATCTATATACATATTTACAGAGAGAGATAGTAACCCTTTTGCCCACCTCTCAGCAGCATCCTAAGCACACCTCTTACTTCCCTACGGCTGCTCAGGGATGGCTGACAGGGCCCCTTTTGCAGCTCCTGTGTCCAGAAGATGTTCCACACTTCAGAGAAGCAGCCGTTTCTTATGTGGCAGACTATTCCAGATCATCCTTCACTGAGTCTAAGGACTCTGGAAAGACCACTGGGGAGGGAGTGCTTTACTGACAGGAAGCCCCATTAAGTATCCAACAACATCCAGCAAGAAACAGCAGAACACTTTTTTTTCTTTCATTTTTTTTGAGTTCACCATAACACATAGAACATCACAGAGCATATGCCATATAAATGATCTGCCCACAATTCTCTGCGCTTGTTTTGGTGTCTGTAAGCAAATGCAGCTATTTCCAGGAGAAGTAACTTAACTCAGGATAACAAAGTAATACGAAAGCACAGCTTCCACGATTGCTGCCCCACACATCACTTATCGTGGGGGAGACAGCAACAACTGCAAGTACCTTTCAAATACTGATGCAGGCTACTGGCATGACAGACTTCATTTAAGATGTGGTTTCGCACTGTTGCTCAGCTGACCTAATGGCCTGTTGCTGCCGAAAAGAGATCTCTTCCCCAGCTTCCAAGCCTGGATCCACAGTGAGCTGATTCAGGAAGTTAAGCTAGAAGGAAACTATCTGTACCAAGAAGGAAGGAATCGGATACGTATCAGCACAAAAAGATCAGTGGGAGCACAACGCTGGGAGCAAAACCTTTCCTCGCAGCACCAGCTTGACATTATATCAGTTCAGCTACAATGCACAACCACGCTCTAAATTTAGATAGCTTTAGAACTATAAAGCGGTATCTCACGTCCATTATTCCTCTCCCAACACAAGAATGAGCCATTCTATTATAAATGCTTTTTATATGACTGTAGTGCTCTCCACCCTACAGGAGCGCACATCAATTGTGGATAAAGCAATTCAACTTTTGAACATAGACAAAAACTGAGACAAAGCTAATAGTGGTGAAGGACAGGTTGCCTGGGGAGGGAAATGATCCTAGGTTTAGGAGGAAAGGTGGGGGGGGGGGAAATAATAATCTACAATTTACCTATGCTTGGGTCACTGCTCATTAATGCTATGAAGAGAACCACTTCACACGTTATAAATTATGCTACTCTTGGCTTACTCCCTTATTATCGATCTCAGGCAGCATCCACGGCCTTTTCACACACACAATCTAATGGGAACACTTACTCTGAATAAAACGGACATGAGGAAAAAAAAAAAACAAACCTGGGGGCCTCCATTTAAGCAAGAAAAATCATTCGGAAACCCAACAATGGCATCGGGTTTCACCACCCACTTCTCTAAGTCACTCTCTGCATTTCCACCTTCTCCAGAAAAAGGAAAACCTCTCTGAAAACAAACTCCAGGCTGTGCAGGCAGAAGACATGGTTGTTTTCTCCTGTTGATATTTCTATCTACCCCCTGATGATTTGGGATTTGCAACAGACTGTTTAAAAGCTTTCCCATTCAGGCTGCACTCCATTTTAAGAAGTTTCTGGAGAGAGTGAACTGTGTTCAAGGCAAACATATGAAACTTTTAATTTTGGCTATTAAACAAAGCTCAGTGTTCAACAGCAAGTAGCCAATTTCTGTCCCTTTTTTTTCCCCCCCTAATCATGGCTTGAAAAAATGCAGCTATAAACACACACTTCTTTAAATATCCAAGATGGTTTTTTTTCCCCTGTATCAAAATAAAATCCAACATCACACAGTAATATACCAGTGATATCTTCTATTGGGCTGGCAAGGGCGAGATCACTCTTTTCCCACACACTTTGTAATCTTCTGCTTGTATCACTGATAAAATAAACTAATAATAATTATTTAGAAGTGCTTTAGCCTTAAGGTTCAAGGTTGAAAGAATCTACAACTTGCTGACAGAGAACAACAAAACCCAACTTCAACCAGAAAGGCTAAAACATCCAATTTCAGCTCAAATATTTTGTCAATTCTCTCTCTCCTTCCTGCTAAAGATCCAAAATTATGAATTGTGTGGTTACAGTCCCACAGACTGACACTTCATCTCACTCTTACAGTAAGATCTCAGAGGCAGAAGCTTATAGAAACAAAGACACACTTGACTGGCAAACCCAAGAGTGCCAGTATAAATTAGCTCCCCAGAGACCTAACGAAAGCTTCCTTTCCTCCTCAAAGGCATCAGCTCTGCGATGCCTCACGGTGAGCACTCTAGACAAAATTAAAAGGACACTAAATCTGTCCACAGGGAAAGGCAGCAGCTGATCAGCAGGATGAAGCAGAGGATCCAGGCAGCCACACGTGGAAGACGGGAAGGGAAAGGGAAGACGTGCATCCTCCCTTCCTTAGGGGCAGTTTCAGTGCAGCAATGCACTCGCCTTCCACCCCTCCCAACTGAAATCTCTCTTCTGAAAATGCCTTATAAGACATGAACTACAGCCTATAAGATCTATACTGTCCAGAGCAGCAGCCACCACTGGATACTTGTATGGAGGGCTGAGGCACTGTGCAACGCCTCTGAACTCATTCCAGATCCAGACCAACTCAGCACCAGCTTCAAAATCTCTCTTTTTGACAGTGTAAATACTAATATGCAAAACAATAATCTGACTCTTCGTACGATTACTAACACAGTAATGCTGTCTAATGCAGGCCGAGGCTGAAGCCTGCTCACAGAGGCAGAGGTGAAACCCATTCTGCGCAGGAGTCTTCCCAGCGAGGTAAGCCACTGCTCACCCCTTGCTCACCACTCTGGACAAAGATTTCCTCTTCTAAAATTTTAAGCATCGCCTTCACAGCAAGACGCCCATGACTTCCACATCAGCCTTTCTGCTGCCTGCGGGAGGTACAAATCTTGGCTTGCTTTTAGCTCATGTGTCACTTTGGAAGTGGTAACAGAAGAAAGGTCTGTAAGAAATAAGCATCCTCCGGTCACCAGCAGCTAAACACCCAGACAGCAGCAGGTCTGAGACACACCATCTACAAGAAGCACATGACAAAAACATTTTGAGAAGTGAAAAATTTAATAACCTTGTTATTATTTTTGGAAAAATAACAACACTGATTCCCACTCTTCCTTTGATTTGCAACAGGAGGAGGAAGGAGTGTGAAGGAGGGAGAAACAAGTTGTTTAAACAACAACAGCTGTTACATCAATACCGGCATAATGGAGTCGCAAGCATCCTGTTCTTGTCAGAGCAGTCGCTTAAGTAAGAGCTCTGCCTTTTGAAGAGGACTTTATAACCTCAGACACGAACGTTCAGCTATATTTTCTTCCTAATCAGACGTCAATTATCCTGCTGAGTGATGACAGAAGAATTTCACAAAGTAAATCCTTTTCATATCAGGGTCTTCTGTGATCAAGTTGCACAGGAAACCTCCTTGCTCACACAAAAGCAAGGAGGATTTCACTTGTGCTTCCCACAATTGTTCCCAGGGGCCCCGCTCCAAACTAACACGTGAACCTTTTGTGTGGAAAAAGCTTCATCTGACAACTTGAGCTAATGCCTTTTTATCCAAACTGAAATTTCACTAGTCAATCTTTTATCAAGTCTGAGACTATCTAGAAAGTGTTTAGGTCCATCTGTCTACAGATTTGCCTCACAGAAGCAAATTACTGCTACTGGCAAACATTCCCTACTTCCTAATCCTTACTACACTAATGCAAACCTCCTGGAGAGACCCCTTAATACTTTTTTAACCACACTGAAATAGCTTTGTTATAGTAAATAATTACGGCAATATTTCCGTATCACAAGCAAGTTTTAGTATGTTCTCAGGCTTTGTACCTTGGAGTATTCTTGTCTCCAACACCACTGCCTTCCTTTGAGCCAAAGTCCAGATACACTTAAATTACTTCCAACAGAGCGAGCTTTCAGTACCTGCTTTTGGATAAATGAATGATATCGCACTCACAAGAAATCCAGGGAAGCCAGAAGTTCTTAAATCAAACAGAAATCTGGCCAGTCCCCAGGGTTACTAACGCCATTCTTACAACAGAATCTTTCCATGAGCACCAAGGATCAAGGCCTTTGCTTTGAGGCAGAATTATCCATAAGCTGATGCTCTCCAGGAACAGAGCCCTCCCACCCCTGGCTGGCAGAGACACGCTCTTCAGGAGCCAAAGCACCTCCTGAGCCGCCACATGTCACTGCTACAGTACCTGGGGTGCTTGATGGGAGAAAACGGAACACAGCAAAGCAAAGGAACCATCAGGCTGGATCCAATGAGGTTTGGGTTTGTCTGGCTACAAGGAGGCATCGACTGCAGGCTCAACTCCTTGGCCTCCATCCAGCTTCCAAGGTGATCCATCATCCGCATGCAAATTCCTTTTGGAAATCTGGATGTAACTGGAATTCGGACTTATTTGCCTGGCCAGGACACAGGTTACAGCCAAGATATCCTTTATTTTGCCAAGAAGATCCTTTGTCATCCCACAGATCTCCAGACTGGCATAATCCAGCTCTACTTCCAACTCATACTGTAAACACCTCTAGGAAACGGCCCCAGCAGGCTACCTGGCCTCCAGCGGACACAGTTTCTGATCAGCCACTGTTATCAAAGAGTGGAGAGCACATGTTCAGTGAGAGGTCTCCACAAACCATGCTTGTAGGTAAGTATGAAGAAAAGGCTGGCAGAAAATGGTCCCTCACAGCAAACGTGAAAAGCTTGATGATCCTCTACCTCAACATAAAAATTGCAGCTACAAGTTCAGTAACTCTCTGCCTATTTATCTCTACTGCTTCAAAAGTGTCAGTAAACGTTTATCGCTGCTTCAAAAGGAAGTCCTGCATGATATTTTTCTGAACAGGAATGATCAGATTGTCCCCTCTTCTTTTTGGATGAGGGCACGAGACAAAGGAGCAGAAAGAAACCAGTCCAGAGCCTTAGCCCTGCAGCAGTGACAACATGAAAAATATAGGTAGGGAATCTGCCCAGACATCCTCCCAGGAACAGTTCAGGAATGAACTCAAGAAACAGCCTGGAGAAGAGCAGCAGGGGAGCTGGAGCCAAAGTCCAACAGGGGATAGCTGAGCTTTGTTATTTAATGCTGAAAAAAATAGCAACACCAACGAATTAGAGGGGTGGAGAGTCGCAGACCTGCATTACCACATTATGGAGGATCTTGCTTGCAACCTGATGGTTTTAGCCTCACTTGAGCGCACTCTTTCTCTAACCTGCCATGGGATTCAAGAAGAACTGTAAGCAGAAAAGAAATAAACACACAGTGACTTATTCTACCTAAATATGAACCAGTTCCTGGAAGGGAAGGGAGGAGAACAGAACCCAAACTGATATTACAGGCTTAGCAAGCAGGAGCACTTCAGCATATACTGCCGGCTTTGTAATTCTGCCACAAAGGCAGCCTGTTACAGCTCTACCATTACAGCATTGTCCCACACAGCCTCAAGTCTCAATTTCAATGGCTGTATTAAATGAAAAAGTCCCCTGGGTGATGGCGCTAGTTGGCTTCTCGGAGCTCCCCATTTATAGCACGCTGCTTTCCAAGTGTCGCTGGATCACAGCAGGGATACCAGTGAGGTCTCGAAATCTCCCCTCGCTCCAAGGTAATACATGAGGTTTCCCCTACATGGAGTCTCTCCATCACAAGAGATTTTCCTGTGCAGGACAAAAGTCCAACACATAACTCAGCATTTTACAAGCCCTTTCCATGCTGGCTATATTATTCAGTCAATGTACTAAAAAGAAATAAAATATAAATAAATAGACACAGTGTTCCAGTGCTGTCCAGGAAGAGCTGATCCCTCTTTCAGAGAGATCGATGTCTGGCGCATTTACACCCTCTAAGGACTGCCCGGCCAAAAATAACGCTGAAACCAATGAGAGAAACAGCCAATTTGGCTGTTCTTATCCCAGCCAGATTAAAAATTACCCTCAATTTACTATCTCACTAAACTACATCCGAAATGTTACAGTAGGCTGTGGGCTGGCAAGCTAGCTGCATGCAACTTCACATAAGCATGTGTAAAAAGAAGAATGAGAAGGAACCATAAATATATATATTACATATGAAGAAGGCAAGGAGAGAATGAAAAAGCCTCCTGCCAACAGTCTTTCCCTTTGAACAAGCAGGGCCTAGACATCCTGGGTAGTGACAGACCCCAGATCAACCCGTGGTCTCTGGATGTACGTCTCCCTCTCTCCTCCTCCTCATGTCATATGTCTCCTATGTCCCCCTTGGATTCAGGGCTGTGTGGCTAAGAAAGGCAGCTCAGTGTGCCCAGGGTGACATGTCTCGGCAGACCAGGTGAGGCTTTAGGGAAATTGTGTTTTATTACCAGTATCTAGACAAATCCGCGCAACGAAATGATTGTACATACTTACTCTTGACATACTTTCCAGGATACAGCAGCAACACCAGCTACTTCAGGAGAAGACTGCCATGAGGACTTGGTCAGCACACACCTGTAGGTCTAATTTACAGAACCATGATACCACGGACCAGTGCAGAAGAGTTGCAGGGCTTTTGGCACAGTGTTAGTATGGCAGAAACGGTCGCCACACCCACACCCTAACAGCGATCAACACGGGCCCTTGAACCAAGAGGTCGGCTGAGGCTCCACCATGGAGCTCTGACTCTGCTGAGGAAAACACCCAAGTGTTCCTTAGCTGAAGCAAGGCCCAGGTTTCCCAGGCTGCCCACAGGGCAGGACTCTACCACCCTTGTGGGAGCCATGATTCACCTTCGGGCAGCACAAAAGCCACGGATATGAGTTAGGGCAGATATACAAAACCACAGACTTGTCACAGCCCCAGGCACGTCAGTCTGAGACCGTCACTGCAGACCTGGGACTACAACCCTGGATGTTACGACTTTAATAACGTTGTATTCCAGTTCTACTTTTTGGAAGCCATAGCACTAATAAAATAAATAGCATTTATGCAGAGCACAGGGGATGCAGAGGCATGCCTTGCAGAACCAGTACCCGTTTGATGACACTGATTTCTATTTATCTAAATAAGACTAATTGCCTCTATTGATATCATTTCCCCTCTTAACCAATGGGGAGGAGAAGAAGGTTTAACATCCAGAGTGTTTCTTGTCCCCATTTATAAGATGCAGCACACACCATCAGCCATTTAGTTTCATGAAACTGCGGCAGGATACAAAGAGACATCTCACATCCTGGCCGACAGCTTTAGCACAAAGCCACACAATCTCTGCCAGGGCTCCTTGTTTAATGCTATATTGTTCTAGTGACTCAGTGCACTAGAACGTATCAGGTTTATTCATAGCTTTTCTGATAGAGTCTTTAGATTAGACACACAAACTTCTGCTTTTTAGAAAAAAAATAAGTCTCTGGCTTATTATTACGTGGAGCATACAAAATTACTAGTTTCTTTTCCAGGGTTATAAATACAGATAACTGAAGCAAAAGGACAGGCCCTCAGAAACCTAATGGTTCTTTCAAGCTTCTAATAAGTAGGATTAAGAACATTATAGAGGAGAAAAAAAAAACACGTGCCCCATAACCAAAAGTTAATGTCAAAAGGAAAGAGGACAGAAGAGTACTGAAGATCGTCAAAGACACGGAGCATCTTCTGTAAGGACAGCTGAATTAATTAGGATGTTTTCATCTGGAAAAGAGACCTCTGACAGGGGACACGGTAGGGATCTACAGAACCCAAACCAGTGTGGAACTGGAAAACATGCGAACAACAATTCCCTAAACAAGAGCTTATTACAGTAAACTAGTTGGCAGCAGGTCAGTTACCAAAAGGAGGTGATTCATCACGCAAAGTTATAGTTAAACTTTGAAATGCCTGGTAACAGAACAGAGGCCAAAAACCCATATGGGTTCAAATAAGAGCTAAATAAATTGATGTGAGATGAAGGCTGTTTCTACTGGCCACTGATGAAGATAGGACAGTCCTCTGGCCTCACACAGCTCAGGTGTTTGCCATGTTCTGAGTTTTTAATGAAGCAGGCGAGAGTCTATCGCATCTTCTGAAAAGAGCAGCGGCAAGAAGCAGGAATTCATGTCCCTCACTGCCCACTGCTCCTCGGGAGGACTGTAGGCACATCAAATCCTCTTTGCAATACCAAACTAACTGCTCTTGCTTAGCCTTCTTAATTGCAGTTGCGAGCAGACCACACAAGCACATACACAGCTAAGCCTGGTGCTTGCACAGGAAGCATCAGACCTACGCTCACGTTCATACAGATGATGCCACATCCTCATAGGAAGAGACCTCCAACACAACCTCCCCACAATACTTAGCTTTGCTGCCAAGCCAGGAAGCCTCAGGTGATGCTTGAAGACGAGTCTCCTGAAAACATTTTTATATTCCAGCTGCAGCCCAGTTATTTAGATATTTAGTGCCACAGAGACAATCTTGCATAAGAATGACTTGTTAAGGACTCCCTTGAAACAGGTTATTTTCCCATTCTGTTCCAATTTGGCAATCGTAGACTGTGTTTCTAGCATCTCTTCTATTCCAGCTCTCTGCCAAGAACAGCCCGTTGCTCAGCTATCTCCTACTGACCTCAATTCATACATGCAGCCATCTTGCTTTAATCACAGTCTTCTGCCCTACAAAAGGACTCCAAACCCGAAATCCTCATCTCCTACGTTTGTTCTTCCAGCCGCCAGGCCCACAAATGCACAACAGCTTCTGAAGGTCAATGCTGAGCCTGCTGCACATGACACCCGCCGTAATAGATGTTCTGCAGGCCAAATGATGCCCTCGGGGAAGCCTATGCAGCCCTGTGGCCTTCTGCGGATTGCACAGCTGTCAGACTGCAACTTACTATGTTCTACTTAAGATATGCAAGGAGAAAGAGAATTCAATGGTATTGACTTATTTTAGCTACCGAAGTCAGCAGATCAGACTCTAAACACATATTGGGATTAGATCTGTCGATTAAGACCATGGCACGATGGCACCATTGGTCAATAACAGCATCTTTTGTTCTTCACATGACCTCTCTGCTACTTCCAGTTTTATTCTTCACCGTCGCATTAGTTACAGCTCTGTACCAGCAGAGAAGAGGGTCTCCCCTGTGTTTGGCACACAACAAAAGTAGGGTAAAAAGACTGCTCTGAATCCAGAAGTATAACAAGCTAAATCAATGATCTAGTAAGTAGGAATAGAACATCTGAACCAAGGACATCCTGCATGTCACACTGTACTGGTCAGGTATAGCAGAAGTTCAGAAGCTACAAATAACTAAGCCTCTTTTTCTCCTTCTTGCACAGAAGTACGGGAATTTTCTGCCCTGCTCCCAGTATGTATTTAAACCAACCTGATGACACAATCCAGTCTCAAAGCATATTATTTCGTCCTTGTCTTTTGTTAATGAACACCTTCAGTTTTAAAATTCATCATCCCACGTTATCCTTAGGGGAGTCGCCTGCTAGGACTGCTACAATAAACTTAATTGTGCAGTGGTCTCAGTCAATCAGTGCAGCTCCCACACTCACCTGCTGTGTCTGCGCCTGCATTTCACACCCAGCAGCAGAGTGTCCTCCCAGCTTCCCGATGCCTGCAGTTAACCATTAGGCGGTTAACTATTTCAGTCTGGCTATGCTACTGCACCAGATGGGCCAAGACGTTCCAAGGAACCAGTACTTACTAGCTAAAGTGCCTCACAGTAGCCAGTTTAAAAATATTTGTAGACATCTCATAAAGCATGGGCTCATTACTACAGCCCGTTAGCATGCATGCAAGGTATTTTAATGTGTAAAAATTCCCCATGACATAACAATTTGCTTCTCTACTTTCAGAAAAAAACCCTGCCATCCTTACCATGAACTGGGCAACATTTTCCAGTTCTTTTTTCTTACCCTTTCCAGCCCACAAGTCAAGCCAAGCATCATTTGCCTGATTTCACAGCACGCCTTTATGAGTAACCCCTACATGTGCCATGGCAGGTCCCTTACCCACCCTCTTTGCCAAGTTCAACACCTCCAACAAGGCTGGAAAAGTGGAGGTGAACCTTTGCTCTCCTGACCCTAGAGCCTCCTCTGCTCTGCAGCACAGGAAGCCGCAAATGACACATTGCTAAATTATGTGGCAACACCTTTAGTCTTGATTCCCTACAGCCTTGAGCGGGTACAAGACATAACTGCATCAATTCTCTGCTCTGCTGAAACGTGCACACTACTGGAAGTGGGATACAAATAAAATTTATCACTTCAGATAAAAGGAGCTAGAGCCGTCAACATCCACTTCTCCCAAAACACAAGGTAAGCCAAGGGAGCTTGTATTTCCAGGACAACATTGTCCAAGCATGCAGACTTAATGGTGCTCCCCAGTGATGTCAATTTTAAGTCAACGTTAGGCACTAGAGAAAAACTTATTCTTGAAATGTTAAGGTACTCACTGTATAAGGTGATCACTGGAAAACTGGAATCTGTTCCTCTTCTGTACCAAACTCTCTACTCATTTGTCTGGAGCCTATTAGAGAGAGGAAAAAAAGTTGTAAATACAGACAAAATGACAACAAAAAATTTAATTTCTGATTTTTTTTTTTTAAATCAAGAAGTAGGCCAGCTAAGCAATGCAAAACAGACACAGACACACCCCCACACCACCGACATCAGGAACAGAAAGAGCTTGCAAAGCTCACAGCAAAGTCTCTAAAGCAAATGCTGCAATGTTTGAAAACAACTATGGCACTGGCTGCCTCTAGAGGCAGAAGAAGATCAGACCTGATCCAACCCAAGAGTAAAGAACATTTATATAAGAGAGTAGCAGCAATAGCTACACAAAAGCAGTTACTATAGAGACTGTGAATCACAGCTCTTTTTCACATGTGCTGATCTCCAATGCACCATTACACGTGGTCAACAGCATCACACAGGAGAACAAGTTTTTCCTCACTGGCCACAAAAACTACTTTATCAAGACAGAGCCCTGAAGGGCTAGACGGGATGTGATCTAGCATGCACCAAAGAAGTTCCTTTAATAGACTTGTTGTTTCAACACACTTTATCCGCTTAATAAGGAGCCACTGAACTTCTGCTTAAACCCGTTTTGATTAAGCAAAAGATTACCCACAGAACGGTGCTGGGATGCAGACAAAAGGAAAACCCATTGCTAAACATACATGTTAGTATACATCACACACAGACCAATTATGCTTCAGGGAGACATTAAATCCCCGTTCAATTAATAGAGACACCTCTTAAGATGAGCATTAAATAATTCCCTACGATGTAGCAAGACAACCGGCTATTTCAGTGAATTGGAACAGAAATAACTCCACAGCTCCCTACCAACAAAATCCCAATCAAAACTTGCCCTTAAAACAACAAGAGGTCAGTAAGGAGGGATGGGGGGCAGGAATGTTACTACTGCAGTGCTATTGTATGCTTATATTAAAGACTCCTCATCAGAAAATTAAATGAAATGGATGCTTTTCATGTTTATCAATAACAGAGCTAATGGTTTTTATGTAAATGCCATTACTTTCAGCCAGATCTGCGAGAGACTCGAGCCATATAGCCCCATCTCCCCTTGCAAGCGACTCCCCTTCAGGCAGCCAATCTAAATGCAAATTATAATCAAATGGCAAAACCAAGAGTTTTCTGGATGATACTGAAAACGTAAAACTAGGGACAAAGCATACGTATTTGAGAACAACCACCCTCCTCTTCTGGAAAGGCCTGCTGATCTCATGTTGCTTTTTCATCCTGAACATACATAAAAATTAAAGTATAACTTGGTTCTCATTTTATTTACCTATTATTTACCATATTAGTTACCTATACAGCAAATCACCTTCTTCCATTCTATTGCCCTTGGTATTAAAACAAGGCGGAGGACGTTTTTCTACCAAGTTGTAGGGAGAAAATACCTCTCAGAGATGTTACACCTGCAACGGGAGCATCCCATCAGCAAGGATATTAAATCAGAGCAATAATAAAGCCCCAGTTGGTCGTTGCAGAACAAATGGCACTTCTACATTTTTCAGGGGAAAATTTCTCCTTGGAACAGAGTTGTTTGTGCAAGCCAGAGGAAGGTGGTGGTATCACAGGATGGTTATTAGAAGGCAGAGACAGAAAACTGTTGTCAGCACGAGGAGCACCATCCTTGTAGCATAAAAGCTTTTCTGAAGAACACTTAAATCCTGGTCCCTACCCGGAGCATGCATCCAGTCAGGTGCTTTGTCGGCACTGATTAAAACAAGGTACTAATGGCAAATCTGAAAATAACTAATATTAGAAACTGCACATAGAACGTTCAGTACATAGAATGCACGGAGGAGAAACTAGTGATTAAAACAAAGCCCAAAAATCCCACAACTTGACTGCGGCACAAGTCTGCAAGTGAGTCTCAGAGGGTACTTGCTCTAACTACCACAAGCAGCTATAAACACCAAAACTACTATTCCCAAGAGGGGCACAGGTCCTTGGAGGGAAGCAGCTAATTAACAACACAGCTATATACATGCTCATTACACGGGTGAAGAGCTTAGCACTTTGTATGTTTTGAAAGCGCATACTACAGGAATAGTCATAGAGCAGAACCTCACTAATTAACATTAATAACCGAGAGACCACTTCTGCAAATGGCTGGATTTTGTGAATTAGCCAGCTAAAGGACATGCAAAGCTGGGAAGCAGACAGACAAGGCAGCCCAGCAGGCACCTGGCTCACTTCTTGGGATATCTATAGTTAAATAATTTATCACTGTGCCTCAATGTCCATGAGTGAATGTGCAGCCTATAAATAAAGCACCTCTTATTATGCAAGGCCCTGCTAAATCCCATCAGTAGGGTTTGACTGCCCATCTGATGAAGAGGTCATTAAATTAAAAAACACAACCCAGACTACCTTCTCTAAGAAACTTCTGCATGGGCTGGCACTTTGGAGAACTCATCGATTTTTATCAGCTGTTCTGACATACTTCATGGTTAAACAATTACTCATAGATATATTGTTTTATATATAATATGTTATATTCAATCCATGATCACAACTTGGAATTGCTAAAGCTCCCTCTACTCCTCTTCCTCTATAAGTCTCGTGAAGCAAGTCTTGGTGTATAGCCACATGGTGGGTCTTCTCTAGCAAAAGGAGACAGGGGCCCCAACTTAGAGCTTGTCACCACACTGACGACATGCGGGATCAACCTGTAAGCGTGAAAAAGAAGCAGCCGTCCTTCCAAAACAAGCACATCTTTTCTTTTTCCCCAAATCGGACATTTCAGCAATGCAGTTTAGAGTACAAGCCCACAAACAGATGTCCTGGCAGAAGCGGCAGGCTGGGACGCAAACGAATGTTCAGGCACAGCAACTCGGGGAGACAACTGCTGCTCCAGAAAACACGTTGTGCAACCGCACAGTGGTGAATCGGTGACGGTGCCACTCAGCCACCCGGGATTCCACACCCAGCCACCATGTGCAAGCATAATCTGATTTAGCAGTCCTAGCCTGAGTTCAGCTGTCAAACCACAACCACGGTACATTTGCTGCACCAGCGTGTGCAGCAGTGTTGCTCGCAAACCAGAGCTGCTCCTGTAGCAAAGCTATTTCCTCCCAGAACCGAAGGTTCCAAATCACAAGTGGCGTATCCATACATCACCACCCGGCAGTGCCACATCCACCCCAGCCACCACTCGCACACTGCTGTAGTACACAACCTCCAACACCGGCTTAACCAAGAAGTTCGGTGCCAGCAATAAAAAAGATTTTTCTTCAGGTGGTAGAAACTTCCAATAATCACTTGAATTTTGCTATTTTGCCAAGGGAAGGAACAAAATTGGAAATATTTCCCCTTGCAAATTGCTTCCTAATGGCTCCTGTTCTTAGCTGTACAATTCAAGACCATGCTAAAGTTACTCAGCACTGTAGTTTTTTATTTTTCCCCAAAACACTTTCTATCATCACACACAGCCTGTGGCTTCCCCAGCTAAAGCTCAGGGTTTTCCCTCTGCAAGAGTCCCTTTGCAAGGTTTATGCATGCCAAAACGGGCTGTTCAGCAACCTTTTCTTACCGCCTTTTGTGAGAAGCTTCATGCTATGATGAATGTGTAGAAATGCAAAGCAGAAGTCCACACAAAAAGAACCCAGTGTGTGAGGTGGTTTTGTCTTAAAAAGAAGAGAGGCAGGAATGACTTATCACCTCATTAAAGAGCTCCAGTCTGCATTTTTATTAGATATATTTAGACACCAACAGTTTAAAAAGAAAAAAAAAGCAGTTATATTCTTAACATATGGCCCTGGATCAGTCACATGGATATAAACGAAAATAGGCACAGCAGATTCTCCAAACACAGGCATGGAAATCATTTTAATGGTGCACATGACCTAGAAAATTTCAAGTAATACCAATCCACACAAAGGTGTGACAGGACTTAGCTACTGCAGGGCTCTGTCTTGTCCCCATTCTCTTGCATCGCATACACCTGTGCATCTCACAGATACAACAGAAGACAGTAAGAGGGAGAAAAAGTAACTCCTGCTTGCTCCTAATGAACATGCATACTCACTCACAAACCCCTCCAACCGTTTGTTCTAAGGAAAAGAAACTGCTCCGAGCACCGCCTGTACACAAAAGGACCAACTAACACTGAACTTCACAGCATACCATATGTATCTAAGGCATCTCGGTGCTTGCTGGAGCCCAGCTTGGGATCTCACCACACCTTGCAGTTAAGGTATTTCTCCAGTGCTCCTATTTGTCTGTTTTCTGACTTCATTACAGAGTTTGAAGAGTTTGCAAGCTGTCCAATGCAGTCAAAAGGCAAGTCATGCTGTATTCATTTTCCAGTGGAGAAACTGAGGCACAGAAGAGGCATCTTCTGCCTAAATTCATTTCCTATCTCAGTAGTAAAACTGAGCTGATAGCCCAGCCATCAGCCTCTTCACTACTAAGTGTTTTCTACGGCACTGCTGGAGCCCAGTGTCAACCCAGTGAGCTCCCTCCTCACACTGTGGGCTCTATCCTGTAAGAAACACTCAGCTGCAAGAGGAATCTTATTTCAAAAATCAAAAGTCAATGTATACAATTCCAGCCTGCACAAACCACAATTTACTAATGTAAATGTTATCTCCCCAGCTTAATAGCAATGATAAATTATGGCCAATGATATACGTGGATACTTGCACTGAAGAAAACAAGGCGGCACACCCAGCGCAAGCATGCCTCACAACCACTAAACACACATTTCTGTGCTGTACGTGGGCAGCAACTGCTGTCCAGAATATTTTAACAGCAGAAACTGCCCTTGCTGTAGAAGGAAAAAAAAAACAAAACAAAACAAACCACCACAACACAAAAAACCTGAAAACATTCCTCTTCATAGTCAAAGCCAGAGTATAAGAAACAAGCAATATAATTATTTCCACATGAGAAGGAAAATAAACCCAAGAACACACATTATGGAAAGAAACAAACCTCCAAAACTGGATTTGCAAAATAGTTCAGGGGCTTCTGTGCAGTGCTACAACCTCACAGCAGAAGTCGAGAAGAGCAAAAACTACAGATAAACCAGCTTCAGAGCCCACAGCACCCCCTCCTCTGTCCCTTTCCCACCCCAGCGCTGACTAGTTAAAAAAAAAAAAAAAACAAAAAAAAGACCCACCAAACCCCTTGCCCAGCATCCCAAGAGTGGCAAGGCTATCTGCGATACATGCTGGCTCCATTTCTCCCCCTCCCAACAGTCACTCATCTGCACAGAGGCAGCACCCCAAAGCCAGCGCACAGCCTGCAGTAGCAGGTACCCCCCAATACTGCACATCCTTCAGCACGTGACTGAGTTTCAGTCTGCTGAAAAGCAGAAAGAAAAACATCTTCCCGCCTTATGCATCAAACAAAACACATCAACCCCACCAGTGAATGCCAGTCCACTCACCTGTCCAGAGATACTCATCCACAAGAGGTGCGCCATCCCCTCCATCCCAACAGGACACGTTCAGTGCATCCAGCCCACTGCCAGCCCAGGTTCCCCAGCTGGGATAGCGTTGGACCCCAAATCCTTGAAGGCTGCAGGCAAACAAACCTTCAGCAGCAGAACCAGGCTCTCACCCCAATGTGCTTCCTCCAGATAGCGGAAGCACAGCTCGGCCACATTCAGTCTACATGGACAAGTAAAAGCACTTTAAGGAGGGCTTTTTTCCCCTCCCTTCACTTTGTTTTAAACGGCTGAAGAATTTCCTCTGTGAATGCTCCCAATCGTGGCTCACGCTGAGTTATTTTTAAAAGCACAGAACCAGATTTTCAAGACCCTGAATGAGGAAATGCAAAGCTTTTATTAAGCAATAATAGCCCAGACAATGGTCACAATTTCCCAAGGGTCTGAACACCGCAGCTGACAATAAGCCTTACTCCTCCACAAAACCCCCTTCACAGGCTTGGAGGGTTTGCTTTGTATGATCTAGGCTCGAGTTAGAGAGTTAAAACAAAGAGCCTCGTGGTCGTTTTCAGTGTGATTTCCTCCACCAATGCACATCTGATCAGAGATACAAAAATCACTGGTTAAAGATCCTTTGCACTATCTCATTCCCTCCTTAGCTAATGAAGTAAGATCCCTCCAAGCTTACTACCAAGACATCACCCCATCTAGCTGGACTGTTCCTTTGTGGATGGATCACAGCTGACAAACTGGCCAATCTTTTCAGGGTCAGGAGTGTAACAAAGCACTCCAACTTTCTTCACTTATATTTGAACCATTACACAATGACTCTCACTAAAATGGCCAGAAACATGCTTCAAACCTCAGATCTGCTACCAGGTGGTATAATCAGATCCAGCGACCATATCAGCTCTTCCTTCTTCTGAGAAGGAGGAAGCTGCAACTACGAGGAGTTTGTACAGTCTCCAGAACTGCCCATCACCCAAGGGATGGCCTTGCATAAGCCACTTCTCATTCAATAAGGTGGCGCGGTTGGCCACAACAGATTACCATCACACGTAAACTAGCTGGTCTGGCGCTCTCTACAGCTAGCTAAAGCAGCAGGCACTTCCGGGGCACATAAAACTTGATTGGTTCAAGACGTCTACTTAGGACAAGATGAACTGTGCTACAGAAATGGTTGTTTTTCTCCGCTGACTGTAAAGTGGACCTCAGAGAAAGAAAACAAAACAAAAACCCCAGAACTTTGTAGACAACTACATCCGTACAAGAGTCCCAACCAAAATGTCTCCCATTCAAATGCTGCCCTCACCTTAGATAGCAAAGCAGCTATCACCATAAATTCATCAGTTCTTCAAACCAAAACCAGAGTATTTCTACCCTCCCATCATCTCTCTTCTTCCTTATCCCAGCAAAAGCACGGTGTGGCTGCACAGCAAAGCGAGGTTACAACTAACCTCACAAACAAGAAGAAAACTTAGATTCAATCTGATCACTTCCCAATCTGGTATACCACACAGCCAGGAGAGAGAGACCACAGGACTTCTTTTTTTCCAGCTTACCACAGCTTCAAGGAGTTGTGAAAGCATTTCCTGATCTTCTGCATATCTGTCAGTCAGTCTATAACCAGGAAATCTTATGTGTCCAAAGGGAGAAAATAGTTCAACACCCTTCACAATTACCTGCATCACTCCTGCTGCTGGTGCCCCCTCACCAGAACAGCCACCACGAGCTGCAGATTTGAGATATATGTGCCTGACGCATCTCTTTCCTCCCTTCCACCGCTCACAGACACTGAAAAAAGGTTTCAAGTCTGTCTACACCTTCCTGAGGGAAAGAAGGAGAAGGTGTTTAGAGCATTTAATTCAAAAATATGCTTCACCTCCTTCCCTTTTTCAATCCTGCCTGTAAAATTACACATAGGGCAATAGCCTCTATCATCCTTTGTCTTTTTTACCGTAAACATCAAGGACTCTTGACCCAATGTAATCCCTCAGCTTGGCTTAAAATGCTACTGAAAAATTATTAATAACCTGCTTGTCTGTAAAATGACTCTCCATGTTATATGTGCAAGTAACTGCATACTCTGTCCAGAAAAGTATGCAGAAATTCAGGATATGTTCAGAAAATGGATGTACTCAGAAACTGAGGATGCCAAACACACCCAGATACTGCCAGAGAATTCACAGCAGCACTTTTTCTGCAGCAACATCTGTAAATCAAAGCATATTATTTTCCACCCTCATAATCAAGAGATTTGCTAGATTATCTGGAGATCTGTCTGATCATGACAGACAAAGCTGTTGAACCTCACGCAGCTGCCTGAAACGCACACTCAGGCAAAGAGCTTACTCGTGACACCGAACAATAAACGCGGCCCCTTCAATGCTCACTTCCAATTAGCAAAACTCTCAGTGCAACGAGGAAAGAGCCCATCACAGCAAGAGGAGTGGCCACAGGTGACAAATGTGCATGCTAGCAGACGCTGCTTGGCAGACGAACAGCAGTCCCCATCTAACAAAGTGAGGATCAGAGGCAGACTGCAGTCAGCGCCTCATCTGCAGTCAATGAGAAGCCAGAGAGACCGGAATATCGTTAGGAGGACAGACAGCAGAACTTAAAAAGGCAGCCTTGACAGCGAGCATAGCTTCAATTAACAAGCTGTATTTGCAAGGCCAGACTCCAAAGCGCTCCTCAGCATCCAATCATCTAACTGTTGCTTAAAGACATACCATTATAAGAAGGAACTGGGTATCAGGTGGCTGAACAACTAATCCTAGCCAGATGCTAAAAGTACCAGCAAATAGGTCAGTCACATATCCTACACCATTCCCCCCAACAGGGAACAGTCATGCACCACCACTCATGCACCTGTGAAAATGGTTTGAGAGGTTCCTGAATCCATTTGCCAAATGATACTTCATTTTGTGGTTCAGGGGAAGGCAAAATACAGCCCACCTCATTGCTGAGAAGCCTTTTCATTGCTATCTTTCCAAATCATGTTATGCAACAAGTAATTCACTCCTACACATGTAGGAGCAAAAATGCCCTTCAGCATTAATAACAATTCTAGATTACTATAATCTTAATAGAAATAAGATCACAGAGATTTTATTATAAAACTCTGCAAATTACTTCAATCAAGCCAAAAACGTACAAGACTCCTCTCCTGCTCTAGCCTTCTTGCCTGCCTGTGACATTACACATAACAAAACCAAATACAGCTGTTAACTTTCAACTGTAGCATAACAGCTATTTATTGACCTATGGAGGATTCAAGCATGTGCCAAGGATAAGTTATTCCACGTACTTTAAGGGACACTGCTCTCAAAAGAGAGTCGTAACAGACACCATCTTTGGGAAGATTCAGGACTGTATTGTACCAAGCCTTCATTACCGACAATGATCTTTACAGTAATACGATAAATATTTTAGCATATAATGAATTTACTGCATTACATTTGCCCTCTGAGCTACTGAAGATCAGCTAGGAACCGATCAATTGTAGGCATAAAGCTCCCACAAAGCTGAAAACTACAATGAAGATCTTACTGCCTGCACCAAAACTGCAGCAAAAAGCTAGAGGGGTGAAGAGAAAGACAGGTGTCTTAAAAAAACAACTCACAAGCTCACCATTTACGTAAGGGTCCGCCAGATTCACCTTACCAGCAGTGAGATCCCTGCAGTCACTCAAGCAGGACTGGCCCTGAAGCTGCATCTTTATTGTTTTGAATCCCAAGATTAATTTATGCCAGCAACAAACCCCTGGAAAGATAACCTCAAAAATCCACAAGCTTCCCAGGAGTTTGAAGGACAGGCTACATAGTAGCTCTGAAACACAAGGGAAGTTGCATGTTGTAGCTCCAGTTGTGCCATCAGCTCATTTGGATGACACATGTGACTTCAGACACCTCTTTGCATCTCTATTTCTTTGCCTGCTTGGAGGTATCAGTGTTTTGTAATTTTACAGTAGCATCTCAAAAACATGTGGAGTTGTCCGTATCTGCTCAACCCAAGGAAAGGAGATGCTACAGTCTCTTTCTAGATACCCTTATCTCCAGAGAGTGTAAAGCTTCCACAGAACACATGAAGCCAGCAGATACCAGCACTGTGTCTGCTGATCTATGCCGAAACCTCAGCCAGCCAGATTGTCTCATTTTTTTGGATCTCATTTTCAACCGATTAAGAAAAATTATCCCAGGGGTATGGCAATGGACCAGAACGCAGGAGATCATTTCAAGACATCTGTAATAGCACACAATTAACAACAACTCCTCAATTTTGTCTTATGACCTCACTCATTAGGAAGAGTTTTTATCACCCTCAAATAACATCTTTACAAACACTCCCCCCCACGTCTCTGCCAAGTCTTTCCTTACTGCCATTATAAGCCCAAGGCTTCTCTTTCGTCCCCTTGAGATGGAATCAAGGTAAGATCTTAATTTCCTCTACCATCTGCAATGAAATTGCCTATACACACGTGCCAAACAAGCTAGAATTACACCATTAATTTCAGCTTAGTCAGCTCACACTACAGACTAAGTCAATATTTGACAGGTATTTAGCAAGGACTACAATTTATTTAAATTCAGCGCATGGTGCCCACAGGAGCAGATATAACAAAGGATGACAGACAGCAGGACACGCTGCTTGGGATTTTGGGGGACAGACACTAGATAACCACAGACAACTTTTGGCTGGAGACCTCCTGTTGTCAAAAAAAAGGGATTGACGGAATAGAAGGACCGGTGCATCCTGAGATCAGTCCTCCACACCAGGCCTGCCTCATCAGAAACAACCAGCCTTCCCGTGAACAACACTATGCAGGAGCGAGAACATCTCGTCTTTCAGAGAGGCAGGGTTGCTAAGGCAATCAAACAAAAGGCCTGTTGTCTGAACCAGTCCACAATTTCTCAACACATCTCCACCACTGCTAGCTATAGGGCAGTTCAGCCCGTACAAGGGGCTCCAGCTAAATCCAGTCCCCATTGCAAAACCATGAACCTCTGAGCAGTTCTTAAGAGCAGTTAATGTTTTCTGGTATCTTCACAGCTGCACCACAGCTGGCAGAGAACAAGGAAATTCTGAAGAAAAGGATTTATGTGAAAATAATGCCAAAGAGCAGGAAGTCAAGACAGCAAGCAGTGTGTGAAGAATAAAATAATAATAAACAGAAGAGATCAAGCACAACTTCACCATAAATTGCAACTGGCCCACTACTCTTGGTTTTAAACAGAAACCATGGAAAAAGAATTAGAAACTATCAATTGCAGGACAGTCTCTCAGCTTCCCACCCACTTCTGCAATTTTTATAAGCTTCTGAAATCCAGTTGTTTAAAACAAGCACATCCCAGCAGATATCAACCCTGTGAGTCAGCAATGTCTCTTCACAGATGTCATCTCTCCCAAAGTGACTGTTTTCCAGAGCAACATCTCCAGACCAAGCGCAGCATCAGCGCAACTCGCTCTCAGAGTTTTTTGCCAGCACTGTTTAAAAGAAGGAAAACTGCTGAAACCACCCAGCATGCCAAGTTGGTTAATGACATCACAAAGAAACAGGTTCGCCCCAGATTGTGTCAACTTTCATAGGAAGTCGCTCCAAGTTAGAAGAATGACATTTTTCCCTTTTCAATATAAAAAGCTAGAGAAGATAGAAGCAGTTCCTTTAATTGCCACTTCAATTTCTCATGATAGCATCTTCTTCCCTCGACCATCATCACAGGCAGACGGTAAAGCTCCTAGATCTCTCTAACCCCACTGCATGTGCTGGTTCATGCTGCGAGTTGGCAAAGCTCTTTGCTCACACAAGCCCTGGGAAATGGTGCCAAAATTGAAGATTAAAGGAATAGGTCAGTGAAAAATCCTAATAAACACAGCATCCTGGGGGAAAAAAAAAAAAAAAAATTGGTGATACAAACCTCCCTCTTAGAAAATCAACCACAGTAAGTCCCCTCCTGTCAGCATTTAGGAAGTATCACACGGGTCAGAGCTGCCACCAGCAGAGAAAGCTGCTCCTAAAAAACAAAGCTACATGTGTGAAACCTAAGTATTCCTTGTTTTGTACATAACTGCCTGGGAGAGGAGAGTCCAAACACCATGTAAACAGCCCATATGCAGCCTAAATCAGCTGCAGAGCTTCGCACCCAGCAGTGTTGCTGGGACCTTGCAGGGAGCTCACCATGCTCGGCGAAAGGCAAGTGCCTGCAAAAACACAAGACTAAAATTCAGAAGAAACTCCGTTCTGCAGTGCTGCAGCTCACCAACAAGATGGTTTTGTTGTTTTTTTTTTAATTCGGTCACCAAGTAGAACTTAAAATCAAAGAGATATACACCAAGGTTTCTAGCAACATAAGGTTTATAGCAACATTTTCTCTTGACCCTGGACAAACTCTTTAGCTACAGAAGCTGAAGGAAATCACACCGACAGCAGTGGACACACATACGTATCCTGCATTTGAAAGCACAAAGAACAAAGCTCTGCTGAATCTGGGAATTAGAAAGCCTGACAGATTTAACTCTGGTTTATCCCCTGGCAAATTAGCTACTGTTTAAACATGGAGCTTGCACATTACATCATCTGTTTGCAGGGGGTTTTTTTAATTATTTTTTTTTTAAAGCTAAACCATTCTTTTGCTCACAGCTTGAGGTACATCATTCATTGCTAACAGACTCAACAAAACGAAGGGGTGGATCAAACTCTTTGCAGGAGCCCTGCAAGCAGGGAAGCACACACCTAGACTGCTTTGCAAGTTCAAACAGTAGAAGATCTTATCTGGAATTTAGCAGGAAATACAGAGTGCCCCTCAGGTTTGCCTATTCAGATTCAAGGATGAAAAGCCCACTTTTTCAAGTTATGATGTGCAAAACCCAGACTTATTAGGGAGCTGAAATCACACGTGCTTCTGCTCACCCAGCTCCAATTCAATGTTGATCTAAGGAGACATGTGGTTGGGTCCCATTTGATTCTTCCACTCATTTCTGTCATCTATGCAAGTAACTCCAGCACGTCAGTCCTTCTAGATACCACGCTGCCTTAATGGACCAGTCTGAGAGGCAGGGAAGGACCAGCTGCAAACTGAGCTACTGGAGATATTTTCAGTGCCTGTTCTCTTTCCAGCTTGGACACTCATTTTGGAGACTTATTTTCCCTTGAGAGACACAGATCTCCATCAGTGCAATTTTGTTTTGAGAAACTTGGCAGAACCCTAATTTTGCAGCACCTGCTCTTCCATGCTTGTTTCACAGAGCTTTCTTTGGTGTGTTTGAAGGACCAGGCTCTCACAGCCTCTCCAAGTACAGCTTCAGAGAACACATGGTGCAATGGGCTCTCATGTGAAAACTCATACTTGAACACCGAGTTGATCTGAGAGATTTCACACAATCTGTTTTTCCGACCCTTCGATCTCAAGATTTGTCAGATTTTAGAGAAGAAAGAGGAAGAATGCCGGAAGAGACATTTCAAAAGGGCAAAAGGAGGAACCATTGGTTTCATCCCCGAGAAGAGCAGATTTCACACAGACACACAGTTTTTGTGGAGTGAGGCCCTCTCACATGTTCAACGTTTTCCTACACACCAAACCCACAGTGGGCTGTGACCACAATCCAGTGACATCGAGGAACAAGATTTCACAAGACATTTGCTTAAACTTTGTTAAAAAAAGAAAGAAAGGATTTTTTTTCCTAAACCTGCTAAGGTTCTATGACCTTATCACATTAAAACCTGTTAAGCTAAAGCAAACAAAAGGAAAAACGCCAACCAACCAAAAACCAAACAAAAAACCCAAACCAAATCCAACAAACCACAGCCCTTTCATCATCGTGCCTCTAGACATTCAAAAATACAGTGAGAATTTTGTCCTTAGATTTTAAAAAAATAAAATAAAAAAAAGCATTATTTTGAAATAAGACCAAGGAGAAGCAGTTCTTGATCAAGAAAAACCCAAACACAAAAAAACCCTAAAGTTTCAGAAAAACACATCTGTAGAAGTCCTGTTAAAGACAGCTTAACCTTTAAAAAAAGACAGAACTGTAGAGCACACAGAAGAATAGGCTTTGCTGTCAGAATGTAATTAAAAAAACCAAAACAACTCAATTCTGCTCTATATCAAGATAGCCAGGAGCTGATCTGGGAGAAAGTCAAGCAAACAAATTTTCTCTCTGAGATTCCAAAAGGTCACTGCAAACAATTACTAAAGTGCAATACTGAAAACAACATATGCCTATTCTTTTTTTTCAATTTAACAAGATATCTTTACTGCTCTGTTTATTACTCGGAAAGGGTAATAATCCCAAGGATCACATAGCCAGTTAAATAATTACATGAATACCAAGGAACCATTAAAACCGCATTTCAAAGCGAGTAGGCTACACAACTGTTTGTTTCCTCTTCCTTTCCCTCTGCGTTTGCATAACACAGTTCCCAAAACAGATCTCATCTGCAGTTAAACTTGGGCCAGAATGAAGACATTCCTTCCCATGTATGGGAAATAAGGGAGATTATTAATTTCACTTCTCATAACAGAAGAGCAGAAGTCATAGTAAGAAGGCCTCAGAATAAAAAGAAGCGCCAAAGTCTGGAAAGATTTGTACCAATACCACATGTCTTTCCAGTTGTCTCACTGCCAAGCAGCCTTCAAAACGGGGCATTTTCTTCTTTCAATGCAACTCCAGTCCCCATTAACAAGAACTGCATGTGTCAGCACAAACCTCAGTCTCACCCAGCAGCATGCAGGAACTGAAAAATGAGCATCCTATTCTAGTGACCTTCATAGTCATATACAACAGCGAACCATTCTTGTCCATTCAGCGCCTTCATTTATAACAAGTCTCCCAGCTTCATTAAATTACTCCCGTTGGTCCTGAGCAGACTCTAGATTTGCAATAAAGATAAAAGAGCGCTGGGGCAGACCTCTGATATGGCGCTGCAGCTGTGTCACAGGGGCCAAGTATGTTGGCCTCTGTAAGCAGCAGGTACCCATCCCAACCATCCCCTCCAGCAGCAAAGAACAAGCAAGCCCAGCTTTCGCTTCTCTGCCTCTCGCTTTGCCTTTTGAGCAACAGAAACAGGCCAGCTCCTGGCGGACATCTATCCCTCACAGCCTTGGGGCAGCAAAATTCACACTACCAGAGCTGGATAAAAATATCAAAATACAGAGATTCTCCCTGCCAAGTGAGCGCGCCTCCTCCTCGGGCACTGCCAATGCTCATAATTGACATCTTGGGAGAACCAGGTTGGACTCAAGACAGGAATAACCTAATCCAGGATCATTAAGACAGTAAATTAACAGTAAGAAAAGGCGGGAAGGGGTGCCTAGCAACCACCCCCCCCTCAAATCCTACTACGAAGGGAACCCCTCATCTCCCGCCAAAACACCCACAAGCAGTTTGCTGTTGGGTTACCGAACTGAATCACCTCACCGAGGCACCACATAAGTGACAGGGACTGCAGAGCTGAGAGAGGGAAAGAGACCAAGGCCACCCCTTCCAGCAAAAGGCTGTGGAATCAGTTCAACTGTGTCACGAATCCCAAATCCAAAGGTCAGTGTCAAAAAGTACCAGGCAGTACTCCCCTACACCACAGAAGCATTGCAATACACTCAGATACTATGGAAACGTTAACTTCTATTTCCTAAAGATTTATAAAGCACAGAAGCAGGGGAAGATGACAGAAGAGCTCAGGTATAATCCCCTCCCTCCCCAAAAGGCTCCACATAAACATACAAATGTACACAGTAGGAGTTAACACAGCGCTCCCTCAATATGCACACAACAGCTTTTGGTAAACAGGCTAAGAATAGGTACAGGGACAGCAAAGCGTCCAAGCAAGACACCCCTGCAAAGCAGCACTAAGCTCACAAGAAACACTGTCAATGCTGCTTTTGCTCTAATCGGTTTTAAGAAGAAATTCATTTTGGTTCTTTTTATAATACCTACTCTATTACATTTGTCAAACAGCTGCCACTTTCTGTCCCAGATATAGCTGCTTTCAGTGGTAACCAAAAGGATCGCCGTGTCTGCGCATGTATTATAGATCAGAGATGCATATTAAAACAGACTCGAGATCTGTCTAGAGATTACATGTCACTCCTTCCAAGTCAATGGAATTATACAGAGACGCAAGTCAGTGCGAAGCCTGGGTCGTACTTGTATAAACTACTCTGGAAGATGCTCTGGGCCTTGCTGCTTGAGTAACAGCATCTGAAACACGAGCTCAGTAAGAGACATTCAATTGAAGCAAAAACATCTCATTCCCCGACACTCCTTTGACAAGGGAGTCATAATTGTGTTGCTTGGCCTTTCTAAGCAAAATCATCATTGTCCCGGCATTGTAACAGTCATTTCCAGAGAAAGAACAGGTCTGATTTCCTGAGGGGCTGGGGGCAAATTAGCTTCTGTACAAAAGCCTTGAGATACCTGCCAGCTCCAGCTCAATCGTTACTCCTAACTAACTACACCCTTGAGACACTTGCAAAACGCTTGGTGCTATTCATCACTGCCACAAAGTGAAAACAAAGTCAGAAGACCCTAGAGGCAAATGTGAAAAAACAACTCCAAGATTTCTTTGAATCTTTTTCTTGTTATTTTCATTAAATCTTACTTTTTGTTAAGAATTCTCAGATCAACATCAACAATAACATGTTGCAGCTGTTACTGATTCACTGCATTCCCGTCCAGTAAGGTAGCCTCAAACCTGTTCTATAGGTAAGAGGCATAAGAAGACTGCAGACTACGAAAGAGCCCAACAGCAAAAAAACCAAAGAGCTTGTTTGGGTGCATCAAATCCTGCCTGCTTTGCTAGAAAGGAACCATGTCAGAATCAACTCTATGTTCTGCTTTTAGAAAGATCAACGAAATACCAACCACCCAGAACTTTTTTTTTTTTTTTGCAGGATCATTACAAGGACAGCTCTTGCCTTTCTCCAGGTCCTTGATTTTGTTTCCTGATGCATGGTTGAGAACTTGCAAGAAAAGGCTTAACAACAGCTAATTGTCAGACGCCACAGTAATTAGTGGCAACTTTCCAATGCATCCATCTCTGGCTGGCTTTCCGATAGCTGGCTCCTCCTCAATCCCCACATTAAAATGAAGGTACACAAGGTAGGCGGCAGATTCATTTACGAGTACCAAGGTCTTCCCAGGAGAGATGCCTAAGGAAAGAAATACCTTACCTAAACAATGCATGGGTTGTTGTTGGTTTTTTTTCCTTCCCATTAGCTATGGGACTGCTATCTTTATTAATCTGAGAATGATGTTAACCTATTCACTGACATATATTATCAGATGTACAATGCATTTCTGGGGGCCAATGAGCTCCTGTACCCCATGTTATCTCTAGCCCGCGAATTACCTCTGAATGAGGAAGCCAGGATCATACTGTCCTGTCTTCTGCCCACCTGCTGGTTACACATCACGGCTTTGATGTTACTACTCCACTTATACCAAAGGTTTCCAACCTATTTTATTTCCAGACCCTTACAAGTTTCCCTGCAGACAGAAAGGCTCCCGACAGCAAATTCAGGACTGCTTTGCTTAGACTTTACAGACCCCTTAGAAAGAGGCTCACACCACTGCTCTATATATTTAGGCTCTGCTCTCAACGCCGAGTCTCCCCGCTTGTTTGGCGGCTCTTCTTGTCACAAGCTCCGATGCTTTCATGCCAACCTTTTCCAGGCATCATCTGCATGTCAGCAGTACTCCAAAGCGCATACTCCACTCAACACCAACACCATCCAGAACACACCGCTTCCCACTAAGTGCCTACACAGAGCAGACCTGCAGTATAATTACTTCCTCGTGCCTGTAATAGAAACGCTAAAAGACATGTACAAATTTCATCCCCATGCACTCCTGCATTACATATGATGCGGAGGCATTTGATCAAGGGAGGAAAAGAAAAAGAAGTCTTTCCCACATTCAGTGACGTGCTTAATTCCATCACATTCAGATCTGGACTCACAAGGTGGGGTACATATGGGATGAGGAAAAGAAAAGGTTATCTTCACATTGAAAATTGAAATGTGTTGATGGGACAATGTAACAGAGGGTGTTGACGGTTTTTAATTGTGCTGCCTTTATATAAGCAGAGGACCCAATTTCCACATTAAGTTGCCAAACTTGACATCACCTGTTTGACTGGAGTTAGAAAGTACTAAACCTGTCACTAAGTGTCCCCTAAGAAAGACAGCGCATGTACAGAACAATTTATTTTCTGCTCTATGACGTTTTGCTGTTCACTTTCAAATGAATTCATAGCTGACCAATATACTGGTATAAATTTGAGATGGCTACATAGCTCCACAGTCCTTTCATGTGACACAGAAGGGCTGGCACAGAACAGTAAGAAAGCTCATCCTACAGAGCCAGATGTCAGAACATACACTTTAGCACAGCAGCACTCGTACCAAAACGCAACAGGAATGGAAACAAACCTCAGGCTACCTGCACCGCCACTATCCCTAAGAAGAAAGTCAGATAAGAAGATACCTGCAAGTATTTTGAATCATAAAATAAAGCATTTTATGAAACAAGACAGATAAAAGGCTACCCAGCTGGAAACTGCACATAAAAAAGGAAATAAAAATGTTACTTGTGCAGTGGGAAATGTTATTAGCATTTTGTATTAGAAGAAACTTGAGAGGGTTTCTTAACATTCATGCGTTAATCCCATGTTCTGATACTATTCTCAGGCAGCCATTTGCATTAGAAGAGTGACACACTTTCTTGATGCACCAAAATTTATGGGCAGGGGACAGGGCAGGGGACAGGCTGAGAAAATACACACCCCCAACTCCAGGCAGCGAGATCCCAACCGTTTAAGAAACTGACTGCAAGGGCAGAAATTCTGAGACTCAATAAAACCACACGTCTTAAAAAAACCTCCTTCAGATCCATTAGCGGCTACAGATAATCTGTTGGTTTGGAGTTTTAGGGTCATGTCCCTCCACCATCACCCCAACAAACAAAAGATTAATTTGCTTGATTTATAAGTCTTGATTTTCTGAATTGCGTTTGCTTTCATCAACGAGGGACAGGTCACTTTGTAGTGTTATTGGTTATGTTAACATAGCCCTGAGAAACCGATGTCCACTCACCATGAGTTAGCAGGGGCAGATGCCAGCAGAGGGAGCACAGCACACCTATGCACTTCTTGTAGGAAAGACCGGGTACTGTAAACTTTCTCAGAAAATGCTAAATTTAAAAAAAAAAAAAAAAAGATACTGGAACTTGCTTAAAAATTGCTATGGTCTTGTAGGGAATGTCCAGCAAGTCCAGGCAGAAGCTACAAAATGTCCTTTCAAATCCATTTGCGATAGATTAGTCAGTCCTCTAAACTGCTCTTGCCAGTAAGAGACATCAATTAACTAATAGCAATGATTTCACAAAAATGGGATTTCAATTTGCACTTCAAAACTGGCCCTGCAACTGCTGCGTAATAACATCAATTTACCTGGTCGGCCAGCGCTCAAGGCTTCCTACGCCCAGGCAATCCAGGGATCGATTAGCTGTAAGCCACGGAGCTGTACATGCTTCTGTCTTTATCCTTCCTAACAAACCCCAAAACCTCAAATTGGTTTTGCACCTCTTCTCAGGCAACATCCACCAACATCATTTGCATCTGACAAACAGCAGTCTAAGCTGCAGGAGCCAAACTCAACCACGACAATCCCCAGTAAACAGTACTTTCAAGTATTCTCCGAGAAGAAAACTATGGGCTCTTTACTTTTGAGGATATGTCTAAATTGCAACCACAGAACTACAAGCATACTCACGCTAGCTTTAGCCCAGCAACCACCGCCTGTGTCAGCACAGGTTATGAGACAACTGGAAGCCACAGCTGTGTCCCCAAAATCCCACATGAACGCTTCCCCTACTGCCTAGCCACATACTAGCAGAGATATGCCTGTCTGTACTGAAATGGCGCATATCTAAATATGCCTATGAGTATCACTTGCCTTTTTCACAAGGAAGCAAACAAAATCCCCACATATTTCGCCTGCTGGGTGGTTACGACATAGGAATCCCAGTCTGGGTTAGGATTCATTCATTACAGTAACAGCAAGAATTCCATGCTGGGTTAAAACCCCAGAGTTAGGAACAGCTTCAAAATGTTCACGGTCTGTTCCTGCCCCCCCAAAAAGGGGCGTTTAGCATAGCTCACAGGTAGCAAAGTGAGACAAAAAGCACAGGGAAAACCTATCTGCTGATGAGGAGACAGGATCCAACGATCAGGAGGTCCCTTCCATTTCTGCGTTTTTGTGGGGTTTCCAAAGCAGAAAAATTACCTCTGGACTAGGAACCAATTCACATTTGACTGCTGTGATCTTGTCTTCAAACAGCTAGCATGTGTGGTTAGCTGCATTTCCCGCCCTGGTGAAATCACTGTTGTGGGCCGGGGGAGGAATGCCTTGGGAAAACATGCAAGGCAACTGGGAGAGGTGGCAGGAGTCAAACAGCATGGAGAAAAATCAGGCAGCAGGGACTGAAAGGAAAAAAAAGAACAAATACACACAGCAAAAAGGAAAGAGACAAACTCTAAAATCTTAAGATGATGGTACCATGGCATTTCAAGACATAGCCATAATGCAGAGCAGAGTCAGGATGGGCTCTGGCTCCACATAAGCAAGCAAGCCCTGGGAATGCATCAACAACATTCAACTCCTCGGCTGAACAGTCCCAGAGATACACACTACAAATATTCAAGAGAAGATCATGATGATGATGATGATGATGATGATCTTTCCCATCCCATCTTAACAGCACACAAACAACCCTCCAATTTCGCCACACACTGTTGAAAAACAGCCTAAGTTAAGGCAATTCAACAATCATGTTTTTCTTGTTTTGTGTATTTGCTGCTTTTGCTCTGACTTGACAACTGCCAAAATCCATCCTCATATGCAAACAAACACCAGAGCTAACAGTCTCCACTTGAAAAATTAAGAGAATTTCAGAAAACTATTTTGGACTGCCGTTCTGCAACAAGACATCAAGAAGTTCAAGAACTGTCTGTACCACAGTTGAGCTGCCAGAAGAATTTGGCTGTACTGTGCTCAAATGAAGACAGTCAGTTACCCTTGCTCCAGAATCTCTTAACACTGAGCTGAACCAATGCAAACTCCAGTTTCTGGAATAAAGAACTGAAAAGAGGATGCATCTCAAAGCCATGAGTGAATACAGATAAAGCTGCATGTAACAACTGGACTCTCAGATGGTACATGAAGTTAAGGGATTGGTCAAGGGGAGAATACGTCTCTCTCCCCGTCACCACATAATCACACTGTGGTTCATTTCTGATGCTACTTCTGCATAGGAACTAGCTTAAGATTACTCATTACTTAATAAAACACGACAATGTACAAAACGCACTCCAAGAACCTTACTACCTTAAATATAATAGAAACACCAATCAAAATACATTTGTAACATCTGTTTTAGACTTTGACATCTCACATATATAGATTCCTTCATGAAAACAGAAATATCTGTAAGATAATCACCTACATGTGACACCCCTTTCAGAAAACAAAGTTACTTAATCTTCTTCATACAGATGTTAGACTTGCGGCACAGAAACACAGAAATTTTAAAGCCAAGCTATCATATCAGGATATCAACACTCACAATTTATCAGGCACGTGCACAAGCAACAAGAGATCAGAAATTATCCACTGAGACTCTCAATGTTTGGATTTTAATGCATACAGTAACCAAACAGCATATCTAGATCTAAGGATCCATCCTTGTGGATCCTTAATACATTTTAACCATTTCCAGCTCCTCCAGGCCCCAAACTGTTTGATTTTATACCAGCATAACAAGGTGTTAGGCAGTCAGCAGCAATGTGTTAGCCCCACACTGGTAAAATTTTTGATTGAGGAAACAGCCCTATGTTTTTGAACAAGAAGAGACCTCATGTGGGGAAAACAGCTGGGGAAAAAAAATAACATGAATCTCAACTTCAGCAAACAAGTCACAGGAGCGTAACATAAGCATACCAGAAACGCTGAGAAACCCAAAGACCACATCCTTGTCGTTTCTGTCCTCACCATCTCGCAAGACAAAACCCCAGCAAGAGACAACAGGGACCACGCACCGATCTGGGGGAACTGGCTGCCACAGGCAGTGGCAAGCAGGAGGGCTTTGTCAAGTTTCCAAGCCACGGGACAACCCTGTGAGATGGCAACAAGCATGTCGGGGTCAGCGCTTTCGGCGACCATCTAAGCTGGACTGGGTGCTAGGCCTCAAGCCCCCACACTGAAACCTTCCTCAGAGCAGGAGGAATGGGACTGCACTGGCCATGGGGGAAGCGACGCCCCTTCAAAGCACAGGAGATGCCACTGACGGCCAAGGGAGACAGAACAAGGGGGTCCTGGGGACACCTGCACCCCAGCCCCTCGCAGAGTAAGCTGAAATCAGCAGGAGGGAGGGCAGGGGGCTCGGGGGGAAGGTTGGAGCCCGTCAACAGCGTCTGGGTGCCAGCTGCCATCGCAACATTCCCGCCATGAGGGTCCCCAGCCGTGTGGGGATACCCCCTGTGTCCCTTGCCTGGCAAGACCCCCACAATGCTTCTCACACTGTGAGGAGACCCCCCTCACAGTCTCCCCTGCCCTAAGGGACAACCCCACACCACGTCCCCCCTGCCCTGAGGTACTCCCCACACACACAGTTCCACCTGCCCTGAGGGACCCCCCACACACCCCATGTTCCCAGGTCTGAGGGACACACACACACACACACACAGTCTCCCCTGGCGTGAGGGGCCACACACACATTCACCGTGTCCCCAGCCCTGAGGGGCACCCCTCACAGTGCCCCCCTGTTCTGAGGGACCCCCTCTCACAGTCCTCCCCGCCCTGAAGGGACACCCACACACACCGTGCCCCCAGCCCTGAGGGACTCACCCCCACACACA
>VWZL01005942.1:246283-269381 GCA_013396915.1 Stercorarius parasiticus | reverse complement strand
CGCTGGATCTCGCACGTCTTCGGCCATTTCCGACCGAACCGGCGGAAGTTGCCGAAGTCGGGGCGGAACTTGCCGAAGTGACGGCGGAACTTAACGGCCTGATCCGAAGGGCGGGCGGACGCGGCCGAATCGGCGGCGGAGTGAGCCGAAGGGGCGGAGTGCAGGAGACTCCTGGCTCCGGAACCTGCCGAAGCTTCCCCAGCTCTGCTCCGCCTCCAGCGCGGCAAGAAACGGCACGAAGCTGCCAAGGGCTCGCACCGTTACCTCCCGCCCCCGAGGAGGGACGAATCGAAAGGGAGCGCTGTCCCTTTAAATGGCGGAGGAGGCGGAGGAGCTGCCCCGCCGAGACCCCGCCCCCGTCGCTGCGCATGCGCACTGCGCCGAGGTGGTTTTCCCGCCTAAAGGCAAACACGCGCTCCTCCCTCCTCCTCCCTCTTCTCCTCAGGGAGGAGCCGCTGCCCCCTCAGTGGCAGCCGCCGCCTCGCACGGGCGCTGTCGTTGTCCCGCGGTCCCCCAGCACCCCTGCGAGGCTGGGCGTGCACCCATGGAGCTCAGTCATGCCTCGGCCCTGTCAGTCACCGTGGCGACTGCGCCCGTTGTCGGCAGTACCCCCAGAGAGACGTCCAGGTGACTCCTGGCAAAAGGGATTTTGAAAACAACTATGTTGTAGTAACCCGATATAAAGACGTAAAGACACTGACTGCAGAGCCTGCTTACAGGTACTAAAATAGCACTACCGATTTGAATTCATTACAAAATTACACCAAGGTCCAACCTGGAGGGTGTGCATTAACAGCACAAAATTACCGCTCATTCTAGACAAAGTACGTTTAAATAACCAAGTGGTGTTAAGTGTCACTGGTGGTTAAATGTTGCTAAGTCACAGTAGCTATGTAAAATTTAGGTCGACAAGTACAAGTACCAAACATACCATGCAACAGGTGGTGATTGAAGAAAATGGGGAAAAAAAAAAGCAATGGGGAAATAAAGGCAAAAAAAAGAGCAGCAAGTAACCGTGCCAGCATCTTCGCACACCAAAGCCAAGTCAAACAAGTTCAGTACTGTGCTTCCTTGCTTTGTGCACTTTAACTGAATTTATATTTTAGGGGCCCCAGGAAAGGCATTCATACCTCCAGGAACCAAATCCCACCCCAAAGCACACAAACTGACAAGTTCTGGGGGGATTAGAGAATTTTCACAGGAAGAAGCGGGGTTTTATCTCTGTAGGGGTGGAGAGGGTGGCAACTTTAGTGTGTCTCTGGCCACAAAGCTCCAGGAACCTGAGCTTTAATAAAACATGAGCACTTCAAAACTGCGAGAAACCACTTTTTCGCCGCTCTGCACTTTTTAACAGTCATTTACACATGTGTAAAGAATGCAAGGAGAAACTAACTTTTATACTGAGATGAAAAAATGGTGGGGGATAAGGCAGGGGGCACAGGTCTACCCTTTGATAAACAATACGAAATCCAATTTCAGAAGCAGGGAATGTGCTGTACTGAAGGTCAGGAGTAGGTACTGCAGGTTCAAAGGCTCTAAGAAACAATACTTTGTATTTTCAGGGGGAAAAAAAGACAGAGTATGACTGCCTTGCACAGTATAAAGACAAAATTAACATCCGAATCATTGAACACACCCACGCTGTCCTAGCACACACATCTGTTCCCACTCTGCCATGGCTTGAGGTTTTGCTGTTCCACCCTGCTCTACCTGGAGCTCTGCACAAAGAAATGGGGAGACAATAAATTCCCTTCAGGACCACACTGAGGAAGAAATACAAATGGCAAACGTGCACTTCAGGACATGACTCAAGAGAACGATTCTTCTCCCAGCTCCCAAAAGAAAACAAGCTTTCAGGACCAGCAGCTGGTCTGGCAAGTCTTTCTTTCAGAAAGCACTATCAAGGCTATTACACATTATATTAACGAAGACAGCTTCAGATTTAATCCCCTTCTCTGTGTACTTACCCTTCTTATTCTAATGTAACAGCAGATCAGCATTAAAGGGGAGTTTTCTGTTTCCCCTCCACCAAGTCAAAAATCCACTGCTCAACTGCCTTCTGTATATCCCAACAGAAAAACTACCATGTTCAAATATTGTAATTTTCCACCCTTTCTGCTATTTGGGCTTTTGTTTTCTCATATACAGTATCCAAGAACACGTGTAAAGTTTACACGTCAGAAGTGGATCCTAAGGGACAGAGCCTATAACCTACAATGAATAATAATTTGAACAAGAAAATAAGTTGCACAGAAAGTCGCCTGACTCCTTTCCTAATGAGGAGAAGCCTTTTACTCCTACCAGCTTCTCAGCCTGGTTTCCCAAAGGAACAAGCCTTAATGCATGGCGCCAACTGAGTGCACAGTGCCAGTCCTGCTGTTAAAGACTTTCAAAGTCCTTTGCGACTTCTAGTTGAAGCTGACAGAGGGGCAGAGGTCTAAAAATACTAGATCCTGCTGTATGAAAGCGTGCAGGTACGATGCAAAGACACCCGAAAAGCAGGAGTAGTTCAGATCTTGCCCCTTCTGTTCGACCTGCTCACCAACCAAGCAGGCAGCTTGTGCATGGCTCCCAGCCAGCGAGCCAAGTTGGTTATTTCCAGCCAGCAGCCTCATTAGCAATAGGAGGTTTGGGATTTGGGGGGTGCCTGGGGCTACCAGGGAGGCAGCAATAAAGAAGGATCTAGGGGTTTACAGTAAGGACAAGAAAGAGGGAGGTTTAGGGGTAGTGAGAAAGGGAAATGGGATGATGGCACACACCCTAAGCAGAAGAAATGGCAGTCAGAGCCTATAGGAAAAAGACAAAATCTAAGAAAAACTGGCTGCATGGGTCCCACTGCTCACAGAACAATTTATTTACACACCTCTGTATGATTTCACACTGGGAACCTCCCTTATATTACCTTTTAAGTAGCTCTACAGTTGGCAGCTGCAATTGAATACAGTGAATGCCACCACTGCTTTCTGTCCTCCATTTCTCTCCTTGAAATGGTCCCCACTTTACCTCTTTTCCTTACCCGCACCAAATTCCCACTTCTTCATCCCACTTCCTCGTAAGCATTTCTCGCATCCAACATACTGGTGTCTCCTCTCTACTATAAATTACATCGAGGCATTTCAAGCAGGTTATTAAGGAGTTTCAGAGCCAGCTAGTGCACATTTCCATGGCACGCTTCCATGGCCTGAAATAAACCTCAGTAAAACATCCATTGCTCCTCAAGGGAAAACAGTCTAAGGAGAGAACCCTGAACTTTCATCTTTTCTGTTTTGGTAAATCTTTTTTAACCTCTTTCTTCTCCCTTCCACAGGAGACGGTACCAAGGCTGGACCATCTGTGGATTTTACAAGTTTAATGGAATGGTTTTAGACCGCACTCTTAACCTCAGACACTCCTATCAGATTTCATAGGATTCAGTCACTTTTTAGCCCCAGGGTGCTGTAGGTGCTAAATAGATAATCTACATCTCTCAGTCACTATGGAACTACTCTGCAGCAAAGCTCAATTTTTAATCCTGCTGAGACTCTGACTGCTTTCGGCCATCAGGTATCCCACAGCATGCTTCACAAGAGAGGAAATGTTAATCTGGAATGCTGGCCAAATTCCAGTTAGGGATAATTACATTCTGACAATTTACATTCTCCCTGCAGTTTTTAATGGATATGCATTTTTTTTTTCTCCTTATTTTATGTCATAAAAGCAGTGGCCTGGTCCTCCTCCTGCTGTTAGAGCAGCTGCCAGGCTTTGCAGCACAAGTACCTGCATTTCAGTGGTAGGTGAAGGCATCTCAGTACGTTTAAATAAAGCACTTTGAAGACTCCATAGGCACAAGAAGTATTGTAACAATACACCCTACTGCTGGCCGTAAAGCATAGCAAGGGCTAGAGCATGAAATGAAACAGTCAGTGGGAATATCTGTGTTGGGAAAGGAAAAGTTAGCGTAAGATTGGACACATGGACATAAAGACTTTTCCCTCCCAAGTGCTAATTCCAGTTTGGACCCAGTGCAGCCCCAGCTGGGATCCAAAGAGCAAGTACAGTGAACTATCAGCATCCTGCACAGTGGAACCAGATCCTGATGGCAGAAGAAAATAAGTTTATAAAAGCAGTGAGAGCTTTTGGCAAGATGCTGGGATGCTGGAGGACGCTGCCTGGTAGTAAAACAGGGTGAGGAAAAGAAATGCCCGTTCCCATGCCAGTGGGGGCACAGTTAGTGTTTCTTGTTTTACCTAGCTATTGGAAAGAAAAATCACGAGGCAAGAAATGGGGTAGAAGGCTTTGCTTAAGGTGGAATATTAAAGATCACACTTGGAGTATATCAAGTTGCACTGCCACACATTTTATTAAATATAAACATTCTAGATAAATTAATTAAATGACTGTATTATGCTTTGTTTATAAAACCATACGTAACCACACTATGTTATTTTCTTCACAAGAACCACAATGCCTAAAAGGGTAGTTTTCATATTTCAGCAACAATGGAGTAAATTAAGAGAGATTAGAACAGTGGTTACAAATAAACCGTGAGAGACCAGATGGCTCAGAGGATGGGTAGAGAGACATGTAGCTTTCCCTCCTCCCCCAGCATCTCCCAGATCATTAGCAACTGAAGGCTGTTACTAGCACTGAGTGAGTATTTTTCGCAAGTAGTTTGTTGACCAAAATGTGGTTTTCCCTATCCTCAAAACTACCCGCAAACCAATTTCAGTATGACAAGTCACTCCTGGCTTTGGTGGAGCTAGAGACAGTGAGCAGGTGAAGGCAGAGTGGGTTTTCTTCCCCTTGCGTCTATAACTGCTCACAGCAATTCTACAGCAATTCTGTGAGTCCGGCCCTCACTTCCTTTGCATTTTTTATAGTTGCCTAAAAAATGAAATGCTTTGAGTCACGCAGAGTCATTTTGTGTGTGTGAATCCAGCCTAACCAGGTACATTAACAGCAAGCCATTACCACCAGCAGCCTTCGTGATGGGGGTGCCCCAAGACAGAGATGTTGCACACAAGCCACTACGTGGGTGGCGTCATGGCAAAGAAGCTAAAATACCAAGCAAGCTACTTTCTCAAGCCTACAGAGTGTCGTCGTCTCCCATCCTCACCTGGGCCCTTGCAGGCTGTACAGTAGAGAGAGTGAATGTGTCTGTACGTGCTATTTTCGTTTCTCTTGCTAGACTTAGCTCTGTCATTCTAAAAAGAAAGATGAGTCACCCAGCATCAAAAAAAGATCTCAACATATCTAAATAAAATTTATCTATAGAAATAATAAACCCCCTCTCCCATGAAGAGGCTTCCATATTGCTATACTCCTGGAAATTTCAGCGACTATTAAGACGCGCTCCAAAGCAGGAAGCAGCAACCCAGCCTGGTGACAGCCAAGCAAAACTCCGAGCAGGTCTTGGCAATGACTGAGTAACGGCAAAAAATACCAGAGCTGCCTCTTTGCTTAAGGTTCCTTCCCCTCCCGCGCCCTGCTACACTGAGGAATCAGATGCGTTTCTGTAAAATTCCCTTGAATTCCTTGAGTATTACAGCTAACCATGCTTCCCCTTCATCTCAAAACAGATGCTTTGAAGTTTTCCGGAGATACCCAAGAAAGAAGACATATCCAAATACCTAGACTACCCCCAAACTCCACCCTGGAACAGATGGCGAGGTTATAAATACAGAAGCATCTGGTAACCACTGGTATGAAAAAGCTGGCAAGCAACAGCTTATTCTGTTCTACTAAATATTCCATAATTTGAACTATATTTAAACAGGAGTTAAAAAGAAACAATAGTTTCACTTGTATATAACATAATCCCCAAACACCTACATATTGTAACTGCAGCGTAGCTTGGGCATTACGCTCTTGTCTACCAAAAGCACTTTCTTTAATTAAGCATTCAGCACTGTCTGAACTTAAATTAAAAGTGACTGCAAAACAAGCAGTTCAGTACAAAAGCATCATTTTAAGCCTGTACTTCGTTGCACCAGACTACCAGACTCAAGGCTGCGAGTTTCCAGCACTTCAGCTCACCCTTGAGTCCACGCAATTTGAGGGGCCTTGACAACCTGCCAGATTGCCGAGAGCACTTGAAAAGACAGAAGACTCGAGGAACGCAGACTTTGCTCACAGAGACCTATGTGCTTAAGCCAGCTGTCTCATTTGTCCCTGGGTTCAGTTACCACCATGTAAACTAGGGATAAGTCTTCCTACATGACCGTCAGAAAAACAATCTGCTATAAATTATAGTCATCGTACAGTAAAGACGGGCGGTAAACACGTACAACGGTGGTTAAGAAAAAAACCCCACCCTCAAAGCTCCAAACCAAAGTCAGACCTGAGCATGCACACTGCCCATGGTAACCCCAAATCCACTTCCAAACCTCTATTTAAATAATCTTTTGGGACACTGTTCCACGGTTCTTTCTGTGAACTGAGTGAATCATCTGTGTTTGCTAGAAATCCAAAGCGATAGCATGCATAAAACGATCGTTCTGGATTAAAGTCACTTTGGGAGAAGACTGTAAAAGGCTGTCTGCTGGGATTGTGTTAGAGGTCCACTGGAGACCCCACCGTCGGATTTGGATGTGTGCAGAGAGCTTTTAAAAATGACTAGAGAGAAAAAGAAATACTCCTAGGAATTGGCTGATAACGGAGTCTTAAATTCCAGATATAGAAGGAAGAACAAATACTAACAGCAGGGCCCTGTAAGTCCGGGATGTAATAGCCGACAGATTTCTTTACAAAATAGGCGCTGAGCAAACGAGAGGTGATTCTGCGGTAGACTGTTGGCAAATAGTGAGGATGCTGTAATAAAAGCTGCTTGTGATCACTCAATTCGAGCCTATTTTCCACAAATTGGTTCAGTTTAAGCAAAATAAAAAGCAGGTCTGCAAGGTTTTCAATTTCGAAAAGAAAAGTTGAGGTAATTAAGGGAACTAGTTTGTGAAGCTGACTGGGTTGAATGGCTGAAAGGCTCCAATGAGAAGACGAAACCAAAGAAGAAAAACCATCTGCCATTTGCATCCTGAATAGAGGAGGTGAATAAAAAGCACAGGGAGGGAAGCAGTGAGAACGTGCTGGAGATCGGAGATAGCCACGGTCAAGCCCCGAGACTGAATACAGATGCTGCCTCGCTGTTGAGTAACAAGGAGAGCGCAGAATGGAGGGGTGAAGGCAGGGTGGGCAACGAGAAAGTCTGCCTGCAATTTCCCCAGCCAAGGGAAAGTCGACTGCACTGCTCAGTGTGCTCTGTTCCAGGCCACCAAAATGCCACGTCTGCTAGCAAGGATTTCAAACAGGTCTTCCCCCAGCTAAAATTCAGAAATCTTTGTAAGAAAAGCTCAGAAGTGCTGGCATGAACCTCCTGGTCCCACAGCCCATGTTTGAAAGTGCCAATGTGCGATGTTCTCATGTAACAACACGGCATCCCATCAATACAAGCCTACTACAACCAGCGGCTCTCCCAAATCCCGGAGACCTCTACACAGAATATCTCTGCTTAAGGAAGGAGGGCTAGAGGCGGCGGCGCTCAGGGAAGCCACAGCTATCAACTCCAGACAAGACTTGAGAACAGAGTCCGAATCAAAACATAAAAGGCACATAAATACAGAGTGTGAAGTGCACCGTGAGATCAAAGTTACATTGTGCTAAAATAACTTGGCACCTGTCTTTGATAAAATAACTGGTTTCTTTTGACAAAAAAAGGCAGTCGGTCTTATTTACTGGGATTTTAGCAAAGCGACAAGAAAACTGGGGGACTATTAGTAAAGTGGGGAAATGGGAATTGATAAAGAGAACAGTGAGATTGATAATAAATGCTAACGTGCATTAAGTGCTGCAGGTTTTTTAAAAAGCATCATTAAAAAGTTTAATAATAATAAATAATTGTAATCGTTTTGAGCATAATCAAGGCCCAACTTTACTATAATGTACCAAAATTATTTAAATTAAAAAAAAAAATATATATATCTAAGCAGTACAGGCCTGTTGCCAAAATCAACCACTAAAATAGGGCAACAGTTGCCAGCTGCTGCTTTTTCCCAGTGCAGAAAGGATACTTCCTTCTTTCCGAAGTTCACTCAATTCAGTTATTAGTGCATTAGAAACAGAGAAACCAACTCCAAGCTGAATCATTATGAAAATATTTCTTAAAATAAAACCTTTCTATGTTTTTTCTCATACCTGCAGGATTCTTAAGTGTATTTGCAAAAGCACAGGACCGGAAATCCTGAGTCTGATCCCTTAATACTGAAGTCAACCACATTGCATAATCCCATTAATACATTTATCAGGCTCCATCTTCACAGTAATCAGGTTTTTAGCCCCTGTTACACAATTCCCATTAGAAGGTTATTCAAGAACCTCACTCGGTTTGAAGCCATCCTGCTCATTTCCAGCCTAAACTTATTCAGAGCCATTTGTTCTTGTGCCAGAATTGTCATTTAACTTAAATAACTCTTCTCCCTCTCTGGTATTTATGCCAGCGTATTTATAGAGAAGGAATATAATTTTTCTCTGCCTCTTTTTGTCACTGGCTTACCGTCCAGGCTCCTTTAATCATTTTGTGAACCAGCTTTTCTGTTCTCCAGATCATTTCTAACAGACACCCTCCCCTGCACCTTTTACAGTTGAAATCAGTCTTTCCCCTACATGGACAAGGAACACATACTACATTTTAAACAAAGCCTCCCTAAAACCTATTGCAGTGGCATTCACATTTCATTGTTGCTAATGGAAATAACTTGGTTGACAAATGTGATCTCAGTATGTATCTTTGTCACTGGGACATCAGAATTATCCTATGATTGATTAATACGTTCCAGTTCCATTACAGAAACCACAACTTTCTATCAGAGCTTGCATTACAAGAGTTTGCATTTGCTTACAGGCAAATAGTCCTAAAGCCGTTCATTCTTCTGATGGGATGTCCTATTTTTCCTCTTTTGATGACATCTCCAAATCCCATTAATTTCTGCTGTATCATTAGTTAATACATTGATTAATGCTGGTTTTGAGACCAGTCCCTGAGGAACACTATTGCTAACTTGTGCGCCAATCCTTCAACCATCCTACCTTTTCTCCTGTGACTACCAGATTTATTGATGCCAAGCAGAGAGCAAAATACTTCAGTTCTAAGTGATTGATGGAAACTGTCTTGCTTTGTATTTTTTGTCTTTTTATTCTTAATGAAAAGCTAATTAATTTCATAAGACTTTTGCTAATGCAGAACAACAAAGGCGTATTTCTCTGTAAATCAGGCCTTTGGCTAAACTGAAAAGCTGTCCTATTTTCACAGTTGGGCATTTGTAAAAATTAATAAACTATGCAAGTCAACACGTTTTATGTTAAAAATGGTAAATGAAGTTTCTTAATGACTCGTCTGACTTTTTAATTGTACTTAGGATTTATGTCAGAAATTTAAAAAACAATTAGAATGCAGGAAAAAGGCATGTAAAACTTGTAGTTAAATAAAATTAAGCTAAATGTGCTGAATACATAGTTTAAATTAAAACAAACTGGTTTATTGTACAAAGGAATTCTGCAGCCTATAAATAGAACCAATTTCTATCTATTCAGCATGTCTTCAGGTTTTCAGAACTTGAAACAAAATTAATTTCTATTCTCATGCAAAGGAAGAGCTGATGCTCAAGTAAAATGAATGTGGCAAAAACTACTTCACTAAACATTTCCTGTTAACCCAGATCTCTTCTGGAATTCAGTTGTCCCTGCAGCCATGCCCATGTTGTTAGCAACACTTTTGTTAGCAGGACATGGGCAGAGGGATTGAGTCCATCCTCACCAAGTCTGCCAATGACACCAAGCTGTGTGGTGTGGTTGACACGCTGGAGGGAAAGGATGCCATCCAGAGAGACCTGGACAGGCTTGAGAGCTGGGCCCATGTGAGCCTCATGAAGTTCAACGTGGCCAAAGTCCTGCATGTGGGCTGGGGCAATCCCCAGCACAAATATAGGCTGGGCCGAGCATGGATGGAGAGCAGCCCTGAGGAGAAGGACTTGGGGGTGTTGGTGGATGAGAAGCTCCACACGAGCCGGCACCGTGCACTGGCAGCCCAGAACCCCCCCGCAGCCTGGGCTGCATCCCCAGCAGCGTGGGCAGCAGGGCCAGGGGGGGATTCTGCCCCTCTGCTCCGCTCGGGGGAGACCCCCCTGCAGTGCTGCCTCCAGCTCTGGGGCCTCAGCACAGGAGAGACACGGAGCTGTTGGAGCGGGGCCAGAGGAGGCCCCGGAGCTGCTGGGAGGGCTGGAGCCCCTCTGCTGGGAGGACAGGCTGAGAGAGCTGGGGGGGTTCAGCCTGGAGAAGAGAAGGCTCCGCGGAGACCTTCCAGCCCCTGCCAGTCCCTAAAGGGGCTCCAGGAAAGCTGGGGAGGGACTCTGGAGCAGGGAGGGGAGCCATGGGATGAGGGGTGACAGTTTTAAACTGAAAGAGGGGAGATGTAGATGAGATATTGTGAAGAAATTCTTTGGTGTGATGGTATTGAGCCCCTGACCCAGGTTGCCCAGAGAAGCTGTGGCTGCCCCATCCCTGGAGGGGTTCAAGGCCAGGTTGGACGGGGCTTGGAGCAACCTGGTCTGGTGGGAGGTGTCCCTGCCCAGGGCAGGGGGGCTGGAACTAGATGATCTTTAAGGTCCTTTCCAACCCAAACCATTCTGGGATTCTATGATTCTGTGACAAAGGAAGAGCAACACCAGTGAGCAAAGGTGGATGGGGGGAGCAGGACTGCTTCTGCTAATTGTAGTCCTGCCTAAAATGTTTGTGAAAGTATATTCACAGGGGTAGTTCTGGGTCAGACTGAGCTGATGTAGACTGTACTCACTGCAGTCCTGTGAACTTCAGTGGGCATCTGCGTTTGCAGTGTCTGGTGTTGGCACTGGTGATGGCAAGATTGCAGAGCTAATCAGAAACTAAGTCTGCCAAGGAAAGTGATTTCTTTTCTGTTTTTTCCTAAATGCAAACCCATGCATTCAGTGCTCAGTGTTGGGTGTGCAAATGCTGGCTTCCTTTAATTTGGTTATTACTCATAAATCTCTTTAGCAGGAGATTGACAACAACCAAGTCTGTGGTTCTCAGCAGGGATGGATGCAAGCTGCATGAACCTAGTGGAAGAGAGGACTGTGCACCCACACAACCCCAAGCACACACACTGTCCTCCTCCCATCCCTTCTCTCCCTCTCTATAAATTCACGTCTGCTCGCAGGAACTCTGCAGAAACACACAGGCTGACACCACCACATCACTCTGAAATCTCATCAGCTACGGAACCAGGCAACTAAGCTTTTTACGGTGTCAGTGCAGAAAAGCAGAAGTCAATGAGAAGGGCAAACCGGAGAATAAAGATGGAAATCACTCCAGCTGGTGCAGAGAGAGATTTGATCTAGTGCAATAAATCTGCTGCTATGGATCAGGAGTTGTTGTCCCTAGTAGTTGTTCCCTTAACCTGAGCCCTGGGAAGTTGCTTCAGCTTCCTTATCAGCAGAGGATGTAATGACATTCTCCAGATTTCTCCATGCACCAGTCCTGAAGTGCTCTGAGATCATCCAACAGATGGCAATACTTGTGTTTACTCAATACTAGTACTGGCCCCCAGGAGAGCAAGAACAAACACTAATTTGCCCTTCCGATTACAGCAATGTTCCACTAAAACCACAATGTATGTTGAGTTTTAAATTCAGTCAGATTTAAAGATTAAGAAAAATCCTCCCTTTCTCCCACCAGTGACAGAACAATACTATACCTTGGTCTTTTTTTTTTTTTTTAATTAAAAAATAGGTTGAACTTTAGGAGTGTTATTGCACTCCTACTGCACTTGAAGCAGTAGAAGAAGCCGAATAAAGTGCATCGTAAAAAGATGCCACTGGGATCAGTTAAAGCCAACAAAATTGAAATCATTTAGAAGGAACGAAGCCAAAAACACAGAACCAGATTTAAACTTGGCGTATGCTGTGGCAGGAGGCCAGTGGAAGGGGAACTTGTTAGAGAAGTAATGAGAGGGAGGGCTCCCTGCTGCAGCCTACAGATCAGGTATGATGGGCCAGATAATCAGGTGTCATCAACTGGCACAGCTGGGATGAGATCAATGAAGCAATGCCAATTTCGACTTGCTGAGGCTCTGTCCTGGCATATCTAAACTCAGCTGTAAAAAATTCTCATCATATTAAGCCATGCCATTAATAAACATTGAGCTATTATACACCACTTGCCATCTTCAAAGAGCTTCAAAACCAATGACTAATCCTCACAACCACCTCCTTAGGTGCAGGAACTGCTCAAAGATGGGAACAAAAGCAAAACGGTGAAGTCGTCGGCCACAGCTCCTAAAAGGCAATTTTTAAAAGCAGCCGAGCACAAGGCAGAAATTTGGGGCTCCCAGTCACAAAGCCCCTTCACTAAGCAGAATTTCCCATGTGTTTCTTTGACAGTGGGAAGACACCTACAACCTAATATATTTGCCCCCAAACCTAAAACCTCATATATAAAGTTACTTCTCAAGTGGGCGTGAGACTGATTCTGTATCTTCTCTGCACAGGCAGGGACGGGCAGAGCAGCGGAGGAAGTAAGATGGGTGAAGTGATGGTACGATGGAGATCAACAGGAAGTTTTGGCCACTAACTTGCACTTCAGCTGATGTGGTGTAACCAAGAAAAAAAAAAGCATCTGAACCGACTCACTATGAGGTCGGTAAATCATGTTTTCTAGATTCTCCTCTCCATCTTTGTTTTTCCTCTAGCAAATAAAATTACCTTACAATTTACAAAAAAGCCATGAAAAAGTCAGGTTTATAACAGACTCATGGAGAAGAGATGATATGGGTGTACAGAGCATCTCCGTTACTAATGCCCTGCACAGCAGAGATCTCCAGAGAAGGCTAGTACTGAAAACATGTTTTAACAAAATGACAGAAACAAGAATAAGTTACTAAAGGGAGAACAGATGCAACACACTTGTGTTTCTAAGCACCTCAATAATGTTATCAATAAACCCAGATGCATCCTTCCCACAAATGCAGCAGCGACAATTGACTCAAATGGATGACACTTTGGTAAAGCACCTATTTGACTCTCAAGCTGAAGCAGATAAAAATTCAAAGATTGGACTTCCTTGGTATTTGTATGTTAATATACACGGCTTTAGGGAAATTGTTGCGACTCAACCTACAATTCATTCTGTGCAGTCAGTGACATTCAAGTACCTACCAGCAATTTTCATACTGCTCGCAGTATATCTTATAGGCTGTCATCAATCTGATGCATTATCTTTTTTTGCAAAGAATCTGTCATGAGCGCCAGGCAGGCTTCCCCTTGGTTCAGATAGGCAGGAGTAGAGCTGACTCATCCTTTTTTTCCCTCCTTTCATCCTGATTTGTATTGTTTCCTATTTGATTTAGTTTTCCCATGTTACACAAGGAGAAGAGGTCTGGCTACATATGTGTATAATGTGTGTGTGTATGTATGCAAGGGACAACAAGACAAAGAATGTGTTTTTAATCTCCACCTTCCTCTTGCTAACAGTTCCTTTTGCTTCATCTCCTTGGAGGTATTTTATTATTAAAATCAAATGAATTCTCCTTTTCTCTTGCATTTGTTGAAAGAAAACAATAGGACTTGTGAGAAACCCAGCTAGGAGGAATTGTTCACGATCTGGAGTCCTTGGACCTGAATTCTTTTGCTCTGTTTCTACAGAAAGCAGGCAAGCAGCTACACTTCCCACTGAGCCGAAGGCTTCCCCAGCACCAGCCAGTTTCTACTAAGGCTAGATTTGCCTGAACCACCGCCACATTTAAACTGAGAAGACATTTTACTGCAAATAAAGTCTGCCATCCATGGACCTGGGGTCTACCAGGGCAACAGAGGGGCCATGCTGTGTCTCCAGTTGATAGATCTCATGACCGAAACAGTTGGAAGATCTCTCCATCATGGGGACTGTCTGGTATCCACTCACGCAAGCTGGAGCTGCACCTCTCCCCGAGGCTCAGTAAGTACCTGGGCTATCCCTTGTGCCTGACTGCCTGTTTTTCATGAACTTATGCAACCTTAATTACTCTTGCAGACCTGTATCTTTTTGTCAGGCTTGACTGAAATGGGCCGACAGGTTCAGAAGTTATTGGGGTGGTGCAAACATACATACATATGGGGTGATAAGAAACCTGGATGAGACTGAGTCTCATTTTGTAAGAAAACAACGTGGATGTTGATCGTAAGGGCAAAACAAGGGAGCGTCGTCATGAATCCAAGTAGAGATCTCAAGCAGTGAGCTATCCACAGTGGAGCAACCTAAAGATTTATGTGTAGCCACCTGGAAAAATCAGTATTTGGATGTACTCAAGAATATGCGATTGTCTAAAATACTACATTCATAAAGAAACCTCTAGCCCAGTCTTCAAGACTGATGAAGGGCTGCATGAGCTAACACTAGAACGACACTGCCAAGGTCTCAGGGCAGCTGATGCCAGGCAGAAGCAGCAGAATTAGAGGTTGCACCAACCTTCCAAACTGCTTCACCAATGACTCTGGGGTCAGAACACAGAAACACGAGAAGAACAGAGCTGAGATAGACCTGAAAAAGCCTATCCCTTTACTGCAGGCTGCAAGAAGTTCTACTTAAGTCATTTTTTTGCAGATGTCCACCCTAGGTTCTCCAGGATCTCTTCAGACTATGGTTAAGTCAGGCTCAGGTCAGTGACAAACCATGTACAGGAAAAGCTCTAACCCATGAATCCCTTTAATTCTTTAAGCCCTCTCTTTTCACCACCATTGTGTTTTGCTTTTAACAAGGCTTGGAAGAGGGATGAGAGATGTACCACTAGAAGGCTCGCTTTGGCATCAAGGCGCAGGAAGCCCTGCAGTCATGAGATTGCCATGCAGTTTGAAGAGTCACAAGGTTGACCTGGACAGCAAGGAAAGAGCACAGAAACCAGCACTCCTACTTCAAGCTAGTGCCAAGACGCAAGGAGTTGAGAGATTTATGTAAATTCAACAGCAAACACAGCCTATAGTCAGGTAACAACCCACTTTGCACTCAAAAATTATGATTAATATTATGCATATTTACTCATTAACAGTCACAGGGCGAGAACTTGTATTTGCTTACATGACGGTTGCTTGTTCACAGCTACTGGGCAGTGTCCCCACCCTCCTCTCCCGCAATCGGCACGGCTCAATGCATGCTGCAAGTCTTCCCTTGCACAAAGCGTGCAGATACAACATGAAAAACCAGGATTCCTAACAGTCCAGGCTCTCCTCCCGATAGGCCTTCAAGGCGACATGAAACACAACAGAACAATGAGCAAAAAAAGTCCTCAGGTGGCCAAAGATTCATTACAACAGGCAGAATCATTCCCTTGATCCTCTCTCCAACCCCCACTTAAGTGAGTAGCCTGGTAAATTGATGAATTACAGTTAAATGATCTCGCTGTGATGCCTCTTGCTGATGAATGAAGAATACCCTGCCAGAGTCTTCTGATTTCAGGTGATGGATTTGAGCCCAGGCTGCAACACAATTCCTTGTGACTGACAAGCTCAGCTATTTTCACTCTTAATCTTGATATTATTTGATTGAATAAATCCAAGGTCATAATTTCCTAGGTGGATACAGTTGTTCAAAACACCACCAGCCCTACAATTACTTTTAACTGCATCAAAAAAGAAAAGATGAAGAATATTCGTGTAAGAGCTGGTAAGATCTCAGCTTTCTGCTGGGAAATACCTACACCCAAAATACACTTTTGCTGGAGCATGAACAAGCAACTGGGAAATTACATTGGTCATCTGATGGCCCAAAGCCCTTACCACCCAGCCCTCAAACCTCAGGGACACAGACCCCTGGGGATTAACGTTTCTCTTGTTCGGTCACAGTCCAGAAGATAGTTTCTTTTTTTGTGTTAGAAGGTTGTTAGGAGACAGTTTGGCTGAATGGGAGTGATTTGAAGACGTGGGAAGCAGGGAAAGGATAACTATTAATTTGCATCATTTTCTTTCAGCACATACAAACACTTTATAATGGGGGGCACCTTAAACCCCCCCACGCTTGAGCCTTAGCAAATACTTTTGGGATGCAATCTAATTTTTCCTTCCCATTTTCTTCTCCTTCAAAAGGCTCAAATGGGAGCAAAACCTTCTCCAACTTGGCTGTACAGAACTTTCACACAGATCTCTGCCCAGCATCAGCTGGATCGAAAGATGTGTCATGGGTGAAATATTCCAGCGCTTTATTGTGCAAGCTCCTAATTGTTAATGTCTAGTCTCCATATTTCTGCAGCAAGATTTATGAGGTAGCTTAGGGTGGTGGATTTGAACTAGTTTTCCCTCAAAACTACAGATGGGGAACCACAGAAATGTTTTTTATCCCCTCAACTTCTGTAGTCTCTGGTGCAGAAAAACACCAAAGAACAAGCAAGCCTCTCAAAAGGGGAAATCTGGGTGAAAATTGTCCTTCTCTGCCTCCACCACTACCGCAGTAGCATAGTTGTCTTTTAAACAACTCCACACTGTCCCTTGGGGACAATACAGCCAGATCTTTGCAGAATTTCACTCTTGTATCTATTTTTAGGGGATATAAACTGCACCATTGCAAGTCTCCTTCCCTCATAGATTGGGTCCAGAAGTGTACCTGCAGCAGGAACAGGACACAGATTGTCCCCTGGGATCAGGAGAACAGCGGCAGCTGATGCAAAAGCCAACGGCCGCACGTAACTCTTGCAGAGGGAGCCAGAAGCTGCCCCCACCAAACAATAGAAGGAAACGCCATCGTTGATCTGGCTGTGGCCTGTGCCTTCAAAACCAGTAGCTGGGGATGGAAAAGTCTTACAAGGGAGAAGCAAAAACTTCTGGGGAGAAAGGGTTTCACTTCTGCATATGATTTTCCCAGTGAACCGAAAGGGAACAATTTTAAGCCTGGAAATTAAGCTGATTTTGGAGGTGACTGCATGGTTGGAAAGTCAAATGAAGCTAAACCCCCTTCCTTCCCAAGAATATGATACATTGCAAAAACCTGTAGAGTAAGCAACCAGTACCCAGACTAGTGGCGCACCCTGCTCTTACTGGTCTAACGGGGGTTAACCCAAACAGCTGTTGCTCCAGAAAACAGTCATATTTATATATTCATATATGTGTGTGTGCATATAGACACGCTGGATCACTTTTTCTGCAAATATAAAAAAAAAACACCAAAACCATCTTTTGGCTCCAGGATGTAGGACTTAAAAAAAAACAAACTAACAACACGTGCCATTGCAAGAGTTGCAATAAAATAAGCAGTGCTGGTGCTGGTGAGTTATAGGTGCCCACGACAGGCGGGATAATGGGATTTCACCGTGTTTTGTTTCCTTGGAGGTAACTGCACTCTTATCAGGAGATACAGGATATGAGGCTCTGACACTTCTCTGCTCTGATTCATACACTGGAATAAAGCAGACATTTGATGGCATCTGCACTGCTGACTCAATCGCGTATCTTCGGTGCTGATCTTGTTGGTGCCAGGAAAAAGGATTTGGGGGGGAGAGCGCTCTTCTTGCCTGCACGCAGCAGTCAACGCCGCCACAGCTTTGCTGTTTTGCCTCAGGACCTCACCGTTAAACACAGGTAAATAAAACAAAAAAAAAGCATTCCTGCCTCCATCCCACATTCACCAAGGCATGGTTTTCACCTGGTTTTCTCCCCCCAAACTTGGCAAAGCAACTTAAAAAAGAAAAGAAAACCCGACCGCTCCACTTCTGGAATATATTTGAAATTAAAAGAAAGTAAACTTTGCCCTGTCTTCTTCCTGCACTTTACTCCCACCCAGCCTCAGAAAAAGGTGGAAGACAAATATTTTCTTGCTGAGGCTCATTCTACCTCTAAGTGGTTGTTTCCAAAGTCTGGATTTTTATTTTTAAGTTTAAGCTCTGGCATGTCCAATTTTCTTCCTTTTGGGGAATAAACAAGAAGAGCAGCAGCCCAGCAGGTAATGAAACAAATTCTCCTCCAACTCTAAAAGCACAGAGCTGAAACCAAGGAGGCGACAAAGAAGATAAATTAACCCCTTAGAAGGATGCTAATCACACGTGGGAGCGGTGTTTTCCAGTGGGCGGGCAGTTTTTGCCTCGTCTCGTGCTCTGGCAGCCCTCGGCGAACATTCACAGCCCCACATGCCAGACCCACGCACGGAATTGCTGCTCACGTTCTCCTCCTGCCATGCCTTCACCACCCACAGCTGCGATGGATGTAGCTCCTCAGCCTCTTCCCCGCTGCGGTTGCAGAGGGGCTGTGACACTTTCTGTTCTTAAAAGTGGGTGATTTATCAAGAAAAAAAATCTGCAGCTGCATGTCTGGGTCTTCATCCCCATGGCATGACCCAGGTTGTGTTGTCTCATGTTGGACAAAGACGATACTGGAGAGGACTGGCTATGACTCCTGTCCCTCTTCGTATTTTATTCACTGAGGGTGCAAACAGGACAGGACCACAGGTTGGGTCAGAGTGAAGGTCCTCTCCTCTGCTGTCCTGTCTCCGGCAGAGACACGGTGCAGGAGCAAGAGCTTTCCCCCTTGCACACCCTCCCAACCTGGCTTGCTTGACATACACGATGTCCACGCTGGCTCTGGAGACCTTTGGGATGAGCCAGGAGGAGAGCAGCTCTGTACGAACCACATTTTCAAAACATCTGGCAAGGAAGACAAGGCCATCCCAACTCCTGCCCTCCCACCTGGCCTGCAGCAACGGGCCCACCAAAACCAAGACCTGAAGGAGACAGAGGATTTGCAACAAACAAGAACAGGCCTGGGGTTGATGGCTTCAGCGCCCAGTGCCAGGGCTAGGCCTCCTCTCCAGGGAAGTCGTGTCTCATCAAGCGCAGGCCTTGACTGAACACTCTCCCAAGCCAAGGCATGCCGAAAGGCTCTTCCTGGTGCAGCTTGGCTGGTGACTAATAACATATGAGCTCACCTCCTCCCTCCATCACGGCATTTCTGCCAGCGCATCTTGCAAGAAGCCCAGTGGGTTCCCTCCCCTCTGAGACCCCACCGCTCTACCAAAGGTGGTCAAAATTGATTCAAAGAGTCATCAGGGATGGAAAACAAACACCATCTCATTAAGCCTCCTGGTTTTTGGGAGCTACCTCCAACTACAGCCACCACCGATGTCACTTGGTGTACACAGACCTCCAGGTGGACCAGGCAGCAAACCCTGCCCGTGCCTGCTAATGATGCCTGTTGCACTCATCTTCAGAGCTCAATACTTAATGAACGTTCCCCGTTCCAGTTCATCTCTACTGTTTTATTAATCACATACAGAAACTCAGGGGAGGGCGGCTTTTCTAGGAGGGTGGCAGTATACAATATAAACACCTCATCTATACTTAACATCAGGTTTGATCTCCACTGTTTTCACTCACCTTTTTCAAGGCGATTTGCAATTTCTGTGGTTGCTTTTTGGGAAGGGAGAATGTAGGGGAGGGCTGGCTGACTGTTTAATCTCATTTTTGATCTATTATTAAACGCCTGCTTTCTTTTTTCTTTTTTTTTTACCCTTTCTCTAGGAAGCCAGAAGCCCCAGCAGAAATTACAGCCAGAAAGAAAAGTGAACTGTGAAATGAAAGCTGGGGCAGAAAGAATTGCTTGGGCTTTCCCCGCCCCCCCCCCCAGAGTTTTCTCATTTTTGGCCATAAGAAATCTCTACAATGCCAGCCAAGTAAAAGAAAATATGCTGAAAGTGATGGAAATGCAAAATATTGGCCCTGATCCCACTGCTCACATACGTGGCCAAACCCTCCGATTGAGGCCGGCACGTGTGTCCCCACGGGATTCCTCCGCGGAGCCACTTTTCAAATACAAACACGTTGACATTTCCTCACCCTTTTACCAGCGTTAGTAATTCTCTAGCAAATCCCCAGGCTCGGGGAACAGTGTTTGTGTGCCGCGAAGCCACGCGCTCAGATTTTCAAACCCATGCCGGAGCCAGGACTTAGTGAAAGCTCGGGACAGGATGGCACAGCACGAGGCTAGCGGCACTCAAGGCATCCAGGAACATCTTTTTTTTTTTTGCCATTTTTATACAGCATCTTCAAAAGGTTTGACGGGACTGTAGCAAAACGCAATCCCTGCAAGGAGCTTACACAAACCTGCAGTATGCAGAGAGCGCTGCAAAGGCGCAGCAGCATTTAGCATCCACCGCCTTGGCTTTAGGATGCTTTTTAATAGCTTTCTGATTATTTAATTACTTTATCCTCACCCGTTGCTAAATACCAGCATTTATGTCTGCCCTGCAACCCAGTGCGTGACCTCCCCTGCCCCAGCTCATGGGGACAGATTTGGTTCCAAGCTAGCAAAGCCAGTCCGAGAAGCAAAGCGATTCCCAGGTGGTTTCTTTGCTCTATGCAGCCACTTTGCCGGGTTTAGTGCTGGCAGACGGCTTAAAGTTGATCCAGGGGAGCCTCACCGAAGGAATTCCCACCAAGAGGCAGGAGGACAAGCCCAACGCTATCTGTAGCACACTCTGAAGGTGGATCAGTTTGTTCCTAAGGCCACGCTGGAGGTGAGGCCAGGGTTGATGAAGGCCCTGAACAACCTGCACCCATCTCGTGCTTTTTCATCACTCCTTTTGCCTCCTTTTGGTCCCTTTACATCGCTGTAAACGATCCCTCCTTCTGCTGTATTTGCAAAAATAAGGAGTTTGTTCTCATCTGGCACCGGGACGCGGTTCCACCTCCCAGCCAGATCAGACCAAAAGCGAGCATCACTTTGCATCCAGCTCTCGCTGAGAGCTGGATGCACACCTCGCCACGCCGGCTGCTTGGCTGGTGAGTGAATGCTGCCCCTGTGAAACCGGGATGTCCAAATCGGGGCTCCCAGCTCCCCAGTGAGACCCTCTGCTCCTACACCTGGGCTGCCGCTGGCTCCAATGGCTCCAACCTCCAGCCAAGGCTTGTGTGGAGATCACCCCACAGGAGCCACAGGGAAGGGCAAATGCTCCTTAGCATTTCCTATTAATTAATTAATTTAAGCATTTCCTATTCATTTCCTATTATAAACATTGCCTTATTAAGTAGTAAGAAGAGAGCCATCCCCTAACTGTCAGGAACACAACCCAGTGAGAGTCCCAGATACCAACACCCCACTATTTCGGGGGGGAAAAGCAGTTAAAAAACTGCTTTTATTTTTAAAGAATGGCCTGGGCAAGCAGCTGAAGGTTTTTCATCAGCACAGGACAGGTTCAGACTCATTTTGGAGGAAAAAGCATCCCCAGGCCATGTTCCATGGCAAACACTGTGGTTTTTCCAGGGGAATATGGAAAGGGCAGGAAGGTGGCCCACAGCCCAGGGAAAAGCCGGGCAAGATGCCACCATCTCCTTCTGCCCCAGTCGTAACTGGACATCCCAGTACCTCCTCTCTGGGAAAAGCCAGCGGATGTTTGGGAAAGAAATCAAGGAAATGGCACATCCAGAAAGAGCCATCCCTGGGTAGGGAGCAGTCAGCAGCTGTGTCCACCCTGTGTGACAGCCACCAGCGCCCACCTCTTCTCTACCATCCAGAAGGCCACCAGGACCCTGTCCTGGTCCTGCTACGAGGTAGCACACATCATAAAACCTTCTGTTCGATCATTTCCAGCCAGCTGCTCCCGGGGCCCACCACACAATGACTGCAGACGTAATACAAATACTGACACGGGATTGGAAAGTCTTTTCTTTTTCCCAAGGGAGACCAGAGAAATAGAAGAGATGAAGGAAGCAACCATGAACTTTCAATTCCAACTCACCCAGCAACCACAAAATCCTTTTTGGGATTCCCGGTGATCAAATCACAGCTGCCACAAAAATTTATGTTGGTGGCATGGGAGCAGAGGTTCCCTCACCTTCAGATTTTTCCTGGATACGATTGATGCAAGTTTCTGGGCAGGAGTGAAGCTGGAAAGAGCCTGTTCCCACAGATGTATTTCTGCTAAAAAACCCCAGAGCTGGGTGTCACCGTGACATGAGGGGCACGTGTGCCACCTTCTTTCTCCATCTCCAGCCTAAATCCCCTCCTGCCTCCACTTAAACTCGGCAAAAAGCAGCCAGATCAGAGCAACTGTCTACATTTGGCTTTATCTGCTACAAAATGTCAAACATTTCTACTGGGATGATTACATTTCTATCCTCCCTACACCCAAAGCGTGAAGACTGGCATAAAGAAGTCAAAAACGTGTTGGAGAAAAGAAAACATCACCTACCCCAGCCGCAAATGCTGGGAAACCAGGACTGATCAGCTGGAGGCCCCTCTTGGAGAGCGAGGGGTCCTTCTGGGGAAAAACCCACCTGGATTTCTCTGCTCCCTCATGTCACCTCCAATTTTGCTTCCCATGCATGTGTTCGTATGGAAATGCAAGCGCACACGCGGTTAAAAATCCCCCTGCGTTCCGGAAGTATTATGACTAATGGATGGGAACCTGCGCAGTGTGTAAAAATCTTCCCCCTCTCCCGCTGTAACAGCATTTTGCATGCACTTTAGACGTTGGCACCTACGTTTCATCTGCTTTCTTGTAAGACGATGGAATACATTTAACGAAATCACACTGATTTTAAGCCTCAGACGCAGATTCTGTGCTGGCATCGTTGCAGCAAAGAAGCCACAGTACCCCCCGCCCCCGGCCCCGGCCCATCGCTACGGGGTCAGTGGGCTCACGTCCCCCCTCATTTATTTTGGAAGAGCACATCAGGGTGCAACACATCCTTTAATTTTGATTTATTTTTTTTCCCCCCCACTGATACCCTGCTTTCCCCAGCTTCCCTGATCTTTACCATCCGCCAGGATGGCACGGGACCGCATCTCCCCGCACGTCCCGCGCCTCGATCCTGCCGCTCCCACACGTACATGGGGCCCATCCTGTGTCGCTGCGACCACACAGGCTCTTCCAGCAAGGAGAAAGCTCTTCCTCGAGGTTTCCGTACAAGCAATCGTCATGATTTACAGCCCCACATAAATGATATGGACCAGCGCCGCCAGCCCTAAAGCCCCCTCGCCCCCTGCGTTGGGGAGGCACATTCCTGCCCTCGCTGGGATGCATCCGGGCTCCAGCTCCGAGACCCGGCCAGGTCTGCAGCAGTGGGGATGGGTAGAGAAATATGTCAGGGCTTTTTTTTTTTTTTTTT
>VWZL01005942.1:131592-244286 GCA_013396915.1 Stercorarius parasiticus | reverse complement strand
GGGGGCTCTCAAAGGTGGGGTGCTGGGGAGCGGGAGGAGGCTTCTCAAAAGGGGGGTGCTGGGGAGCAGGGGGGGCTCACACGAAGCTGCTGCTTCTCTCTGCCGTGCCATTGCAGCACCCCAAATCTCTGCCTGCGCTCATCCAGTGCCCCAAATCTCGGCCCGTTCCCACCCAGCACCCCAAAAGCACCCCCAAAAAGGGGCTTAAAACGCCTCCAAGAAAATAAGCGAGGTAGGACGCAGCGGTTTGGAGAGGAAGGGGCAGATGTTGGGGCACATCGGCTTTTGGGGTGCAAGATTCTGGGTAGTCCCTTTATTGCAAGACACACATACAGAGTGATATAGAGTTATAGAAATGTATAGATGTACTATATATATCCTATGGGTGCTGCAGGAGGGGTGTGGGGCCAGGGTAGAGCTGGAGGTCTCTGGGTCACAGCCCCAGTGCCAGCCCCGACTTTTTCTGCCCCACTTTTCCCCACAAGCGTCTCCTCCCCTCTCTGCTTAGGCTGCTTGGACAAGTAATTAATCCAGCTCGGGTGGGTAATTAATGCAGCTGTGTGGAAGGATCGACTAAATATTAACAAGGTTTTGTGGCTTGCAGAAGATGTCACCTCCCCAGGTCACCACTGGAGGAGCTTTGCTCTGCTGAGCCCAGCGGTGGGACCCTACTCAAAGGCCAACCAATAATTCAGTAAAACCCTGAAGAAAAGGGATCTCAAAGGGGTGATGACCACGACAGAGCAGGACCAGTCAGGGCAGGATTGCCCCCAAAATGGGGTTATATCCCAAATACCGCCCTGCAAGGGTGTCAACAGGAGATCCCACATGCTTTGATCCACGTTTCCAGTCTGCAGTGGGCTCCTCTAGTATAATTCTTGTTTTTTTCATAGAATGACAGAATGGTTTGGGTGGGAAGGGACCTTTAAAGGCCATCTAGTCCAACCCCCTGCCATGAGCAGAGACATCTTCAACTAGAGCAGGTTGCTCAGAGCCCCGTCCAACCTGGCCTGGGATGTTTCCAGGGATGGGGCATCCACCACCTCTTTGGGCAACCTGGGCCGGGGTCTCACCACCCTCAGTGTGAAAAATTTCCTCCTGATATCTCGTCTAAATCTCCCCTCTTTTAGTTTAAAGCCGTCACCCCTCGTCCTATCACAACAGGCCCTGCAAAAAAGTCTGTCCCCAGCTTTCTTGGAGCCCCTTTAGGGACTGGAAGGGGCTCTAAGGTCTCCCTGGAGCTTTCTCTTCTCCAGGCTGAACAACCCAACAGCAGAAGCAACAGCAGGTCAGGGACAAGACCTGGAAAAGAGCCACGAGCAATGACAGAGGAGAATTGCTGAAGGAATCAGCAGAAGAGGCACAGCCAAGCGGGTACGCGCGCAGCTTGACCTCCAGCTTTGTCTCTCTTCTTTACCAGGGAAGAGCAGCCGAATGACCATGGGCAACCTTGCAGGTAGGACCAGGCATTCCGATGCCACCCTGCATCTGCTGCAGATGTGAAGTGACCTTTCAAATCCTGCTGGTAGCTTGCTCTGACTCAAAAAGCCTCTTTTTTAACCAAATTCCCCATCCTGTTGGCTCTGTTCACATGATGCCTTTCCACACGCTCCTGTTGCTTCCCAGGAGTGTGGATTTGACCCTGGGGAGATCACGGTCCCCTTCCCAAGCAGCACTTGGACAAATTCTGGGGTGAGGGCTGCAGAAATTTCTCAAATCCAAGGCAATCCCATGTTTTTCTGCTATGACACGTGTTTGCCAAGTCTCATGTCTGGAGAGGCAATAGCTGTTTCAGAGAATTCCTTAAATAAAGTAAAACACTGGGGATGTCCCCCAGGGCTGACCAAGGACCGGGACAGGGGGTCCCTTTCAGGAAATTTTGCCCATAACCGATTTTTCTGGCACCGTTTCCTCTAGCTCCAGGTGGCGGCTTGGACACGGATAATCTGTTGTCTTCAAAGGGGCCGGTTGCTGCTGGGACCTCCTGGTGCGGCACAGGGAGGGGATTTGTGGAGATTACAAAGGCTTGAAACATCCCTCCTGGCTACGGAGCACCCAGGTCTGGACAGACCCATGACGGACAGACGGACCGGGCAGAGTGAAGCCACCAAACCCACTGAGGAGCTTCTCCTCTCCATCGCCTGCCACCAGAGCGGCCCCGGGGGTACCTGGAGGGGGTGAGTTTAATCTTTTCCATTTGATTTTAATCAGCTCATCAGCGACGGGCATTGACAGCATGGCCAGCTAAGAGGCTTACGTCTATTATTCCCGGAGGATTAGCCTTTCTGATCCGAGCGGAGGGAGGTGGCTGCATCTCAAGCCTTGCTGGGGGCGTGCATCGTACCAGCGATGGGCTGCAAAACCACCTCCCTCCCTGTTATTCGGCAGCGTGCAAATGCTGCTCTGTATTTATTTGCACAGCCCGGAGAGCTTTCTCCTTCCTTCCATCTGTACGTCCAACAAATCCCTCCACCAGCCTTAGGGGCACGGCGATCCCATAGGGACCCTATAGGATGGGAGAGTGCCCAGAGGGGCTGTCCTGACCCTCTCAACAGCCTCAATGAGACCATATGGGGTGGCCATGCCCACGTCTGCACATATACCCTTATGCATGTGCACCTTTGGGACATGCCAAAAATAGCAGAGCCTGACCCTAAAGCCACTCAGGGGTAGAGGTGTCCTGTCCCAAAAGCTTCTTGTCCCCATTTGACGCCCTGAAATGGCCTCTGGGATACGTGGGCACGGAGGGAGTTGGGTCGTGATGGTGGGTTGAAATTCTCCACCGGAAGAAATTCTGGGGAGCTGAAAGCAGAGCATCGCTCCACTCCCTGCTCCTGCTCCTGGGCGCTCATCTCACATGAGCTGAGCTGAGCTCGGGTGCATGGGGTGCCAGGGGGACACCCTTTGGGGTGTCTTTGGTCCCTGGGGTGCTGGGGAGACACCTGTCACCCATCCGTCCTTGCTGCTGTAGTTTGTCCAGCAGTGGGACCGTGGGATGCGTTGCCGCTGCCTTAATCTCTCTCTGTGCACAAAATAATCGCTTCCCTCCCCAACCCTCCTACGGGCCGTCAAATACAGTGTGACAACTAAATAATCCCAAATAGCCTGCGTGAGGTTGGTCCCGGGTGGTGCTGGCCCTTCACGGGGCTCAGGGAAGGGCGGGGGACACGGGACTCCCCTCGCAGGGTCAGAGATGGGATATTCCATGTCCCCCCTGCATCTCCCTCCAGGGCAGGACACAGCAGAGGAGGGGACTGCATGGTCTGGGAGCCACTCACCGGTGTGAGCTACCAGCAAAGATAGAGAAGAGCATAAAACAGCATAAAACTCCCTTTTGCAGCTGGAGAAAGCACAAGGTTTGATGCGATTTCTGTGTATTTTGTGTTTCTCCAGCTTTCACGGCATCCCTACAAACCACAGGCGCTTTTGGCATCTGCAGGACCCCCAACTGCAACAGGATGGGGCGATTCCCACGGGGACACAGCCGTCACCCCTTCCCTGCGGTGGGTGACCACTGCTGCCCTGCCGATGCCCACATCTCCCACCTCGGCTGTTTTGATCCCCAGTGCCACCACCCCACTGTGCTGGGGGACCCCATCCCGCCTGTCGCCCACCTACGTCCCAGCCAAGGCCACTTGGGCCATTGGTGCCGCTTGTCACCGCAGCCCAGGGCTCGCACAGCGCACAGGGTGGCACTATTGCGTTAAAAATCCCAGCCGGCCTCTGGGGATGCTGCTTTTTTTGGGATGTTTCCCCGCAGCTTTCCCGGCCCCGAGGATTTTTCCCCGTGGGCTCCCCAAACCCAGCGCCTTTGCCAGGGCAGACGCTACCCGGGCTGGTGCTCAGCCCCACCAGGATGGGACCTTGCATTTCCACCGGGCTCTTCCTTTTTTGGGGTGATGGAGGGGTTTCTGCTCTGGAGTTTGAGTGGAAAAGCTGCGGTGGGTCCTGCCAAACCGCCCGGAGCAGCAGCCACCTGAGGGATGGTGTGGGACATCGCCCGTGCTCAGGACCTTGCACAGGATTAACACACCGTGGCTTCTTCCATAACATCCTCCCGTAACCCACTCAGTTTGGTCCCACAAGGTGTTTACACCACTCAACAGCTTTGCAAGCCCGGGCTCATTGTCTTTGCTCCAGGCAGGCAAGATCTCAAGCTGCCTCAAGGCCCCGCGCTCCTTGCCATGAGTGGCCATCCCCAGGAGCATCCCTCTGTCCCTGGGAGCATCCCTCCCTCCCTGTGAGTATCCCTCCATCCATGACCATCAATTCCTCCCCACAAGCATCCCTCCATCCCCACAAGCATCCCTCCCTCCCTGTGAGTATCCCTTCACCCCCAGGAGCATCCCTCCATCCTCGTGAGCACCCCTCCATCCCCACAAGCACCCCTCCCTCCCTGTGAGTATTGCCCCATCCCCATGAGCATCTGTCCTTCCCCATGAGCATCCCTTCATCCTCATGGGCACCCCTCCATCCCCACAAGCATCAGTTCCTCCCCACGAGCATCCCTCCATCCCCATGAGGATCCCTCCATACCTGGATCCCTCCATACCCATGAGCATCCATCCCTCCCTCCCTGTGAGCATCCCTCCATCCCCGCATCCTTCCTGCACCCTGGTTGCTCCAAGAGCTCTTTTACGAGGCCCCCATTTCCCCGCTGTCCCGGGAGGGAGGAAACAGGGGGCAGAGCGGAGCAAATGTGTTACAATGAGCTCTGCTTATGGTGGGAGCCGGGGAGGACGAGGACATGGGGAGGACGAGGACATGGGGAGGATGAGGCACGGTCTCACCTGGCACTGGGAGCCGGGTTGAGCCCAGCCTCAGCCCCGGTGTTGGGCACATGAGCTTGCGGGATGGTGCAGCTCTTTGTCTGCTTCCTTACGTCCCTCATCTGACTAATTTGATTAATGCAAAGCCCAGAGGGTCTGGGGCGGGGGCAGCACTGGGAGTTTGATTTACTGCTGCTGGAGGCGGGGGAAGGTGACGCCCGTGACAGCCACCGGTGCTGCCGGGGCCGCAGGGCTCCTCTCTCCTGGGCTTCCAGCAAATACCAAAGTTTCAGTCCAGCCAGTCACGGCTTTTCCAGCAGCAGCTGCTCCATGTTTTCCCCCCGTTATCCCAATGGCCATAATCCCGCAGTCTGCAGCCCCTCCCCGGGTTACCGGGGTGCGGGATGGGGGGGCCCCAGACCCCACCACAGTCCTGGGGACACAGGTTGCCTTTGCGCTTCCCGCTGCCGATGCTGCACAAAGACGGATCAAATGGAGAAAATGCTGCCCCGGACAGGTCGGGAGGGTCACTCACACCGAGTGACAGGGGTTCGGGGTTTTGGGGGGGCTGGGGGTGACCCAGCACCTGTTAACGGCAGCAAAGCTCAGCACCTCCTCCTTGCGCCGCCGCTAATTTATCACAGCTCTGGAGGCCGCCACGGCGAGGCCATCACTCCAATTAGCGTCCTTGCCCTTCACCCTGCTCATGGGCTAACGAGGTTTGGCAGGATTCCGGGATTTTGCTCGCAGTTAAAGGCACCCAAAGACCAGCGTTAACCCTTCCTCCGCCGAGACGAGCCCAAGCAGCGCCGGGGGCTCACAGTTCATTGGGCTGCCATCAGGTTCGGGTCCCCCCAGGGAGTTCCAAGGAGCTTTTCTGGACACCTCGGTGCTTCAGAATTGCATCTAGGGAGAAACTTTCCAAGTGGAAAAAGAAGATTTGAAATATGAAGATGGCTTCTTGTTTTCGATGGGGTCCAAATACCTGGTTAGTCCCAGATTTTCTTGCTCTTCCGCGAGCTGGCACATCGCCGGCCCCGCTCCCTCCGTGCGTCGGTGCCACCATCCCCAAGGGCTTGGCAGCACCTCGTCCTCGGGGTTCGGGGACCACCGTGAAAGCCTAAACCCCCATGCAAGGGAGAACTGGCATGAGGAGCCTGTTTCCCCCCAAAGAAATTAAAAATGAGGAGCAAGGTTAGCTTTTGTCTAATCCCACTTTCTGCAGCCAAGCAGATGTTTCGCGTCTTTTGGCAGGGGCCGAGCCTTATCTGACGGCAGCATTTCCATGGAGGAGATCAGAGGGCTTTGAAGGCGTCGCGGGAGCTCGGCGGGGGTATGTCGGGGCTCGTCGCTTCTGACAGATTCCAGGTGGGATTTGTAGCTGGATTATGTTGCAATTCAGGGCCTTAAGGGATTTTTTTTTTTCAGCACGTTCTCCCAAAAGCCGGAACCCTCCGCACCAGCGCCAGGCCAACAAACACGAGGAGCAGCGGAGGATATGTCTAACGCCAAACAAGATGGGCTCAAAAGACAGAAAACAAAGGGTCTTTTGTAGGTCTCAAGACAAATCAGTAAGAAATAAAGTAACTATCTGAAGCTCTGAGAGACAAAAATGTATCTGAACCCCCTTGTTTTTGGCAGAGCTGCGGGCTCTGGACAGGACCCTGCACCCTCCTGGTGGTGCTTGTGCAGATCGAAGTGAAACTAAAAAATGCATCAGCTGCTCTTCTCGCCTGCGCCTGCAGCCCCTGCCCTGGGAGCTGGCAGCTGAGGAGGGTGAAACCATCGTCATTGTTGTAATTAAACCAGCACAACCCCCGAAGGATGATGTAGGAACCAGACCTCAACCCCTAAAAAATTCAGAAATCAGGGAGAAAGGTGATGGGGTGGGGAAAAAAAGACGGCATCAGCCTAATCCTGGGAGCTGGAAATGCGGAATTAAAGCACCTAAACGTAACCTCTGCGCCTCACACCGGGCAGCTTCGCTCCGAGGGTGCGAGTCCCTGCTGGGCGCTGGGGCTCTGTGCGATGTTGGACGTACGGATAGATCGGCATATAGGTCTGTGTGACGTGATCATTTTGTGGCCGTATTTATTACATTTTATATATTTTGAAATATGTTTTTAATATTTTTATGTATTTGCATATTGAATTGGTGTATTATATTGCATTATATTGAATTTTACTATATTACTATTACGTTATAAATTGTATAAATTGCCTAAAAATGTTATAAATGTTATATTACAGCAGCTTGGGACGAGGCTGGCCACCACTTGGCACTGCAGATCCATCCTGCTTCAGCTTTCCCACCGCTTCAGGTGCCACGATACCTCCAGCTTGCTGAGCATCCCCACAGCATTCCCTCCGGAGACGTTCCGGCCACCCAGGAAACTCTTTTAAAGCCAGCAGCGATGCGGAGGCAGTCGGTTTGAAATGCATCAAAGCGCTGCGGGGAGGGGGGAGGGTTGCGGAGGCGATAAATGGGGGTGTGAAGCAAAAGGTCTCGGTGGAAGGTGGGATTTAATAAAACACAGAAGCAAAGGGATGGGCGAGTAGCGAGCGGCTTTCCCTGTGCCGAGCTGAAGCCCTCGGAGATGTCCCGGTGGGACAGAGGGGGAGCAGGAGATGCCGGCGGGACGGCAGGAGTGGGATGTGGCTGTTGGGAACAGGCGGCCAATGCACGTGGGCACCGAAACCGGAGACTGAGTATCAATCAAACGCGCTCCGAGTATTATCATAAAAACCAGTCGGACCAGTAGCAAAGCACGTCTGAAACGTGGATCCCAGCACACGGTCACGCCAAAGGGTCGGTGGCTTTGTCCTGCTGCACGGGAGTGGCTTTGAGCTGGCGATAACGCCTAAAGAAAACGACTTTTTTAAAAAGATCCTTCTATTTACACCCATTTTGTTTCAGTCTTTTGTTACCAAGGATTTCCCGGAGATGTTATTTTCGTTAGGATTTGTGCGTGGCTGGGTGCTCTTCTGCTTTCAAACTGGTGAAGAAATCACAAGGAGGGCAGGAGCCGGCAGGGCAGAGGGGCCAAGCTGGACCCAAACCAGCAAACAGGGTGTTAAGGCACATCAGGAACGCGACAGCAACTAAAATTCGCTGCCCTTGCTCTGTGCCGGGGGAGGAAGCGGGGCCTGGGCTGCCCTCTGCCTCCGGCTCCGGCCGTAGCCCCTCGCCCCTCTCTCAGCTGCTCCTTCTTGTTTCATGCTCGTTGTCATGTTTTCCTCGCCTGCAGGTCATTAAAACTATCTTTAAACTTTGCATCTCAGGGGCTGAGGGCAATCCAAATGACTCCGATCTCCTCCCCAGCACCTCCATCTCCTCCCCAGCACCTCGTCCCCTACATTAACCCCGCTGGGACCTGCCAATGCAGCTCAGACGCGAGACGGTAAACGCCGTCGGCGCCGATTCCTCACCCCCGACGGTTTTAGCTGCAGTGAGAAATCCCCCTGGCTGCCCCGGGAGGCCGAGGCAGATCATTTCTTCAGCTCCCAAACCAGAACAGCAAGAGGTTAAATTCGGGGAAGGCGGAGGAGAAGGGATATTGTCCCTTCTGCCATCCCTGCTGTGGTGCAGCTCCTTAGGAACCTTTGAAGCGTCCCCAGCCAGCTCCGTGAGCCCCCAGCACTCGCAGCCACAGCCCTACCTGTGGTTTTTCCTACGAAGAGTTTTCCGTATCCGGCCGCCACCTCTCCACAGGGCTCTTCGGGGGCTGCAGTTGCAGCATCCCTGGGGGGCCCATGTTTCGGGACGGAGCGGCTCTGCCGAGGACGCTGTGCGGGGGGGCGCCCACACACCGGCTGATTTCACATCTCCGCGTGGCCCTGCAGGACCTGGGTCTTACCCAGCAGCTCCTAAAGTTACATCCCCGAACGGAGTTATTTATCTTAATGAGACCCAAACCAGCACCGTGTGATAGAACGGAACCATCTGTGATTATTAAAACAAGTTATTTTACCACCGGCCATGCAAGACTCGACTGAAATAACCACGTATCTGCCCGAATGCCAGACAGCAACTTAAAAAAACCCGTAAGTCATCCTGTTCTCGGGTTTGATTCGGCAACAAGAAACCCAACAAAACCCCCCAAACACTCCCAGTATTCCCACTCCCGAACCCGGCCGCCGTTTGTCGGCTCGCTCCTCTCTTCGCCCACGAGATGCCGGCGGTTTGAGTGGTCTGTTGCTCATAAAAGGGTGGAACAAACCAGAGCCCGAAGCCTGCGGAGAGCTCTGTGTTTGCTGGAAGGGTGCCCGGCGTCCACGAGTACAGATGTCAGGGAAAGATTAAGTCTAGAAAGTCTTTCTTCGAATTCAGAGCGCCGCTGCCCAGGGTAAAATTTAATATTTCAGTCTCAGCTGCCTCTGAATTGGGTTTTTAAAAGGGGGAGGGGGGCGTAGTTACGCACACGGGAGAGGGAGTGAAAGCCCGTTGACGAAGAGACTAGGATTTTTCCATCGTTTTATTAAAAACTTCTAAAGGTCTAAAATGAAAATGTACACCTACTACAACAGAATCAGTTTGTACACTCACAGGTAAAGTGCTAAAAATTAAACGTTACAAACCCGACGCTGGCCTACTGCCAACGAGTCTAGCAAGAGCGGAGTGCAAGCCAGGTCAGCTACGGCCAGGTACTACCCCACGCTAACAGCCACGCGCACCCCCTACCTACAGGTCCCACGACACCAAAGCTGCCGCCTCTCTCGTTCGGGAATGGGTGAAATCACAAAACGAGCGCGAGCGTGTCAAGGGACAGCGCTGGAAGAGGTGGCAGCGCCATTACGTGCACCGAGTTCCCCAGCGCACGGAGCCGACAGCCGCTCGCGACAGGCAAAAACCGCGTAAGACATCCCGCCTCGGGTGAAAATGAATCCCGATGCTGGTTATAAACGAAGCACGTGGGGATAAGGAGTGGAATTTCACATTCAGTTCGATACCCTGCTGTTCAAGGTGAACGCGGGCGGCTCCGCTCTGCACCCCGGTTTCACGGTACAGCCGGGGCTGCCTGCTCCCCATGCCCGTCTTTTTTGGGGTCCCCACCTCCCGCCGCAGCGCTGTGGGGTCAGCTCCCCGGGAAGGGTGGGCGTCGCTCTAAGGGCTGCCCCAACTCACCCGGCTCTTCTTGTGGCCTCCCCGGGCCCTTCCCGAGGGGTTTTCCCTCCCCTCCTTGCTGGAAGCATTTGGCTGCGGCTGGATTTCCGCTTCTATCTAAAGCTTCCGTAGCAAAATTCAGGTCTAAGCACTAAGAAAGCGGACAAATAAATTTACAACTGAACACTGTGGCTTTTTGCTGCTGTTGGATTTTTTTTACACTTCAAAAAGATGAGCGCTACCGATCCAGCGGGTGGTTCCTGAGACAGCCTCTTCCATGCAACATGGCGTCAGCTCTGATTCGCAATATTTCAGTGAACCACGAGAGCTATGAAGGGATTAAGAAAGAAGGAACGTGGCAAACGCGGGGGAATCTGTTATCAGCGGCAACGGGGGCAGTGTCTGTGCACCAGCCGCCGCCCAGCAGCCCCCAGCCATCTCCTGCTGCACCCGACAGGCCGGCAAAGGTCTCGGAGCAAAGCAGGCCATGCCACGTCGTATGGGATAAAACAGGACATTCAGCTCCCCGGGAACAAGAAGCCGTGGATTTTATGGGAAGCTCCGATATTGCGATCTTGCAAAGCTGTATTGTGGGGCTTCGGCCACGGTATGTGCGGGATGGAGAGGCGTTAACCTGCCGTTGGGACGAGCTGGACAAACCGGGCTGTGTACAACTTCTCTGCCGGCTTCGAAGGAGAGAGGGTCGGGCTTTTAGCGCATGCATCTACCGGGAAGGGACAAAGCGCCGCTGTTAAATACCGAGGGACGCGCGTTCAGCTACAGGTACGTCAGGTCAGCCCAAGCCCAAAGCCCAGGCGGTGGTTGAAGCTCCGGGGGAATTTAAAGGTTGGCACCGGTCCCAGAAACCAGGCGCCTGGGCTGGAGCTCTTGACGGTCAGCAGGGGGTGCTGGATAGGAAAGCACCCCAAAAACACGCCTCGGTGCCCCTGCCAGAGAGGGCGGCTGGGCCGCGGTCAGACTCGGGGACGCTTCAGAGCTGATGAGTTGGGAGCCGAAGCCCCGCGAGTGCCCCAGCCGGGGAACCTCACACGTGGAACCTGAAACAGTCCTTGGTAAAGGGCTCTGAAATCCCGGGAAGTAATGCTTTGCAGAAGTCGGCATTGCTAATTCAGGTGTTGAAGATAAAAGGGAGGGTTTGGGATTACAGGGGTGGGGACAGGGGCATCAAACCCAGCCAGAACTCGAGTTTTACACTTTAAGCACCTCTCTGGGGTGACAGGAGTCTGCCCCTCGCGTACGGGACACACGAGCAAGGAACAGCTCAGAGATTCCCATCCGGAAACAATATGGGGGCTAAACCTCACAAATTAACAAAATTTCCAGCAGGACATATTTCAAACCTCCATCATCATTCCCCTCCCTGACTCTAAACAAGTCAAAGCATTGCTACGATTTAAAAAAAAAAAAAAAAAAAGAGTACTGGAATTTGAGCCAAGAAGATGAACATAAACACTCGAGCTCATTTAGTTGTTACAGTGCTCAGGAAGACTCAGCTACCCGACTCCTTTTGCAGATCCAGATTCCTAAAACTATCATCCCTTTGGAGCAGCAAGTTATTTAGTAGAAGCTGAATTTGCAAATAAGAAGGGTTTCACCTTTGTGGCTTACGGCGAATTGTAGTTTCGCCACTTTCAGCCACTCGAAAGGTTTTTTATTTTTTCCTCCCCATCTGCTTTGGGAGAGGTGCTCTCTGGTATCTGGACAGTCGTCCCTGCAGACGTCCCCCAGGGCTGTTTGCTGAGCGAACGGCGCAGCAGAGTCTGCTCTGCCCCGGGGCGGTCGGTGCAGCAGCCTCCCGCCCTGCATCCCCACTAGAGAGAGCGCGGAGCTGCTGCTAAGCTTTGTTATTCCGTGTTGGGTTTGGTTTGTGCTTCTCCTTTGGAGCAAAAGCCTGGTGGGAGCAAGAAAGACAATTCACGGTAAATACGTTTGTAAGACACGGTGACTCCCAGGGCAACCTTTGATTTCAGAGCGCACGGTTACGTGCTTTGCTTTGTGTCAGCAGCTACAATTAAAATGAGTAATTGCGGCGCAGCTCCGTTTCTGCTGCGAGCGAAAGCCTCTGAAGTTCGCACCACGGGTTGTTGCCCTATTCCTGCCCTCGAGGTTGTGCCACCTAAGCGCCTACAAAGGCTTTTCAACATGCCTCAAACAGGTCAAAAAGGGAATTATGTAAGGACAATGAAAAAATAAGTATTCATTTCCCAGCAATGATCTGCAGTAATTACTGAGGTAGGTTTAAATGCAATCAGTGTTTCCTCACGCTGAATGAGCCTCACAGGAGATGCTTCAGAAGATCTCCTGCACCGCCCAAGATGTGCCTTGACTTTTGCCTGCGGTGTCAACGAAGACTTGCTGTACCCCAACAGATTATTTACACACACAAAAAAAGCCCAAACTGAGAATTCTCTACTGTGAATCCGTGGGGAACGAAAAGAAAATAACTTACAGCAGAGGTCGATGGGTGGGAAGCTCCCTGGATGGGAAGGAACCAACAATTTACGGTGGATACCCGTCTCCTCCTCCTCAAGACAGCAATGCAGCGGGTTTCTGGCTGCTGCATCCCGCTTTTTTCCCCACCTGCGGGCAGCTCCTGCCTCCATTTCTCCCACCCGTGTCTAAATTCCCGCTCCCCGCTTGCTCAGTGCAGAGAACCCCCCCAAGGAACAGCCATGACACGGCAAGGAAGGTGGGGCCATCCCCGATTCAACTCCTCCTGTCTGGTTTGGCCTCCGCCTTCCTCGCCCAGGTTGCGGGGTTTGTAAACAGGATTTCTTCTGTTTCTAAGGAAAAGGTTGTACATTCCAGTTTGGGCGACAAATTCAGCTTTTCTATTATTATTATTTTTTAAATAGATCAGGAACAGGCAGTCTCAGCTTCTGTACATTAATCTAAAAAATAAGTGGCTGAATATTGTCTAGATGACTGGTTTTAAAATTGATCTCTTCCTACATAAATTGTAAACAAGTAGAAAATTTAAATAGTATTTTGTAAAAAAAGCAAGGACAATACAATTATACAAAAAATCACTCTTCCCTGCCTCTCTCTTCCCTCCGCCCCCCACCCCATCCCAGCAACTGAGCCTGAGCAGCTCCGGTTAAGAGCTGGTGACCATCAGTGGAGTTTCCTTTCCTTCTCCAAGACGCTCATTCCTGTGTTGCGTTTCCAGTGTAATCATGAAAAACGCCTGCCAGTTCGCACAGCCGTCCGTTATACAGCACTGAATATCCGTCCCCCTCCCCCTGTGCTTGCTGAAAACAAGTGTCAGTTTGTTATCTAATCAGGGAGGCGCGCGCAGGAATTCCTTCAATATTCAAGAGTTCCCTTACGCCTGCAAGGACAAAATCGCAGCGCGACCCTGCCAGCGAGTTTCCGAGGGTGACACCTATCGACATGCAGAGCCATTGGAGGGGAGGGGGGAGATGTTTTTCAGCAAAGAAATTCAGCAATGGTGTCTGATGAGTAAGAGTTATCGAATAAATAATTACCTACAGATAGGTTCAAATGAGGCAACCAGCTTTTTACTCAATAATTCAAGATTGCTGAACACTCTAGCTCTGACGCAAGTACAAGACCGCCGGCTTCAACACGAAGAAGCCGGTTTTGGCTTCCTGATGGACAAAATCAGCACCCGATGAGAGGCATGATAATACTGAGCGTTATCACATCACGGAGGAAGGGACCGCGAGCCGTGCAATCACATCGACTGCTCCTCTCCGACGGAAGCGGCTCAAGCGCTGGTGCCATCCTCTTCGATGACGCGGTTCATGCTGGTCCCGTGCGTGATGTGTGTCATTGGGTTGCCGCTGAGATCCCTGATGCTGCTGTGACGCGACTGTTCATTAAGCCGATGAGAACTGCTATGCCTGGAATGATCAGTCAGTCGTGACATGCTGCCGTGAGGTAGTCTTTCTTCTACGCCTCTGTAGCTGCAGGGAGTGTACCTAATTTATAAAAAGAGAGGACAATTATTACTATTGTTACCGCCGCAGTCAGGAAAGAATGTAAATAAATCTCGGTGCATGTGCACACACACGCCCACCAACACTCCGCTGTTGTGAAAAAAGTCGTTGTCTGTTGAGCTCAGTCTCTGGCTTACACAGCCCCCAGGCAAAGTGTTTCAACTCCTCCTCCAGGTTGGTCCTTACCACAGCGCTACGCACAGCATTGATAATTAGGTGAGTAAAGTAATGATAAATTATGTTACAAACCTTAACTACACCTCAAGTTCGAGTGGGTAACTTTTACTGGTGTTCACTTCAGCAGGGCTGGGACTGCTTACACAAACAAAAATCAATTTACACACAGAAAAGCAGCCACAAAAATACTAAACTGACTTTGGGAGAGATCTGTTTTCCCACGCACCGAGATGATGTAACACAGATCACCCCCTTTGCAGGAAAACCCGCGCCAAACATGCTCACGCCACGTAATTCATGGAGACTAGCAAAGACTCTGAAAAACATCATGGCATTTTTTTCCCTTTCCAATCCAGATGCTAACAGGGAGAGGAGACACAATGAGAGAACGCAGATATTAGCAGAACTTCCACTTTTAGCAACATGATCACAGAATCCCAGAATGGTGGGGGTTGGCAGGGACCTCTGGAGATCATCCCGTCCAACCCCCGGCCAGAGCAGGGTCACCCAGAGCAGGTGGCACAGGAACGCGTCCAGGCGGGGTTGGAATGGCTCCAGAGACGGAGACTCCACCACCTCTCTGGGCAGCCTGTGCCAGGGCTCTGCCACCCTCACGGGAAAGAAGTTCCTCCTCATGTTGAGATGGAACTTCCCAGGTTCAAGTTTGTGCCCGTTACCTCTTGTCCTGTCGCTGGGCACCACTGAGAAGAGCCTGGCCCCATCCTCCTGACACACATCCTTTAAATATTGACAAGCATTGATAAGGTCCCCCCTCAGTCGTCTTTTTTCCAGACTGAAGAGACCCAAATCCCTCAGCCTTTCTTCACAAGATGATGGCCAAACGTGCGGCTAGCAGAGGCTTGTCCAATTTTCTACAAAATTTTAAAGAGAAGACACGTACCGGCCGTCACGCGAGCGGTGCAGGCTGCCGTGGTAGCTGCTGACTTTGCTGTGGACGCTGCCCGCCTTGCTCCTTTGGTCGTCCAGCATTGCCAGCTGGGTGGAGGAGGCGTGAGTCGAGGTACCCTGGGTGGAAGTGCCTCTCGACTTCCGGATGATGGGCGTGTTGGGGTCCCTCAGAAGAGACTGAGCAAAGTCTGGCTCTTGCAGCACTTGGCGACTCTCATTTACAACCCTGGAGACGACACGCAATTCGAATAGTTAACATTCAACAGAAAAGTGATCACAGCAACAGCACTGTAACTATTTACAAATGGAACAGACAAATATTACAGCTTGGCAAATAAGACCATTTGTTTACATTCTAATATCTCTGCCTAATTTTGAAGTGCCTCTACATTTGCATATTTTAGCAAAGTTCATATTCTTGCCCCCTTCCTGTGCCCTGTACCTGACCCTCTAGCCTGGACGTGTGGAATAACAGCAGTGTATTTGCTTATGGCCTTAGTTTACAAATATTGCTAAAGTGAACAGGCTGCCCAGGGCAGTGGTGGAGTCACCATCCCTGGAGGGGTTTAAAAGACGGGCAGACACAGTGCTTAGGGATATGGTTTAGTGATGGTTTTTGTCAGTGCTGGGTTAATGGTTGGACTCGATGATCTGAAAGGTCCCTTCCAACCTGGGCAGTTCTATGATTCTATGATAATAGTGCTGAAAATGCTTGGGGTAGCGCTGTGGCTCAGCCAACTCAGATTACCCAGGGAACTGCCTCTCAGGGAACACAGGAAGCCGCATCCTCACTCAAAGGAGCATTTAACATCTGGGTTAAAACTGGCAGCAGGAGGAGAACACCAGGTGAAATACGACGTAACTAATAACGCACACGCAACTGGCCTATAGCTGTTAGATCAGTGGTTACAGTCCCCCAGCTTCTCTGTTTGCTGAAATCCCTTGCTGGGAAGGACTGGCAAAGGGACGCACACGTGGCCGCTCTACCACAGCACGGTGAAAGGAGGTGCTATCACGTCCTTGACATTCCTTTTTCCTTTTTTTTTTTTTTTTTAAATCTCTTCTTTTTTGTGGGGATGCCTTTTCCTCCCCTCCCATTCTCTATATTATTCTTTCATGTTCCGTTTTCTCCGCCTGGGCAACTCCTCTTTATCTCTGTGCTCGCAGAGCTGCTTAAGCACAGAGGTTTGTATGGGCTCTGCCCCTTACTGCTCGGTGAAAGGGGGCCAGGGAAGGAATCTGGCTCCAGGCAGATGCTGCTGTGCGTGGGAGCTGCTCTGCTGCTGCACCAGGAGAGCGGACGGCACTTCCAGGAGCCACCCAGCTCTCCCCGAGCCAGCGCGTCCAAGATAAGGCAGTCCTGTAAAACAGCTTCCTCCGCCTTCGTTAACTCCATTCCTGTCCTCTACCCACCAAACTCGTATGTCACCTCTATGTAAATCCTATCTAAATGTATGCACGTGTATTAAAACCATATTAAGTTGTTGTTAACCCCGTGCATATCTTAGTAGGTTATCTTTGGGAGAACGAAAAATTTACTTCAACTCTACAGAAGGTAATTTCACTTTAACCGCAGCAGAAGGCCAGTTCTGTTGAGGATGGACAAGTCCAAGTCCTGGGGCAGTCACTTAAAGGCTTGCTGTATTTGGGCATCTATTTTGAAACATCTACTTACAAGACAGTATTTACGATTATGAAAATAGCTATCCATAGCTATCGCATAATCATATAGACTGTCTCTAAATTTATGCCATACCTTAGTATAAATTAATTTGAATCTCCCAGACGCTGTAAGACATTCTTACCGTCATTTTATCACACTGGGCTTTGGCTCTAATGCATAAGGGAAGATTAAAAGCAGAGACAATTGACTTTAACTGCAATCATGGTGAAAAGAACTTACATTTCATTTCAATCTAAAGGTCTGATTCAGTTCACTAGATAAGCACATTCATAAATAAAAGATTTCAATTCCACCTTTCGGTCAATGGCAGAGAAGTTGTAATATTCAACTGAAACCCAACTCTTGTTAAAAAATATTTGGAAACACACGGAGCAATGTCAATTTGATTCTGGGACCAAAGAATAATTATGGAAAAATAAGCAATTCTTCATGTTTTTTTTTTAGCTGTAACTTGTCTTGTCCTTCCTTGCTCCATTTTGGACAGTGAGACATTTCTAAGAAAGCTGCCCCTGTCTGTTCCTGTCTTTGCCTCCATGAAAAACTAACCACGTACTCTTCCAGGACTACAAGGGGAGAGGAGATGATTTGCCAGTTCTCAACCAGTTTATCTATATCAATACTCACTCTTTTTTCCTGCGTCCATGGAAAAAGCTAGCCCACTCAAAACAGGTCTTTTTGCTTCCAACCCAGAAGACTGAGGGTATCCCAACGACCAAAGCCATGAGATATTTCATCAGAAAGAGAATCAAATCCGGACGACTCATCTGAGTGACCTAGAGAGGGAAAACAAGAGGAAAGAAGATTACACAAACCATAGTTCACTACTCCGTTTTTTAACTCATTTAAAATAACTGTCTCTGCCTTGAGCCAAAGTAAACAGCAACAGGGTTCCTTTGTTTCGTGGCTCTAGAGAGCAGGAGTGAGGGTGTTGTGCAGCCCGCTGTTGAGTAAAACAAAAGATTCAAACGCTGTGAGGTCCTGGCCTTTATTTGTATTTCTGGTCTTTTGTCTGTGCCCTGAACAATTGTGAAATATTTTCTAGTCTACAAATTATAAAGACTTGTTTCTTTGATGGAATTAACCTATATAAAACCAGGTGTGGTTGGGAAAAAGCCCAGTGAAACGCTTCGTGGGATGTTCAATGCCGACCCTTCATTCCTTACCCTTCAGTGGAGGGTTGTACCCGTAGTTTCCATCCCTCAAGAGCTCGAGGCCCTGGCGAGGTGCGACTGCCTGAGTCTTACCCCCCCGGCAAAACTCCCACCTCTCCCCAGCTATTCAACGGGATCAACTGAATTTGAAAAACCTCTCCATGTCTATTTTATGCAACCATTTTGATATGCAAAGGGTTTGTTTGGAAAAGGTGCAGAGATGATGCAAAGATACTATTTCTAGGAAGGTCTGTAGAGTAGTTTTAAAACAAATAGGCACCTGGGGACTCTTGAATTGATAACCCAACTCAAACACTGAACCTTCAAGGACAGAGACCTTCAAGTGCAAGCCTGAAAGATACCACCATCTTCTTACAAGAAGGCTGTAGAGGAGAGAAATTAACTTATTCTAGTGTAATTAAGCCACTGTAAGCACTTGTGTGACACTATCACTTACACTATGACCACGGAAGGTACTTTAGATCTCAAACATCCACTGGCCATTAAATGACTTGGGGTGTAGGCAGAGGTTCCCCACTTTTCATCACAGCGGAGGAAGAATTGTTCAGAAAACCTACACGAGGGATCAGTCAAAAGACTCAACCAGGGAAGGCAATAAAAGTGTCGACAGCCAGTCTGAGTCTGAAGGAACGGGTCTGCAAAACACCTCAAAAAATTCCATTATAACAGGGGATGAGGTCTCTGAACAGAGATGGCACGATAAAGGAGAAGAACAGGTAGTGCTGTAAGTGGAGAAAGAAAATGAAGGCAGCCAGGGACCAAGGGAGAATGCGAATGATCAGCAGATGATGTGAAAGGATGGGAGACGTGATGGCAAGAGCAGAAGGGAGGGAAGGAGGTCCCGTAGCGGGGGACTCCTTGGTAAGGCCTGACAGGCCTCTAACCAGAGCAGATCCAGAGCAGAAGGGTTGTCTTCTCGAGAGGAGCACGGCTAAAAGCAGCAGACGTGAGGCAGAAGAGGAACTTGACAGGCGAGGGGAAGACGTCAGTGCATGTCTCATATCGTGACATGTGACAGCACGACGTTCCCACTAGAATGGCTTTAGGATGTGTAATGCTAAGGCTGGAAAAGATGTTTAAAAAAGTGGAAATTTGACTGATCTTCCGCTAAATTCTCCTGATCCCAGCAGAAATAAAGCAGGCACGTAATAGGATAACAAAGATCCACAGATGGCTCAAAGATTAATATATGGCGGGAGGGTTTGGGACTGTTTAATCATGGGAGATGCTCGTGAAATTAGGTCTCTTTCCAACAAGGAGTTCCTGCAGCAACAGCTTTGAGACTGATGGTGACGCATCTGGTAAAAACCGTTATACTTAAGAAAGCAATCTGGGTATCTAACGGCCTGTTTAAAACAGAAGAAAATACCAAACAAGCTGTTTGATCTGTGCAGCAAGAGTGAGACTGAAATATTTGGTACAGTTCTGGGAATCCAGTTTGAGTCCACCTTCCTGGCAAGCAGAGGGGCACAGAGAAGGGAACAGCCAGCCTGTCTTCCAATAACCTTGTCCAGCCTATAAACACTCAAAGGTGAGAGAAAAAATAATCGCTACCGAACATGAAATGTCTAAACGCTCAAATGGCAAAAAACCCACCTAGGAGTATTTAAGCTAAGCAATAGGAAAAAAATACGGCTGCATCAGCCACGAAGAAACGCCGTCCTTACAGGAGCAAGATTTTAGAACAGCTTTCAGACAGGAAGGGTGGCGACGGGCATCTTTTAAGGTTGAGCGTTACCTTTTAAGGTTATCAGTTTACAAAAGATGCTGACAGCGACAAGCAGTTTCCCTCTGATCCTACGAGCCTATATTAACGTAGAAACATGTATACAATCTCCTAAAACAACAGCAAGAACCATTTTTTTCCCAAACTGAAAATCTGAATTCGATGTAGTCACTGTATCAAGATGATTTGCCAGAAGCAGGCTCACACCCCAAGACTTCCCAACCATTTAGTGCTGACGGGCAGCACAGCTTCTATATGGAGCAGCAAAAATACAGCAATCATTGTTTTAATACTTTGTATTATTACACATTTTCAAATACTATCACCTTTGTAGATGGCAAATTAGGAGAATGTAAGTGCCTTGCCCAAAATTACACAGCACAACTGTGGCAGACTAGCACATGACCAGAAATCAGGACCATTGATTTTGGTCTTCAGGAACTACATGCCCATCTTTCAATTACATGTAGAAACATAACGAGCATCATTATAAGATGTTTCTGAGAGTTCATCTTCGCGTGAAGTGGGATCAAGGCTCTCCCCGTGTCAGTTCTTTCCTCAGCACTGCTTCCATCAAGCTCTTTCCCAGGAAAAACAAGGATACTGAAGGTCTTTGACAACACTGTGGACCTTCCTACGCTTGCATCCACTTAACCATGCAAAACGAGTCTGAAGGCTTTCTCGGTGGTTTTGTAGTCAACCTGTGAGATCCCACTCAAAAAAACCCCAACACATTAACAATTATCCAATAAAAAATTATCCAACAAAATTAAGCTGTCAAAAATTAACCTTATTATCTCATTTCATAATGTGTGAATGTGGCATTAAGTGGAATAAATGGTGAAATTCATTGTTTCTTAATTAAGGTAATATTCAGGTAAATTTTTATATTTACACATAACGCTTGTCCGCTGGGCCAAGTCTCCCTGGTGTAACTACCAGCCTGAAGGGAATTTAATTTTGATTCTTGCATTAAGAATAAAACAACAGTTCTAGCGCTAAAGCTCTCGGTTGCTCACTGTACTACGGGACATCTTTATTTTATTGACTGAGTCATACTGCTTTATGTTAGAGCCAAGGGAAATCAGGTGCTGTGATGTGTACTATTGCCCATACTGAACATAGGACAAATCCCTACCGCACTAAGTAAATGATATTGCTTCCATGAAGGTATTACAGTAAATCACTTGATATCAAAACTTCTGGCTCAACATATTCATGCTGGGTGCTATAAATAATTCCAAGCAAAAATTAAACTAAATATACACACCAAATACTTTCAGGTGAACGGGAGAACACCCTACTCTTTGGCAAAGCCGGTTATTAAACATCATTACACAAATTTCTTGAAAATAAGCCTCTTTGCACAAAGCAAGCAATTCAAGCAGTAACGCATATTAGACTCACTGATCATTAATACTAAAGTGGCTGCACCTGTTTTAAACAACATATATCCACAGATTATGAGACATTTATAATAATTAACATAGGGAAAATAAAACTCGAAATTACTATTCCCGGCTTATAAAACTGAAAATACCAGGTGTTTAAACCCAAAGCCTCCGAGCCCATTTTGCAGAAGCATGGCTGGCACTCACGTAACTCCAAGCCCAAAACCCTGCCATTTTCTTTCATTAGGACAGAGAACGGGTTGCACGTTTTTTAAAAGCAATAAAACTACGCAAAAACTCACTTGTGTTCCCCCTCAAAACTTAAGCCCAGGAGATTTTCACTTCTGCTATACTGCCTGGCGATTTAGGAAGGATAAAACCCACAATTTACAACAGGGAAGTGTTGCAGACTTTAGCGTCGTTAGATATATTCACAATACATGAAATTATAATTTGACCTGGAATATCCAAACTTCACACACCACTTTACTCAAATGCAAAACATTTTCCAAAAGCATCTGCTAATGTGATCCGCCTTGCTACACAACTACAGCATTGACAGCTCCAGAAATAAGGGTCCTTATTTACACTAAATCCTCCCTGACAGCGAGTACAGCGTTGAAACTGTTTCAGTAGCACTTCTGCTGTTTTAAAACCATTTTTTATATACCTTCAGCTTCCAACGCTCAGCTTGGCTACCGCTGCTTATGCCTCCTGCTGAGGAGATCCAGGTAACTGGGACTACCAAGGCAAGCATGGACTGTCTGAAGCATCAATGCCAGCAATTCCAGCACTACAAAATCCCTTGCTCTTCCTTTTCTCGACAAATTCATTGTGCAAGACCCAAACTCCTCCAGAACTATCCAACACATGAAACCTCAGTAATTTTCGGGGGGAGCGCTTAGACAAAACTCTAACGCTGTCCACGCTTCTACAATAATCAGCATCTTAATTTTTACAATTTACCTCAGTTAAATGACTACAAGAGGAGACAAACCACTTCACTAAATTCCAGACTTCCATAAAACCATATGACTTCTACACGTGTAACCACCTGTGAAGACACTGAAAACCGGACAATTTCTATTTATCTTCTTAGAGATAAGATAACCAGGGAATAGATGACGCAGTCCTAGATGCTGTAGAAGACCATCCTCCCCTGCCTGCAGAGATTATAATTTTCTCCTTTTCTCCAGCCCACAGCTCAGCTTTGATTCTTTGCAAAAAGCCTTTTGCAAATTTGAGGCAAGAGAGAAGTCACCCGAGTTTTGGGTAGAACAGAAATGAGGAAAAATGGGCAGACTGATTAATCAACAAATGAGCCACTCGGGTCTCTGATGCCATCTGCGCTTATGTAGTAAGGTCATTTGATGCACTTTTGACCTGCGTTTTTGAAAATTCAGAATATAAACAAATATTTTCGAGCTTAAACAAATGCAAACTTCTTTAAACACCAACTGGGTCTATACACCTCCTTAACAGTGAGGACGAAGGGAAGCATCTAAAGAAACAGCATGTATTTATTGTTCTAACAGAAATATTTCAACTTCGAGTGAAAAATGGTTGCAATTTCAAAACTACTAAAATCAAAGCGTGGTAGAATATAAAATTTGGAAATGGAGAGACAGCAAGGACAGGAAGACAAGTTTTCCTTTTACAACCGCATTCTCGGATAAAATCTCTCTGCAGTAAGAAGTTCTGAAAGAAAATGTTGCTTTTACGAGAACAACAACAAAAAGGGTAAACTTACATCATTGCTACTGTTTGCTACAAATATCAAAGTTTGTTTAAGAAACATCCCCAGAAGCTAAACTCTTGACCTAACTGAAAGGAGGAAAAGAAACTGAAATGCAATTACTAAGAATTTAAAATGTATTTTCATCTCTTATTTTTCTACAAAACCCTTCACAGCTGCTGACTTACACTGAGCTCCCTATAACAAACCACACATACTGTAATAACAAGGAGTAAAAATCGCTAATGTGAACTCCCCACGCAGCATTTCCTCTTCTTTTACAGACCTGCAATGCAAGCAAAGCACCGCTGATCATCCTTATGTTGTAATTTTCTCAGGAGACAGGCTGTTAAATATCATAAAAAGCACATTCTCAGTGGCACAAGGGAAAAAAGAGCCCAAGGAATACGCTCTATTATTGTTTGTGCTTTGATTTTAAGTGCATGGTATGAAGCTTCTGAAACTATGATTAAAGATTTAAGAGTATTTTAGCACGGTATGCTGAAGGCATTCGTTGTTGCATTTTTGGGTTACAAGAGGTTATTGATGTACTGCAATAATTTGCATACAGTAAGATGCTACGTCCCTCTACCCTTCATCTAGAGATGTGGGACATCCTCGGGTCCTCCGCAAAGGGCTTTAACACTGGGAAATTTTAGATATTCAGCTTTCAAAGTAGGGACCCAAAGGGGTACTTGATCACAAAATACCCTCTGCAACTGCAGCACCATCCAAGCTCACCTTAGTTGTCAATTTTAGGACTTTAATCTCAACCGCAGATGGTGCATTACAGTAATTCTCCCAGAAATTAGTTCTGTATGAGCATTAACTTCAACTTTCGGTTCTGTTCTGCAAGTAATCCGTGAAATGCTAATAAAAAGTCCCAATGTGCATCTAAAAATAGAGGGCGAACACTGTTTCAGCTCTAACAGCTCTCAAATATTATTACTTTTTTGGCGGAGACGGAGGAGCATGAGTCCCCGTAGAAAAGCCATCCCTTTAATAGCAGAGATTGAGTTCCACTGCACATGCAGCCAACCTCTTAAAACTAATACCACGGTTTAGGCCTGTGACACTCATGTTATCAGCTGAAACAATAACTGTGAACATCTACCAAGTAATTTAATTCAGTTGTTTCTTCCGTTTCCCACTTGGCACCGTTGCCAGACCCTTCTTTGTGTCTGTTAACCTCAGCTCTCCCCTCTTTATCGTGTATGAAAGGCTTTCAAAAGACCTCTTATGTATTGGCAAGCCACCGACTCAGATCTAGAGACACCACAGATCTCCTCTGGGCCTTAAAAAACTGGGATAATACCTTTCTTTCTAGATAAAAGCCTGTCTCACAAACACGCTAGTCTGCTCTGAACACCAGGAGCTGCCTTTCCATGAGGGCAGACAGTGTCAAGGAAAGAGAGACCAGAAGGCAGCCGGTGGCAAAGTCCTTCAAGATGAGAACCTCTCCTAGAGGAGAGATAATACTGGTGGTGATTCTCCATTTTCCTTCATACCCGATCGCTTTCCTGGAGATGCAAGAGGGGCTCGTGCATCCCAGCAACATGAGAGCTTGGCAATTCAGCAAAGCCGGCATGAATCAGTTAGCGTCGCTCTTGAGTGACAGCCCATTCATTGCACCTTGAGTTGGAACTGCTACAAAGGCAGCCACAGATGAAGATGGGATTGGAAAACCTTGACAGGCTTCATGCAGACACCTGTGTGGACGCTAGGTTGCGCGCATCTAAGTCCCCAAACAGAATTTGTCCCGCTGTGCAGCTCTAGACCTTCAGAGGCGTTCAACTAACGAGAAAAAATAAGCAACAAGGTTGTGTGCTCTACACTCCGCTCTATTCTGTCCAGACATGCCTCGTGAGCAGCACGGGCACCGATGTTTCACCTAGTGAAGACCAACGAACAAGTTCTGTCAGATACAAAGATTGCATATGCGATAGCGAGATTTCTCTAACCTATTTTTTCCCTCCCATCTGCTGGGTTGGTGTCGCAGCTGGGCTGGTACAGATCATCCAACAGAAACGTACTTTCCATCATGAATCCGAAAAGACCTAAGTTTGAATGCATTGTTTCCCTCCCAGAACACAGAGTGGCAGGTGTTCAGAAAAAAGGTTAAAACATCAATTTCAGCATTCCTCCGGGGAAAAACAACACTTCTTTGTAGGCACACTGTTAATTTAAGATGCTTATATAACTAATTTCTGAATATTTTTCCCTTCTGCCCCTGAACGATCAATCATGGTTGCTTTTTAGTGACAGAGACCAGTGGCCTCTTCCCACTAAGATGTATGAAATCGCAAATTAATGAGCTCACTGCACATGTGAAGTGAAAGCACAAACACAACACCTGTCCCCCTCCTTTGGGGCACGGTTCCACAATAATGCCGATCATTTGATATTTCCCTAAGGATAAAAAAGCAATGAAATTCAAATTAACCCATCCTTTTGTTGAAAATGGGAGAAGCGGGGGAAAGACCAAAGGGAATCTGATCCAACAGTCTCACTTTCATAACCATTTCCATCACTGTCATCACTTTGAGATTTAGAATATTATACTCACACCGTTCGCTTCCCAGTAAAATGTAGTAGCGTTTGTCACTGTAAAATAAAATTATTTTCTCCAGGTTATTAAAATCTTGCAGCTTGCTTGTTTTACTCTTATCCAACAAGCAAATCCATGCCATCATTCTGGCTGCACAAGCCAAAGAACCGAGAAATGAAAAGCACCTGCAAAAAAAGGTAACGGCTAACCTGATTTTAGCCCTCATTTAAGAGCTGATGACAAAGCCAATACACACTTCGGGAGCTTCACAGTAGCTCAAGGCTGCGTGAAACAGTCTCAACAGGATCAGGAGACTTCCCTGCGTCCAAAAGAAACAAAAGGAAACTCTTCTGGCTCTAAATACCAAAAGCCACATGGCTCTCGAGATATCCTGACTATTCCAAGCAGAATAAATAGGATCATTCAGGCCGGGGGATCCGTGAGAACACGGATGCTCTTTGTTTCTGGCTCTCGGTTGCACTCCTCAGCCACAGGAGCATGAAAGCACCGTGCATTAACTTTGCCCATTGGCTCACAGTAAAACAATTAAATTGTTAGAACAATTATGAAAAAGCATTACTAACCATTCTCCAGCCTGACTTAATAACTACTGAGTTGCTACACACCCGCAGTGGAATTAAAGCAAAGTGATCAGCCGGTGCGAGACTTGGGCCAGTAACAGCTAGCTTCGAAACCGAACCCAAGCTAAAAATAAATAAATAAGACACTGTAATAAAAGCTTATAAAATTAACATCTTAATGGGATGCAGGCTATTCTGGAGGAAACTTATTCACCACAGAAGTTAAGTGTTAGCCCTGGCACTGCAGATCCACGTCACCATGCTGAACTCACCTACAACTTTTTTTTTTCAATAATTTAAGCTGTGTCAGTGTCTAAAAAATACGTCCTTATGGAAACTGCCTCTACAGAACATTTAAAACACAATGGTGTATATTTTAGAAGAATTTCGCTTGAGTTTCTCTGTCAGGTTATGGGAAATAAATATATGGGAAAGAAATATTTAGGAAAGAAATTATTTGGTCCATAGAAGAACAGCCCCAGTTTTCACCTGTCTCCTGCCTGCATTGTGCCGGGGGAACACACTGGAGTCTAATCATCCACTGGAAAAACCGCTTGAATAAAGAATAAGAGAGCAGAGAGTGGCCTCTCACAAGGTAATGCTGCAGGGTTTTCCTCGTCTATCTCCTTCTTGAAAAGGGATCCCAGAGGACAACTAAAAAGGTCCTGACTCATGACTCCAGTCTAATAACTCGCCTCCAACGCTTGTGCCCTTCAGGCCCTGCCGTTAGTCACAGCGTCAGGAACCAGCAATCATCAAGAAGTTTGATGCTGCGTGCTCCTGTGTTCATGGGACAGGAACGCAAAGGACTCCAGCTTCGGTGATCACCTTACAGGGATCTTGCAACAATCCTGGGACAGGTTGATTCTGCAGCTTCAGAAAACTGCTTCTGGGAGAACACCCTGTTTATCAAGGGAAAGTCGAATCTCAATTAAGCTATCAGGATGTCTGGTAGTTTGTGGCTTTATCTTGGAATGGAACACAGCATTCAATCACAGCAACTAATTTTTTAAGTGCTAGCCACAGTTTGTAATTAGAGAGATTGCCCAAGCACCTGCCTTCTGTTTTACCATTATGAGGAACTGGTATCACGAGTCTCGTAGCACTAAAGCCGGGCACTAAGCATAGGAAAAGCAAGTCTACTTGAGCGTAGGACCCATCAGAGACTTGGACTTGTCTTTTCTTTTCCTGCGGACATGCACAAGTGGGGTGTCCTCTGCAGAGACAAAAAAGCAAACTGCTCCCCACCTGCCACACAGTTGTTTTCCCCAACACAACTTATCTCTCCTCTTGCCATTGGAATCAAAGAACCACCTCACAATTCCTGACCATATTCCTCACTTTGGACCACTTCAGCCCCTCTCCTAACTACTCGCTTCGGATGAGCTGGAGCTGTCTGACAGAACAGGTCCAAGGACCCATAAACTCTTTTTCCCCTTAGACCTGTGACTAACGCAGGGATCAAAATGACAAAGCCTCACTTCAAGTCACGGCACGACTCGCCCAAAGGCGTTCAACACAAAGGATGAAACAAACCCGATCTACTACCATTTCTCTTACTTCAATCCCAATGTTCACCAAAACAAATGTCACGCAGTTATCCTTACCCCCGTTGTGGAACCAGACAGCGTTACTGTTGTTCTCTGTCTTTGTGTAAACAGGGATCGCAGTTGGCCCGGGCTAAAACGGGTCAATAAACTTACAGCTGAAACAAAGTTTTATCAGCAAACGCTTCTTCACTGGCACCCACGTCACACTGCTTGATATACCTATCTTTCACAGAGAGTAAGACAAGATTAAATAAATGCCCACCTGAATTACTGGCAAATCTGTCATATTAGGGATACCGAGGGGTCGCTGCAGTAGGTCGCATTTGGCAGATTCGTCCCATGGCCAGAGAGCCAGAAGCTCCCTGTTGCCGTTCAGAAAAAAATAGCATTTTTTTTTCATCAGATATTAGCACTTCATTGGGAATTAAACAATATGTTAGGAAAAAATGCTAGCGAAACAAAAAAATCCAATTTCTGTCAACCCTGCTGCTAAAAATATACTTGGACTAAAATCTTTGCAGCCTTAATATCTATTTTGGCAGTAGATATTCTTTCTTGAATGTATTAAGTTCTTGCAAGGCAAAATTTAGCAAGCTTACTACAACCCAGGCTTGGAATATGTCCCCATTAATAAACTCCCACTACTTGAACGAAGACATTTGGCATTAAGAACACAGAACAAAAGAAACATCCTCGCTCAAGTCAAGCCTTCCACGGCTGCAGCCAGCAATAGCACACAAGCCTGTTCAGTTATCCAGCTTTAACCCAAAATCATGAGCTCCACCCCTCAATTCAACAAGTGATTCTCTAATTTCCAACCAAAGTTTATTCATGGCCACATTATCATTCTGCCAGCGCTGCCATTTGACTTTTAACAGCTCTTTTTTAATGCCCTTTATGGATTTCTAGAACTCCCAACTACATCCCTTCTCACTCTTTTGCAAGGCTACCTACGCTCTTATACCCTCCTCCTCCAAAGACAAGCTCTAACAGAACCTTATTCCTGGCACCCTTTCATTGCTTTTCATTTATTTTTTTTTTTTCTTCTTGCAGTCTTTTTTGATCCAACGCAATGCAGTCAGTCACAGAAAGCCATACAGAAAAAAAACCCTAGTTGCACATGAGATTATATTTGCTCCAATAATGGCTCGGAACGAGTAATTACCCCACTGTGAAATCGCTGGAGATGAAGTCATAGGAAACAGATTAGTGTAATTTTGTAAAGATGCAAATAATAGCCAAACCACAGCTTAAAGCAAAAGTGCAGAACTTCGGGGAGAAGAAACAAATAGCTATTTTAGCAAACACGGTATTTATAAAATATTTCTTATTCTCCCAGACAGAAATACTACATTCATTAGTCTAAAGGCCGCCTTTTTCAATTTATAGTGCGAACGGAATAATGTTAATGATCATTTACATTATTTGATTTTAAAAAATCAGTTCAACTGAAGCTTTGAAAAAATAATTTGGTGCCAGGGTTGTTACATCAGTCGAGAAAATTTGACAGTGTAATACTGAATGCTGTAACACCATAAGGGTGACTCAACAGTGGAACAGGTTGTCAACAGAGGCTGCGGAGTCTCCATCCATGGAGATATTCAAAATTCGGCTGCTCTAGGTGACCCCGTTTGACTAGACGATCTCCACAGGTCCCTGCCATCCTCAGCTATTTGCAAATAAATACAAGAGTATAATATACTCAAATATAATAACAAGAGTTATTAATGCCCTATTTCTACTTAAAACTCCTCTCAGTTGTCTCTGGAAGAACTGCTTCATGACTAGGGATGAAAGTATTTTCATATATTAAAGTTGAGCTGTTAAACCTATACAATACTGCATTTTTAGAAAGACAAGTCCCAAGCTTCCAACAGGAGTAACACAGTCTGGGCAAAGCACTATAACTCTCATCTGTGAACGTCCTACACCCTGGAAAACATGGGAGCTCGTCAGTTCTGATATTGCTTATCAGTTTTGATACTCATCAGTTTATGATACTGCTTATCAGTTCAGACTTTGACTCTTTCATGGTGAAAATAAGAAATAGGCACTTGTCTTTTTTTGAGCATAACAGATACTTTAGCACAATTCAGCATTAAAGACTATATATAATGACTTCAGAAACTCTACTAAAAAGAAAAAATACATAAACAAAACACAAGTAAAAATATGTGTTACTAAGAATATAAACTGTTAATGGAAAACACACGAATAACCCAGCTCTTTAGATAACTCAAATATAGTCTTTTTTGTGTAAAATCCTCCTTATTTATTAACCAAAAAAAAAAAAGAAAAGTATTTTTATGTTCCTCAATTGAATTTTGAAGCTGCACCTGATTCTTGGGTGAGCTCAGCTCACGAGGAAAGCAAACCTTCATACGTGTTGGGACGAGATACTGTACTCTCTGCCTGCATTTACTTTTCCAGGAAACAGGATAATTCTCTGTTAAGAAAAAAGAACTAAGAGAAGGATGATGCTGGGGAGCACTGTTTGTTCATACGTAATGCCAAAGAAAAATCAAACGTGAAATGTGCAAGTATTTCTTACATGATCACGTTATTTAGCCCAGCTACAGCTAAGCTAAGCAGATCTTTACCAAGATCAAGGCACATACAGAACATGTCCGAGAGATGTGGACCAGCCTTCTAGGTGAACTTAATTCATGTATCTCATTATACTTCATCATTAGAATAGAACTATTATTTTAAAGTATAGTTTTTACTTAATAACACTGATTTCACTAATTGTTTTAATGGAGAGAGAGAACTTCTTTCCATATTTGTGTATTTACAGCCTGTATTCTGAACTGCTTTATGTTACACCGCTAAGCAAACCTCTCGAAACACTCACCGCCGGAGCTGCTTGCCCACATCATGCCTGGCGGCGTTAGGGATACGGTGACTGCAATCACAATTTCCTGAAAAGCCAAAGCTTTCAGAAGAAACTTTATTGTCAGCAGTGTAATTGTCAGAGCTGCTCGGTCCTGAGAACGACGATATTCAAACGCAAGTACCCTTCCAGGACTGAAGTTTTTAAAATTTATTGAAAATAGTAATGATACTCTGGAATCACTAGGAATAAATGCACAAAAGTGCAGTATCCCTCAAATTTATTGTACCTTGTGTTTCTGTGCCGACAGGACAAGTCATTGAATAGCCACGGAATGCCGCAGAGAGCACAATAAAAGCCATCTTACCTAAATTCACTCAGATGCAGAATATTCGGACTTATAAACATTAAGGTTCAGCATTCACTGAGATTTTGGCAGAGACCTACAGTTAACGCCCCATTAAAGATTATCCCTTTGTAAGCTGGTCTACAGCTATTTTGACATGACTGTCCAACATCTCAAAGCAACTCTGAAACCCCGTGGAAGAGTCATAATCATTAACAGATCCATTGCTAGTCAGAATTTTCAAATGCAAATTACAGGCAATTTCCTTTAATTTATTAAAATTAAAAGTTAAGTCTTTTTTTTTAGGTGACCGATTTCCTAACACATGTACTGCAACATTCAATTCTGACATTGAAGAGTGACTGGTGCTCCAAAACCAGAGAAATCAGACCTCCTAACTTAGTTTTTGTTGCCATTTTAGTAGCAATTAAAAGAGTCGGTCGAAAAAGAGCTTCCTTAATAATCAAAATTAAAGGCTGCTCTAGATATAAAGCATGCTTATTAAAAAGAGAATGGAATGAAACCGAGAACTCAAAAATAGCAAGATCTGACCTCCCTTGGCAAGTCACCCTTAGCAAAATACTAATAATAAGAAAGAAAAAAAAAAAAAGGGAAAAAGAAAAAGATGACCTTGAGGAGTCATACTCGGGTACAAGTACAAATCAACCTGTCTGAAGATAATGGTTGAGAAATCAACATTTCCCTTTGTCTCTAGCACAGTCAATCCAATTAAAAAAACCAGCCAGAAATGAGTCATGTGAACGAAATGATTGCTTTCACTCAATATGTTAATTGACTGGAAATTGCATACGTGCCAAGGTGAGATAAGAGAACACATTGCATCCTGTGAAGGATTTATCAGAGTCCTGGATGTGCAAGGAGGAGACAGGGCTCATATTACTAATGCTGAAAAGGAGAATTCTGAGAAATTAACTTGAGTATATTCTTTTCCTTCAATATATTCTTTTTCCTAAGTATCTAAACCAGGAGAAATTAAGTGAATCACTGCAAGGAAACACTGCAATGCTGTGATTAACGTTGTTGTTCTGAGCTGACGTGACTTTTGTTTTTTGAAAGAATCCTAATTCATAATTCGGATTTGCTCAGTCTCTTCTGAATAAACAGCAAGATGCAAAATAGGAGGCAATATGGAAAAAAGGAACTAGATGATCTTTAAGGTTCCTTCCAACTCTAACCATTCTATGAAATATGTTTTTATCTCAACGTCTTTTTTTTTTTTTTTTAGGACAGAATAATTACATTCAACAAGAAGCAATTCCTTAGGGCAGATTTAAGCAAATCCATTACCTCTTCTAAGAGGAATTCTAAACAATAACTAATGAAAAAGAGGGAGGAGAAAAAAAATCTAGATTTATAGACATCTCTAAATATATTCTCTTTATGCCTCTGCCACACACAAACAGTGCTAAGACATTTCCTAACAAAGCCTCTTTTCTGCATCCAGCTCAGTGCGCTCCCCCGCATGTTTCTGAAGCCCCTGTAACACAGATGGTAAAACAGCTGAGACATTTTGTATTTAAAAAGATAGAGGCAACACCCCTGATTAATGGAGAAAATGGCAAAAAAAAAAAAACAAAACAAAATGGAAAATGCCATATATTGCAGCCAATAAAAATGGGGGAAACTCCATCCCAACTTAATCAGCACGCCAAAGACGCAGCCTCTACGTTTCAACAGTTACTTTTTGCCACTGTTTTCGGCAAGATGTTTGCAAGCCCCATCTTTTCTTCTCTTTGGTCCGCGTGGGCGATTGTTCTAAAGCACTTGTGCATGAAAATAAAGCCCGTGTCAACAGGGGTTACACTTCACCCATAAGGCAGCCATGGGAAAAGACAGTCTGCTACAAGAGCATTTCTTAAGTGCACGCGAGGCAACTTTGCCACCACAAAATTTAAAATCTCTACAGGAAATTCAAATGTCTATCAAGGATTTGGGGGAGGGGAAGTACTGTAAAAACTGGATACAAATACAATTTATGCAGTAAGGCTTTTTTTCTTCTCTTTTTGGGGGGATGGGGGAGAAATGAAGAGACTTAGCTGCAAAACCTAAGCTGGAACTTAGAGCAGTCTCAGTGTCTCTTTTACTTCTGCCCAGTTTTATTTATACGTAGGCACCACGAGATCTAATACTCAGCAGAGCGAAGTAAGAGCGGAGCAGATGACTGAACGCTCCCATTCTCTTGGCTCTCAGCCTACCATTGCTTTACCACCATCGTCGCTTTTCAGCTGGCACCTGTTCGTAAGAAAGCTGCCCTGGGTTGAAACGGCCCCGCGAGACGGCTCCACGTGGTCTCTGCTCTCCGTAACGTTCCTGCCACGTTTGTTCAGGCAGAAAGTAAAGGCAGGACAAAGCCAAGTGGGAACTAAAACACTCTTGAAAAATGTCACCCCAAGCCCTGTGACGTGGGCAACCTTTAAAAAGGAAGCAAAACAAACAAAGCCAGTTATAGGTGTTAGTGATCCAAAGCAGTCTGAAATGAAGAGATTTTTATCGCAACAGTGTTAATTTTGAGACATCTAAAAGGATCTTGAAAATCTATAGTAAAAAAATTAACCGCGATTAGATCAAAAAGTACATTTGTGAAAATGGGAAACAAGAAAACTGACAAATTCTTGAGCCAAAATTACCATGAAGTGACAAAGATTAATCCTAATATTAAAACCAACTTCTCCAATCTTAATTGTCAAATAGTGCATTAAAATAATCTGTAAATCGGTATAACTTCAATACTAACAGAAATATATTAGCAAGCTTGTACTTTGTTTTCCTTTGTGCCTGTAGTAGATACATATAACTGCCACTGAGAGACAAGAAGTACCATTAACAAAATATTCTCTCCATTTACGCTTTTGGTATCTCAGGCAACCACAATTAATCCTCTCTTCCCTATCCGACACCAGCAATGAAGAGAAGTGAGTGGGTGAGAACTCCCATCTCCAGTAAAAACCCATTTGACATTATTACACAGCAAATCTGAGGCCTCAGCTGGGAGGGAGAGGAAAAAAATATTGGCTGGATTGACCGTCTGTTTTTGTTGACGGTAGAAACGATCTTCGGTATTACATCATCTTACAGCATCGCTCTTCATAATTAACTCCTTTAAAATACCAGGGCAGTTTTAATTTTTTTAAAGCATAGATCAGAAGGGAAATAGAAAAGATTTAAAGAGATAAGCATAGGGACTTCTTCAAGAACTCAGCCTGTTAAAATTACATTTGCAACAACACTTGTGTTGTGCTGCTTGTTCTTGCAGAAAAAGTCTTCTCCATCAGGAGCTGAAGCATGTTTATATGATGCCCAGCAAAGCAAAATTATCTGTCCATGGCATTCCCAAATGCAGGCCTGCGCCCTTCCAGGCACTGTGGTCTTAGGTGTTTATTTACGTCCTTTCTTCAAAAGTGAGCAAAAAACACGTTACCAAGTTTTCTTTCTGGAATGACTGCTATTCTAGCCAAGACTAGGCAGGATCTAGAAAGTGTGTTTAAAAGGTGTTGAGGCATATTCTGATTTTTGAAGGAGACTGATTGCAAAAAAAACCCCCACCCAACCTCTCCTACCCCTTCCCCCCCAAAAATTTCATCAGAATTTTGTAGCAAAAATCCTAACATAAAAATATCCAATAAGAGCAAATATGACCTCTTCAAACAGATAATGAATTAAGTCAGGGTACAATTCATCTGAATGTCCCATGAATCACTATAAAGATGCCCATTTCCTTGCTTCAGCTAGAAAAGGAGGCTAGGATGCCTGGCTCAGATGGAGACATCGGAAATGAGATAAATGAATACTGCTTTCAGTAGCTGTTCTTGATTTTCACATCGTTTTCATTCTAATATATGTCCATTATTTTATCTCTGAAATTCCACTGGTTTATATGAGGTTGAGCCCAAAGCTAATAAACAGATGATACAGTAAAGAAGAGACTGCACAGGCACATTGGTTTGGTTGGTTGTTAACAGACTGCAGCTGGATCTACATATTTCAATGCCTTCCATGGCTAAATGTACTCATCACTATTTTTACTTCTGGTTCTGGGCTTAGGAACCTACTTGGAGCACATTACACCGATGACTGAGTGAGACTAGATGGATATTCAGCATCCAGCACAAGCCCGAGTTCCTAATGAAAAGAGAGTTTCCAATACAAACCCAGAGTCTGCAATTTGTTCTAAACTCGCGCTGCTCTCAGGTCTTCCCCATCAACAGTACATCAAATGTGCTATCCACATCTGCTTCCATTCCACTAAATAATATCAAAAAGGTAAGCGGGGAGCACCACCTTCACTCTTAGCAAGTTAGCACTATGGTCTCTTAATCCGGTGAAGCCACATGAGCAGGGAAATTATGAATATTAGATCACAAGCAAAGATAATTCATACTGCTTCGTTTCATTTCTCAAGGACTCCCACTAGGGTAGCAAATGTTTTTGAAAACAGCTTATTTTTCTTTTTTTTTTTCTTCTCTTTAATATCTAAATTAGCCGTCTCTCCCTAGCCTAGCCCCGAAGCATTTGTGAAAACTGTGGAGAGTCTGTTTAGGTTTGGATTTAAGAGAAACAAATCTTAACTCAGGACCTTCTTTATTTTGCAGGAAATCTGATTTTGTGGTTCAGCCCAATAAACCTCTCCAGGCCTAAACTACCGTACACAGTTCAATTATGGGACTCAAAAAAGCGGTAAAAGCTTTTAACACCATACTCTGCCATCCCAAGAAAGCAGACACGTTTCCTTATCTTGGGAAGACAACAACTACCACTTTCTTCCACCTTTGAATGTTTCTGGCTTGATGCAGCTCTTTCCTTTTCTCCAGGCTAGAAAAGCTGTATTTGACCATTTGAACTCCTACTTTTCATAAGAGAAATGCACATTACAACCAGCTTTGGAGACAGATTTTGCTAAGCATCTATTTCACTTTGTAGCCAGATTCATCCCAGTTTTGAGACGTATTTTCATAGACTGGGGCAGGTCACTGTGTCCCTGTTTGATTGCCTTTGTAATTTCCAAGAGGAAATAAACTCTGACACTCTCCTTGTAAAGAATAAAACACCGCAGTGCCTGGAGAATATGTAACAGCAGCCAAATGCACTTCAAACTTTTTTTTTTCCCCCCTTTTACCCTACTTTTTACCTTACATCAGATATATCCAAGGTTAGAAGTGTGATAGAAAGGAATTTCTAGCTTCTACGGCAATAGGAATTCAAAACCTGATTGGACATGGGGTCCTGGGCTGACCCTGCCTGAGCACGGAGGTGACTAGATGATTTCCAGAGGTCCCGTCAACCTGAGTGATTCTGTGCTTCTGTAAAGAGACTGACCAAAATCTCGTCCCGGTCCACCGCCTCATCTGAATTAGCTCCCACAGCACAACAGGCTCCATCAACACACAAGGCAGAAATTGCAAAGTCAGAGAGGAAAGAGACAAAACCTTGAAATCTAGCCATTGGGTCAGGACTGCGGACTAAAAAGCCAAGCCAGGATCAAGAACTTGTTAAGAATGGTAGAATTTATAGAGAGATAATGATGACGATAGCCACACTGAAGAGCATTAGGAGCATACAGAATCTTATTTCCCCAAATGCCCCTCCTCCTTGAGCCCAACATTACAAAAGTCCAGCTCTCTGCTCCAAGGCTCTGCCCTCTGAGTGACGACGTGACATTGGTAGAACCACCACTGTTAGACACAGAAGCAGAGAGGAGCAGAAAAGGATGGATTTTCAACCATAGCAAAAGAGATGACTAGAGGTGATTATTTTATGGTTGGATTGTGTCACACTCCCCTGCTTTTTTCCTCTTCATTTCTGCATTTTTGCCTTGATGTAAAATTGCACTATACTCTCATAAAGAAGATTATATAGGAGATAAAAGCCTGCCCTGAAGAACATGTAATGCACACAGCCCAGTTAAAATGCTACGTTAATGATGGGGGTACCAGGTTCCATAGCTAGTGAAAATTAATTTCATTTTCCACTGCATGAACTTCTCTTGCACAAAAACATTAATCCTTTTTTGCAGGCCAAGCATGAATTCCTTTTTTAAGGCAATGACTGAAAAGCGGGATACCAACACAAAATTTGGCTCCTCATTTGAGTATTACTGTGCTGAAAGTAGATGACAAAGGCAGCGCGTCCCCCTCCAGAAAAAGAAAAATGTCGGGACCGTGGTGAAAGTGGAGGTGGATGGGTTAAGACATTTTTGGGCTGCTGTAAGCAGGTTATTTCGCAGAGCAGTAATACTGACTGGAAACAGATTACGTCACTGCCATGACTGCAAACAGTCCTAGCATCAGAAACAATAAAAATAATTACTTGTGATAACACCTTAGTCAATTCGCCATTATTCATAATGAAAGAAGGATGCTCTAATATAGTAATCTTGATATTTTTAACTAAATTAAGAGATTTGTCTAGGTTGATACAAAATGCAACTCCTTGACTTGCCTGTTTAAGTTGACATACACAAAACCAATGCATTTCCCCTGTAGTGGGGAAAGTACAATTAAATTTCCTAATCATATTAGATACATTGTACATACCGTAAAGAAACCTCACCTCTCAATGGAGTAGTTATTCTTTCCTTACTAAAGGAGGCTCAAGGAAACAATATTCACTCCACTCAACTTTTGACAGCTCATCTCAGAGCTCATCTGAGCCTTCACAGCCATGGCTGAGACAGGCGATGTTGCCTGTTTTACCTGCTGTTGTGGCCCAGGCAACAGCTTAAAGCTGCTGCCTGAACCACAGCAGCCCACGACATACAGAAAACTGAGGATGGGGATATGCTCATGGGGAGAGAGTTGCTGCCAGCTCTTACAAACCCTTCCTCTCCTTCCCAGTCTCTCCCAGAAACTTGGAGCATGGAGGACACTGAAGGCAAGGTAAGCTAACACGAGTTCCTTTTTGCTCTGCAGTTACTCCTCAGAGACAGGGAATAGCAGGATATTGATTTCCTGTCTTTGTGGCAAAAAAAAAAAAAAAAGTTTTTTATTTTACAAGGAAAGCAACACATGCCTCCCAGATCTGACAACCAACCATAATAACACGTAGCCAGGTCAACCCAGGAAACATCCAGGTAGCCAGAAACCAAGATTGAAGCATAAAGGTACCTGGTTGCTTTCTCCATTTTCATAGAATGATAGAATTACCTGGGTTGGAAGGGACCTTTCAGATCATCAAGTCCAACCATCAGCCTAACACTGACAAAAACCATCACTGCCCCACGTCCCTCAGCACAACATCTACCCAGCTTTTAAATGCCTCCAGGGATGGCGACTCCACCACTGCCCTGGGCAGCCTCTTCCAACGCTTCACAACCCTTTCCGGGAAGAAATTGTTCCCAATATCCATCCTAAACCTCCCCTGGCGCAACTTGAGGCCGTTTCCTCTTGTCCCATGGCCTGTTCCTTGGGAGAAGAGCCCGACCCCCCCTGGCTCCCCCCTCCTTTCAGGGAGCTGGAGAGAGCGAGAAGGTCTCCCCTCAGCCTCCTTTTCTCCAGGCTGAACACCTCCAGCTCCCTCAGCCGCTCCTCACCAGACTCCTGCTCCAGACCCCTCCCCAGCTCCATTGCCCTTCTCTGGACACGCTCCAGCCCCTCAATGTCATCTCTGTGGTTTTGGGAGTATTTAGCCCTTTAGGTAGTCAAAGAAACACGATGTCTATTTTTCATTGGAACACCAGCTGCTGAAGGAGGCTCTCTTTCTTTTTGCAGCAGCCCGGAGAATCTGCAGCACACGATTAACCCCGCGGTATCTGCTGGGTGAAGCAGGCAGACAGGAGGGAGGCATGTCTGTAGCAGCTGCATGATCGAACTCCCCCATTAGCAATTTTCCAGAACGAGTTACTGTGGCATCATCCTCTGATGGCAAAGATGATGTAATTGTTCAGCAGACTAATGAATTTTTAACCTCAGATTTGCTGGGGTTAGAAAAAATGTGCCTATGCAAGCAGCAAAGTCCAACCACACAACCCTGTGCAAGTTTTGCACATAAAACCTACGTCCACTGTGGAATTCACTGCACCTCTCAATTTAGCATAGTCTAATCTCCGACACTGGTATTCAAATATTTGAAGTTCAATTAAATAGTATCAAGGCTTAGAAAAAAAAATATAGCCTTGTTTTGCAAGTGAGTGACACTCTTCCACAAAGCTTTAAACTTTCCCCCAATTTAATAATACATTTCACTAGCATGATCTGAGGACAAAATTATTTTTCCCCACAGCTTTGGAAATCTGCTTCAATTATAAGTCTGGATAGTTTAATTAGGGAAGCATGTTTAGCTTAAGAAAAAAAATTGGATGGGCTAGAAGAAAACCCCTTCTAATACTCCCTAGGGTCTACGGGTCCTTCAACCCAATTTGATGTGAATGAAACCATTATTGTTCTTTTGACTCCCACTGAGCCATTATGCTAACGGTCTCCTAGAAATTCGAGTAGCATTTTACTACATGTTTTCGTTATTCCACTAGCCAGGATTTTAGCCCTTAGAAATCAGAAGTTTCCAAGTTTAAAATAGTTTTTGTTGAGAAAGCAATATCCTTTTAATTTTATAGATTCTTACACGAATTTTAGATTGGCATATGGTGGGTATTTGATATTAACTGATAGAAAACTGCACGGCCCTCTTTTTGTCTCTTTTTAAGCATCAGACAGTTTAACATATTAAAACCTGCAGCAATGAAGACTCAATCAAGCAAATGAAACCAAACACACCCACTGACAGATATTTCCTGCCATAAAAACGCTCACACATTGGATGGGAGGGAAGAGTCACACCCTAATAAAAATCTAACAGAAAAAAACAATAAAAAGGGTTAAAAGGTAATAAAAGGATTATTATCAAGCTATATAGACTCAGCCAAACCTTTAAATGATATTTTATTGCATTAAAATGTGAGCTTTGATGATCCAGCTGGTGTTTTAACTGCCTTAGAGCCAAAATACTAACTTTTTTTTACACCCCTGCGTGCGCAGCTATGTAATAGATGCTTGCTGTACAACCTGCTTGAAATAAAGCTGCCTTCAAAGAAGTTGCAGAAAATATCTATGCAATATCATTCCAAAAACAATTTGCCACTTTGGCTGAAAAAGAAAAGTAGGCTTTCAAGCAATTAATACTTACAATACCTTCTTTGCAACTGCACCAGCACAATACTGAAGTAAACAGTGGACAGTTTGATACCTACTGCTCTCAGAGGCTTCTGTTCCTGGGATAACTCAATTAAACAAATTGAGCGGCTAAGTGTAATTTTCTTGAAAACCAAAACCGATGAGCTGTAAGCTCTGGTTTCCTTCTGAAGGCACTTCAAGTAAGATTTTATACAGACATTTCTGACACATGCATAGACTGCTCTAAAATGAGCACAAAACCTCTAGGCTAACCAAAGCAACAAACTGTTACAGATGAACAACAAAAACTAGAAAAAGCAGTAATGAGGCTGATGACAACTCAGTTTAAAAGCCAAAATTCCTTCAGAGCAAAACTTCTAACAAGTCTCTAATGACCAAAAATAAACTCATTAAGTCCTGTTCTTGAAGTTGGTTTAAAATAGCATCTTTATATTCTGCATACGTCCCATACAGGCCAGAAACTCCACAAAAAACACACCCAGCAGCTGACGCAAGCCTCCAATTTTCCAGTAGTATCTAGTCTTTCAGAAGGCCTAAGGCATTATCCAAATAATTTCAGCATGGTGAGAACCTCCCCTTGTAGGAATAGGAGCACTTTCAGTTAGGGATGACAAATAAGTCTTACCATATCCCCTCAATTACCCATTTTCTGCACTCCTGAATACGTCGTATCAGTTTCCTCACCTGGTAGGGACACGGGATGTGATATTCTCTGCAGCGTTCTTGAAACCACGTCGTCTCCCACACACCTCGATAAGCCTGCTCATAGAAATAGCAGCCAATTACAACCAACAGTGGCACGAGGTACAGAACACTGAACACACCAATCCGGATCATGAACTTCACTAGTTTGTCCTGGTTCTCTTTTTCTAATGGGATTTCAATGCGAACCCGATTGAGGGAGATAATGCCAGCTAGCAGAAGGGAAACTCCGACAACAACATACAGGCAGAGAGGTGCAAGTACAAAGTATCTTAATGCATCCACATCATAGAGGCCAACAAAACATACGCCGCTAATATTGTCACCTTCAATTTTATTCATTGCTAAGAGGATGATGGTTAGAGTTCCTGGAATGCCCCAGGCACTGGCGTGGAAGAGCAATGCCTTCTTCTCGATGGCTTCACTGCCCCATTTTGGCACGGCTGCCAAGAACCAGGTGATGGTAAGAATGACCCACCAAACACTGCCAGCCATGGTAAAGAAATAGAGCACCATGAAAAGCATGGTGCAAGCCTTGTTGTGAGAGCCCTGGGTCACTGTGGAAGCCTTGTACTGGGCAGGGCTAGATGCGTTACACGCTACTCGGTCTTCAAGCAGAAAGCCAATGAAGAAAATTAATGACACCATCATGTAACAGACAGCATAAAATATTATCGGTCTTTCGGGATAGCGAAATCTTGTGACATCAATCAGAAAAGTTAAAAAAGTAAACAAGGTAGCAGAAAGGCAGACGATGGAGATCACTCCGATGAAGTAGCGAGCAAAGGAGAGCTCTTCACGCCGAAAGTACATATTTGGGCATGGAGGGGAACAGTCCCGTACCCTCAGGAAAGAGTAACCCAGATCAGGGTCTATTTTCAACTCCTGAGGACACCAAAAACCATAATCCCTCTGTACTGCCATTGGGGCCTCTTCTGTGGGCTCCCCAGCTAAATTGAGGTCCACAAGACGAGGATATGGCTCATCACAATCTGGGAATCTAAAAAGTAAGAAAAGAATCATTTACAAGAAATAAACACATACTTTGCAAAGACTAGTAACCTTATGTATATGTCTGACTTTAGACACGCTAACCAGAGCGAAACCACAGACAATCCAAATAGTGGGTAACCCATGAAATACTACACTATGTTTAAACAAGCTCTAGAACTCATTGTCCCAGAATGCGGTGGACTTGGAAACTATAAAATACGTTTAAAAATAAACCAGAGAAATAAATGGACAAGAGTCCCACTGGGGCTTTAAGAATAAAGGTGAGGACACAAAATCCATCTCGGGAAGTCTATAAATTTAGGCTTACTGTAAACTGAGACTATATGCCCAAGGAAGCATGATTTTATAAGAACATTTTAAAACCTTTCCATAAGCAACTGTACTAGCTGCTATTGGACAGGACGGTGAGCTAGTTAGGCCAAAAATCCAACCTAGCACTGCTACTAGCATTAATAAATTGGAATTATGATGAAGCTATTTCTGTAATTAAGCAAAGCTCTGGCTGGAGGCTAAGGGCTGCTGGAGATGCAGGACAGACTAGAGGGATTCCATGCGAAGCTGTCCCGTTCTTCCCTCTGCTAAATGTTATCACCTCAGCAAGCGCAGTATAAGCTAAGCGTGCCTGTTCCTCTGCCACAGTGCATCTTCTGGCACAATGGCACTAGCGCAGCACCAGCAAAGTTTCAATACTTTTAGATCTGGTTTTGAAATTCCACTACCTGGGCCTTACTGAGGAGATGGGAGGACCTAAAGGGCCCAGGCATCTCTTCGGAGTAGGGAGTTACAGCCATCTTTGATCCAGTTTATCAGGACCTAGAAGCATCTTCTGACACTCTTTCGCTAAAAGAAGTTTTAATTGTTTTTCACTCTCTCCAATCCAACTGTAAGAGAGACTATTTCTTCCTGTTTGTGCTCCTGTATTTTATTAGCTGTTGGGAGTCACTTACAAAAAATAAAGCATAAAGATATTGTTTTCAATTCCATGTATATTTTGTTTCAAATAGATTAGAACATCATCAAATACTTTTCTATGAAGTTATTTGTATAATGTAAAGCTGAAAACATCGGTTTGCACACAAGCTCAACAAGAAGTAGATACTCTGAAAGCAGAGCTTTGAGATTTTATACACCCATCAAAACCAGCCAGCTCCCCCTTCAGAAAAAGAAACTATTAATCTCTAGCGTATGGAATTTTGCCTAACTCTCAGAGAAATTTATAGCAGTACCACTTATTAAACTTTGGTATAGCAGACAAAACCAGGTCAGCATAAATGCCAAAGAAGAAGAAAAATAGAGGGGTATATTCATTCAGTTAAGAAAATGCATGTGCAGTTTACAGTAATTGCCCACAGAAATTTTCAACTTATCTCCTGGGCAGGTGATAGAAATACGAACTCAGCTTCCACCCCAGGAAACAGGCTGTTACACAAATGGAAGGGAAAATAAGGGCACTTGTACTGGAACACATTTAAAACGTCCGTTTCAGATCATAAAACACCCTAGACCATACCAAAATTTTATCCTGGGATTCTGAAAAAAACCCCAGATTTGCTCACCTGGTGCACTCCATATCCTCAGGCCAAGAGACCCCAAACATCTCCATGAGTTTGGAGCACTCGCTGTATGCTCTTTGACAGAGTCTGCGACAAGGGAGGGTGACACGGCCGTACTCCATGCACACAGGAGCATAGAGGGCACACAGAAATGGCCGAAAATCTCTGGAGCATTCCAAATTCACCATTGGATGAAACGGCTAGAAAAGAAAAAGGAGAATTCAATACCTACAAACAGCAGTTTTGTAGAACATTTCAGCAGGAAGGTGTAATTTGTCTCACGAGGTGTTAGGGCTTTCACAACCTTAACCACAACCTTCATTTTCTGAAATTTGTCTGTTGGAAGCAGTGATCTTAGGAAGACAGGCAATCAAGAAGCCCGGGGACAATGACAAAGAGTCACAAGGGACATCTATGTACTCGATTTGCATTAAGATCAATGGGAATTAGACAGCTCACCACCTCTGAGGATTCAGGCTTAGCTTCACACTTCCAATAACAGTCATATAAACGTGATTCCTTTTAGTGCTTGTGTAGCTGACAGACGCATCCTGAATGGCTAGCTGCTTATTAAGTAGCATAATATGAAAAACTTGCATTTGCTTGATGAGATCACAATCTGAGGAATGTCAGATAATGCAAGATTCCTTGACAATACAGAAACATAGCATACTGTGATCTTTCAAATCTTATTTTCAGAGCATGACATAATGATTGTAAATAATATCTCTATTTCTCGAATTTCTCCAGCAGGGTAGTGTTCTTCATATCTTTCTACAAAATGCAAACACGGGACATTTTCCGTTGTGTTCTTCCTACAGCATCTTGTCCAACTGAAGAGAATCCATCTGTTAAAATCTTAGTTCTATCATGCTATCATCATTATATAAATTCTCATACGGACATAGAACTTTCTAGCTTACAGAACAGGGATGTAATTACAACGAAATCACATTAACTATGTAATTTCTTGACTAACCACCAGAAAGCACGGTGAAATCAAAGCCTGAAAAAAATTAGTCAGAAAAAAATAACTGGTGTCTTGTGCTACTATAACAGGTTTAAGTAAAGTGATAGCAACACTCCTTGGAAGCACCGGCAGAAAATCACGATTAGCCAATATACAGCTGTTCTTCAGTATTTCTGAAGATGAAAAAGAAGGAAAAAAAGTAGGACAGGGATTTATGTCTTAATAAAAAACTGGCGCACATTGATAATCCATGTTATCTTCTTACTATCCAGTGTGGGTTCATTTTGTTCTTGCTTATTGTGGCTTGTCTTTAAAACTCTCCAGGAGTCAATCAATATCTTATTCTGAGTTTGTGTGGCAGCTACCGCTATACAAAGCCTCACCACAGCTTTGGATATTAATATAAGATCAATTATATTCTCTTAAGAGTGCAACTACAGAATATCAAAATACATTAGAACTTACAACTCTAGAATAAAACAAAACAGCATGTGAACGCTGAATTACTCTGCTACCTCCAGACTGGAGAAACAGCAGTGGCATTTTAGTAACCCACCTCTTTTCCTTGAATTATCTTTCAAATCATAGCTTGAAGGGAAAAGTTGACTGCTGCTTGATTGATGGCAATGCTAACATGAGCTCTGTTCTACATAGATTTTTATAAAAAGTCCATTATCTTGATACCAGAGTTTCCTCTTCTCCCCAGCCTAGCAGGATTACAGAGCAAGAAGTCTAATCTTCAGAATTTGTGGCGCAATAGCAGAAGCACAAATGAACCTGCTATATATATATATAAAAACCTAAATCGTATTACAGCTAAAGCTGAAGAGTAGGCTGTAGAAAGATTACATTTTCAAACAGCAATTTCCTGAGAAGTATTTTAAGCCAATTCAACATTTTCTTTTCCCAAACTACAGAACGGAACAGACCCAATAACAAAAAATAGGTCATCTTCTGTGGCAATATAAATGACAACTACTAGAAATAATGAGGAAAAGTTTCACATTTCAGTTCTTCCTTATCACCTCCGTACTCTTCCAATTCTTCCTATCCCTTGCAGAAGATTAATTCTTGGAATACAAGACACAACCATGCTGTGATTTTATTGATTTATTTTTTTTAAACATAATTATTATTTACAGAGCTGATTAAATTCTCTTCAGTGCTAACGCATTTTTGAAAATGTTGTTATCTGACAACAGAGCCGTGGAAGTTGGCAACAGCTTGTATGAAGGGCAGTATAAGCCTTCAGAGGTATTGACAAGGAAAAATGAAGCAACAGTTGGAAAGTATTTACATTTACAAGCTCATTGTTACCCAAGGAACACTTTCTATTTGGCTGGGCATTCAGACGCATAAATGGTTTTATTTTTAAATAGTTATTGCCTACAACACAGTTAAAGATATTGTTTGACAACAAGGATCCAAGAAATTGACTCTAAGTAAAAGCGTAAGCTAATAGTCTGCCTTTCTTTGATGGCAAGGGAAAATAAAAGAAAAACTCCACTTTTATTTTGGGAAGTGTTTAACTTTCCTTCTTTTCAAAGAACCTTGAAAATAAGAAAATGGAGTTATATCTTTCTAAAAAAGAGCTACTAGCTTAATGCCTGCCCCCCCAAAAGTCTTGCTTCTTGACACTGCAGTTTTGCATGTACCTATAGCTAAATTTCAAGTTCTCCTGACAAATGCTCTACTGCTCTCCTCTGATACGCCTTCCATTAAAAAAAAGATGTTTCAGCACAGGAAGGACATGGACCTGTTGGAATGGGTCCAGAGGAGGCCACAAAGATGATCCGAGGGCTGGAGCCCCTCTGCTACGAAGCCAGGCTGAGTTGGGGGTGCTCAGCCTGGAGAAGAGAAAGCTCCGGGGAGACCTTATAGCGGCCTTCCAGTCCCTAAAGTGGGCCTATAGGAGAGATGGGGAGGGACTCTGGATCAGGAAATGGAGCAATAGGACGAGGGGGAATGGTTCCAAACTGAAAGAGGGAAGATTTAGATTAGATGTTAGGAAGAAATTCTGTCCTGTAAGGGTGGTGAGCCCCTGGCCCAGGTTGCCCAGAGACATTGTTGATGCCCTGGTCTAGTGGGAGGTGTCCCTGCCCATGGCAGGGGGTTGGAACTAGATGATCTTTAAGGTCCCTTCCAACCTAAACCATTCTACGATTTAGAAATTTCCCTTTTCCTGCTACTTCACCTTCATTAAAAGATCTGTTTAGTTTTGGTTGATCTGCAGAAAGCTGTACCATTTAGGAATACCCCAGGTTCTCTCAGGGGGTGCACGTTAGAAAACTGTGCAAATGGAGCTCCAGATCATGGCCATTGCAAAGCAAAGGGAAAGCAGTAAAGCAAGTTCAAGGGAACAGAAAAGTACCAGTATTTCCTTATATCCTGTTGATCCTGCTAGGGGCAGGTGGCTGTTGCCACGGCTTTCAGCCAGCTCCAAAGGACACTGGGCAATGGCGTCCGAGGGAATATTGGAAGCGAGACAAGAAACGTCCAAAAATGGGGATGCAGATGGTGCTCTTTGGCAATGGCTCGGGGGTCTGAAAGAGCACTCTCAGTAAGAGCAGGCTGTCCCCTTCAGCAGCCCCAGGGTGCTCAAATATGCAGGCTGCGAGACAGCTGCCTAAACACTGCCTTCTCCTGCTGGCTAAGATGCCATTCATTTTCCAAGACATCCACATAGGCCCGGACAATCAGGTTTGTCCTCTCTTGGGCCTGACAGATATGGCACAGGGTCTATGCAGAGACCCGCTCCCTTCTGGCATGGCAGCTGGAGGCTGGGTTGAAGACACTGAAACATCTGAAGTAACGCTTGTGTAACTGAATCTTCCCTGACAAAGTCCCTCAGACCCTGGAGGGCACATTAGATGCACTTAGGGTTCTTCATCGCTGAAGAAAATATGTCTGGCTTTGACTATGGCCTTGGCATACTCCTCAAAACACAGCACAGATATACGCAACCCCAACAACACTGAAGAAATACACTTCAATCGGGGTAACCTAATAGGACCATTCTCCTAGTGCTCGCTGTTCTGTTTCTCAGCAACTCCAGGCCCCTCTCACACCATCCCTTCTCTCAAAATAGCAACTGCAGGCAGACAAAAACTCTCTTATGAATTATATCAGATCAGTTTATTTTAAAATCATGAAGAGGCTAAGCTAGACAACAGAAGAACAAAAAACCCTACAACTACTCCTTGTAATGCAATAGAAGAAACTCACTTGCTTTCAACCCGTAACAGCAGCATTTGTGCCTGTGAGCAGCTCAGCCTGTAAGCACCCTGTCTCTAAAATTATCTTACTTCCTTGCAGCTCCTAAGATGAAAAGTCACTTCCACCTACTGATTATCTTGTTCACTATTAAAAATAAAGCCAGCGAGATGAAGAGACTTTTTTTATGCTCTTGCCCAGGGACGCATTGCAAGTTATGACATTCAGCCCTATTCCACTTTGGTGCATAACAAAAGGCTCTCTGTTTAACGGGATGTGGTTTTGAGGAGCGCCTGTTGAACAACTCAACATACAGAGGAAAAAGGAAGAGGACAAGGACAAGAAAAGACGTGATAGCCAAACTGATTTCAATAATTCACGCCAAGTCCTGGGAAATCCAAGAAGGGGAAGAGATAAATGTTTAAGAAGAGATAAACTCTTCTTCGCTCCTGAAGGTATTTAAGTATTTAAAATATGCCAGCTCACATAACTGTATAATATATCTACAGTTGTACACCCACTGGTCCTTCCATCTCTGAGAACAATCTTTATGTCCACGGAAATTTCTTCAAACCCAGTGATAACAGCAGCATTATGAACTTGGCTTTTTTCAGGCTGAGACAGAACACTCTCATCCCTCCGTTGCTTCGCCATGCAGGTGTTGTGGACCAAATAACACACCACAACCCTGTCTCGCTGCTTTCCTCTGAGCACTCCAATTTGTGGTCCAACCTTACCCATGCCCATGTCTTCTCTCCCTCTTCCCCAGAATTTTCTTCACTGGTAGCAAACCTGCCTTAGGAAACTTCCCAACTCCCAGCAGCATGGCCCCAGCTCCTTCCCTGCCTACAGTTCCTACCTGCTGAAAAGACAAACCCAGGGCAATGTTTTAACAGCCAGGCTCTAACAGAGACTAAAAATTTCCTGCTTACCTTTGTTTGTTTTTTTTTTTCCCCAGAAGGGGACGAAGGATAAAGCAGAGCTGGAATAATATGCATAGATTCCCGCCCCCCCCCAATAATTTTTTTTAACAAATTCTCACTTTTGGTTACAAAGCAAGAGTTATAACTGTAATTATAAATACACTGTGGAAATGCATTACATTTTCGGACTTCTCATATTATTGAGAGATAATAAACCAAATTCTACCTTTTGTTTTACACAGCAGTAGCCATTTAGCTGGCTGTTATTTGAGAATTAACATTATTGCAAGAGTTAAATGAAATAATTTTGGTGATCTTTCACTGTTCTGTTTGTTTATATATTCCTTTCTTTTAACAGAAACCCGAACAGGAAGCGTTCTCATAAACTCATAGACGGAAGGAGGGAAGTTTTCTTCCCTCGGGCTCACGGGAAAAGCGCGATGCTATGACTATCAATTACTATTGCAATTCTCTGGTGGAAGCAACTGCCTCAGGGCGTATCCTGTCTCGGGCCAGCCACATGCTCTGCTTTTTCTGTGCTGTGTTGCTCTATGTTTGATTTTAGCTTGCTATTCATTAGGAGAAAAATCTTGAATTGTATCTCAAAGTGCATGGGCAATAATGCTTTCCAGGCTACCTCCTGAGGAGCCGCAGCTCGATTTAACTCTTCAGCCAACAGCGAGTTAGACTGAACATGTTACTGCCTCCTGCTTCTGATAACGACATGTCTTCTCCAATTGAACGGCTCTCGCAGCTCTGACGGTTTGTGTGAAAGGTCTCAAGAGACTGTTAAAAGCAGAACTGGTTTTCTTGAGACAGCGGAAATTTGTTCTCCAATGGCTCTGACCTGCACGCTCCTCTGAATCCTGCTAGCTTTGCTGGAGCCTATAGCCCATGGTCATGCTGGTACACACGCTTCACCTGAAAATATTTGTTCTAAGTTAATAACCTGAGCTGAACAACTGCTGTAGTCCTTCAAGTGCTGATGCTAACTTCAAATGAGGCTGAACTTGAGACTCCTGCCTCAGCCTAACTGGTGTTTCCTAAAGAAGATTCAGGAGTGCACACACAGGCACAGCAGAAGTGGTGGTTTGTGAAGAGCAGTGAGCTGGGGCACTACCCTCTTCAAAAAAACATAGCAAAAACCACAGCCACATTCAACAGAAAGCTACTTTTTCCCACCCAGTTTGGCCTTGAAGTAGATAGTGCCACATAAGTAATGGCTGCAGAAAGGGCCAGAAACACAGTCAGGTGTGTAGAAGTCTGTTTCTTTTGGAACCAATCCACGCTTGCTCAACTTGCTGCGACTATGGAAGCGCAGTTTTCTTGCACAGACACTTTATTCTGTTCTCAAAAGGCAATAGGCTAATTCGCCCAAGCCTGCTTTTAATGCACAGTGCCAAGATAAATTTAGTGTAGAATACTTAGCATAACGTATATTCAAAGCTTGCCTCACCATTAACTTCCTTGTCTGGAGAAACTCAGGTATACTTTTTTTTTTGTAATTATTTTTAGCTTTGCACAGTGATGCAGGTATGAAAAGCCAAATGGGGTCACAATTCTGGCTGCTCATTAAGCTTTCCTCTCCTCAAACCAGGACACCTCTTCAGCATGGAAAAAAGCTACTCTCACATCATCTGTGTGAACCCTTATGAAACACATAACCCACTGCCTTCCAATATCCCATGTCTCATAATTCCACGTTAGCTGGAAAAATTATGCTTGCAATGAGGATTAGATTGATACTGTACTACTTTACAGACTGGGAAGCAAAAAATTTCAGATTGTTTTACCTTAGTCCTAAAAATTTATGTCCACAATAGCTATTAAGTAATTCCAACAATAAAAACGTCAAGTACTTAGTATGGTTTTAAATTATAGTTTTCTCATGCTATAGGTTGAACCAGACAATCACCCTGTTATTTACTTTAAAACTTAAGACCAATTATGTTACCTGGCTGACTTGTGAAAGGGCAGCAATCATGCAAACCAGCCTAAGCTTTCTGGTCTATAAACAGACAGCTGAGGTTAATTTCTCAACTGCAGAGAAAAAAAAGTAGGATAAAGATGAAAGTATTTAAAAGACAGCAAATGACATTAATCTTTGTCTATATGACTAAAAAGCAGAGCCATCTGCTCTTGTTATTTAAAGAGGTCTCCTCCTTCATTTTAAATTCTGAAGTTCCTTTGGAAGACACTGAAAAGATGGCATCCATCTGTCAATTTGCACTTTTCCTAAATGTGATCTTTATGTTTTAGGAACTGAAGAATGCAGATGGGTGGTCCTGGTAACAATTTCCATTTGCAAGAAGTGTTAGTTTTTATAAGACAGCTGAGACTGCTTGGACTTCCTCCTTCTTCTCCGTATGCCTGCTGTGATGGGCTTGGGAGAATTCCAAAGTATCACAGACAAATAAATACATAGTCCTCTGGACCATATTTTAGATACTATTAAGACACTATAAAGCACAGTTGCCTGGACAAGCAAGAGACTATTGGGCAGGAGCTCTAAGTCCTGACAAAATAATATTTTTCATTTAAATGACACATTTCTGTCTCCTGTGGTTGCAAAGACAACCTTCCAAGTACAAACTGAGTGTGAGCACCGCTTTGATGCCTGCCAAAAAATGCTCCAGCGCTGTTGTCACTGTGGGAAGGTGAAAGATATCCATTATGGGAAGCGGAGCGTTAGCGATAACAACCTTTCCTTTCCCTCAACTCTGCCACCACAGACTGATTTGCGTGTCAGGGACTCATGGACTATTTCTGCCCACTCGAGGGAGGTCTGTCTCCTTGAAGAATAACAGGAGTGAAGAGCATGAACAACTCACTGTTGGCACGGTGCTCAAGAATTTATCTTGCTGAGTGAAGGAGGAAAAGCATTCGGTACAATGATTTGTTAGAAGACTTGACACTAACTTGAGAGCACACAATGGAGTCAGTAGCCAGGTCAAGTTCTTCAGAGCTCATATAAAAAGGAATTTCTAATAATAGGAAACTTGACCGAAGATGGAGATAAAGACATAGCCAAGCTTCAAAATCACCAATCAGATTTGCTTCACCTTTTCATTTTTACTGCCATCAACATACAGAACGACAGTGTCTGACACATCATGAACAACATTAATACCCTGCAGAATAAAATTACACAAGTTGGATTCCTAAAATACAATGAAAGAAACACTGAATACTCCTATTGAAGAGGATTTACTTTTATTTCTCAAAGGCTTGATGACTTCTACTGTTTCACCTGTGACTTCGCTAACTGTGGTTGGTTTTTGTTTTGGGGTTTTTTTTGGGTTTTGTTTTGGGTTTTTTTTGTTTTTTCTTTTTACACAGCTGATGTAGCAGAATATCTAAGAGAGCTTAATATTACAAGCCAATGCAGACTACTTGAAGCTCCATGTTTTCCACTGGGATGAGGATGGAAGGCGGCTTCTGTTTTCTGACTTCTGATATCCAAGCCAAAGTGCTTCTTGACAGACTAACCAAGGGCACATACAGTATGCTCACTCCCTTAAAAGCAAATGCGAACTGTACAGTTGCCATCATCCTCCTCCTATACGGCTGTGAAATGAGGACAAATTACAGTTGTTATCTAATGCACTTCAGGGAGCAGCTTCACAATGGGCATAAGTTTACCGACCCCTGCCCTCTCCTCTGCCTCCCGCCTCTTTCACACTGACTTGGGTTTAAGATTAATTTAAATTGCCCATGAAACCAACCTCAAAGCTACACATGCTGTATTTGGACCATTACTAGTGTTAAAAGTCCTGAACGCTTAGACTTTTGAGTGTTAGCATCTGAATATTTTTCCTGTATCATACACCTAGGTTGATCAATTCACTTTTTTTTTCTAAGCTGTTTTTTACTGGTTTAGTTCCTTAATGACCTTACAATAGGTTTGGGCAGACTCTGGTGCCAGTGCAAGAGGCGCAAAAGGAGGAGGTGTTACTGGAGGATGAAGAAAGGGGCACAGCTAGGCTGACCTCACAGCTAGTTAACACTGAACCCTAAGCTGTGCTGCTCAGGACATCTGGTGTGTTCATAACCATCTAAAATAGAGTTCAACTGCCCTGCACCCAGCCAAACCCAAAAAACCATTATAAGGATGGAGTACAGCATCCAGCTTTGAAGTCCTCAACAATAGAAGGACATGGACCTATTGGAGAGGGTCCAGAGGAGGGTCATAGAATCACAGAATGGTTTATGTTGGAAGGGACCTTAAAGATCATCCAGTGCCACCCCCCTGCCCTGGGTAGGGACACCTCCCACCAGACCAGGTTGCTCCAAGCCCCGTCCAACCTGGCCTTGAACCCCTCCAGGGATGGGGCAGCCACAGCTTCTCTGTGTCCATGAAGATGATCCGAGGGCTGGAGCACCTCTCCCTATGAAGACAGGCTGAGAGAGTTGGGGCTGTTTAGCCTGGAGAAGAGAAGGCTCCCGGAAGACCTCGAGCCCCTTTTCCAGTATTTAAAGGGGCCCTACAAGAAAGCTGGAGAGGGACTTTTTATAAAAGCATGTAGTGATAGGACAAGGGCTAATGGCTTCAAACTAGAAGAGGGGAGATTTAGATGAGGTATCAGGAAGAAATTTTTCACTCTGAGTGTGATGAGCCCCTGGCCCAGGTTGCCCAGAGAAGCTGTGGCTGCCCCATCCCTGGAGGGGTTCAAGGCCAGGTTGGACGGGGCTTGGAGCAACCTGGTCTGGTGGGAGGTGTCCCTACCCAGGGCAGGGGGGTGGCACTGGATGATCTTTAAGGTCCCTTCCAACATAAACCATTCTGTGATTCTATGATATGTTTAAGGTAAACTCTTGAGTTTTATAGAATCATAGAATGGTTCCATAGGATGGTATAGCATTAATTCCACAACACAGAAGACAAAGACTTCACGCTATGGCAGAGAACAGGCGTGGATGCTGTGAAAACGCAGGAGTGTAAGCTTTTGCAGACAGAAGGCTGCAAGAGAAAAAACACACTAAATGAATTCAGGAAGCTCTATTCGCTTGTCCCTTGGCAGTCAGTCTGCTGTCAAACTTCTCTCACAAAATTCTCTTACTAGCCAAAACACCTGGCCTCCTATATGAGAACACAATGCCAGAGTCAGTCATTGCAATAAACTTACTGCTTGAGCTATGAACATCAGACAGTGTTCTCAAACAATGAATTGCCATTCAAAAACTCTCGTGTCTTACCTGTCTACATTAGGATCAACATCTCCTTGGGCATAGGTTAAATGACTTAATTTTGCTCCTATGAACACCCATAATGAATCTCACCTAAATACTTCAGGGAATGAACTTGCAATATCCACTAGAACTGTTACTTCATCATGCACTATTATATAAAAAAAACCCAAAAACACAACAACAAAACCAGTTGTACCAAATGGTTTCACAGATGTGTTTGGCTACACATTGAAACTTTTCTTGACTCTGCCCAATATTTATTGTCCAAATTGAAAATCAAAAGGAATACTCAGATAATACAATAATGCATCTCTAAGAATGGCAAAGTCAGTTTATTTGGTATATGTGGCTTGGAAAGAAGCAGAGCATGACACTGATCCAATACAACTATGTCCATAAATAATATGATGCTAACTGAAATAAGAACATAATCTGTTGGATTAATGCTATAAAAGTTATTCTGAATAGCAAACAAAACCTATCTGTAAGATGAATGCTAATATTTTAACAGCTGTGTCTTAATCTAACATTACAAACCATCTGTTATATCTATATACCAGCAAAAACACAGATACACACACAGACAGACATACACACACGTGTCAACAGTTGGATAGGAGAGAAGATTTGCATCTTTGGGCCTCAAAATTAAGGGTATTTCACAGGGCAATATTTAAAGCATATTGTCTACTGGCTTGACAAGTATTTATTTTCTTTCCATCACGCTTAATTTCCAGGAAGGCTACACTTTCAGTCTAGTATCCTAAGGTGTCTTTTGGTATAGTTAATTGTAAAAATTAGCAGGTTGTTTCACATGGATAAATAACGCGGGATGGTTTTCCTGGATGTGTGGTCTACACTCTACAAACTCTGCAGCCCTGCTGGCCCCTATATATATTTACTAGGGAAGGATCCAATCCAAATCAAGGCGCTCTGTCTCCAAATCTCAATTTAACAGCACCTTCCGCTTACTCTACTACAGCTGTTACTGTTTCTTTTCTCTCTCGTATACTACTTACTGTTCAGACTATTTCGATTGTAAGGATTCTCAGGGGATTGTATTTGTTTTTGCAATTATTTTAGTCAATTTGTAACGCAAGAAAAGTAAAGCTGCAGTACTTAGTACTCTTGACATGCATTAATTGGGTAGACGTGGGCAGATGATGATATAATCACAGATTTTATCCAGGAAAACTTGTATATTTACCTGGAAGTTTGAGTAAAAAACCAGCAGTGTGTCTCAGTGTTACCAGGGGCTCCATGCAGAATCATCCCGTACTGTTGCTGTTACCGCGAGCAAGTACAATAAAGCCATTACAAAATAAAAGACAACCCGGCTAGTTAATCTCAGGATCACCTTTCTATATTTTGGTATTACGCGTGAAATTCTTCCCCAGTGCTATCTGTACAGCACGTGCAGCTGGACACAAACAACGGGAAAATGAGGTGGCTTTTGGGGAAGTTTTTAGTCTTTGGAAAGAGATTTTTCTTTCATTATTCTAATGTTATAGTGAGTCTATACATTCTGACCAAACATTGACTCCATCTACTAGGATGGCTTTTTTAACTTTTAAAATAGATTGTCCATCCCAATATATATTTCTTTTACCTAATTACAGCATTACAAGAGGGTCATTAATCGGGCCTCTCTCCTTCATCAGACAGTAATAGAGAAGACTGAGAAAAATCTCAATTTACGCCAACATATTAAATGAAAATTCATTTCTGCTCAAAATAGAAGCTTTAAGATAATTAGTTGGTGATTTTAATTTTAATAATTAACCATTTTTAAAAAACGTGTCCAAACACAGCAGCTGTAAATTAAAATTTAAGATTCAGCAGGGGATACTAACCCTCCCATTTAGTGCCAAGTTAATGAGGTCACACATGAACTCTACAGGGGAGGATAGGCAAAGAGAATTAAAAAAAAACAACTGCACTTGCACACTTTTGCACTGGACAGAAAGCTGTTATCCCCCTCACAAGCGTCTGAATGACCAATTCTGAAAGCTTCACCAAAACTATCACATTAAGAATAAAACCAAGCTCCCAAAGTCGATTTTTCTTCCCTACAGTTAATAATTTACCAGATAAATATTTGACAGGAATTCCCACAGTGCCTCTGCTTATTTGTTTCTTCGGCACCCTAAAAGCGTGCTTGCTTCTCTCAAAAGAGATTAAATAATATTTTGCCCTCAAAGGTCCAGAAGTTTCTCCCTGTGGAGGACAGAAGTTTGTGCCTACCTCTCTCCTGTATCACTAACATAGTTGGGGGAAAGATTGCTCCCACAGTGTATCCTGTGTGTCTTTGAAACACCCTAGACAAGTAGGACAAGACCCAACACAATAATGGGATTAACGAGACAGTGGGAGGAGAGAAGGGACACGGATGGAAGGAAACAAGGGAAGACAAAAAGATTACGCAACTACTCTGTGAGGCCCCTACACAGGATGATAGGCCCAAATTCTTCTCCAGTTAAACAGAGTAAAGAGAAGCAAATATCTATGGGTGCTGTGGAAGAAGTACCTCTTCAAAAACATATCTCAAACAGTAAGTGACACTCACAAGCACTGTAAATGTACTCTGTGTGTCAGGTTCTGTAAGGAACACACTGCAGGGGTGTCTGCAACGGGGGAACCGACAGAGAATGCAATCAGTGGGATCAAGCTATAAAAGAGCAGGTCAGATAAATAGGAAAGACTGCACTGAATTGCTTGGAGATGTAAGCGTTTGAGGATGATGCAAGAGACAAGAGGGGTTAAGTGTGTTTTTCCCATTGATTGCCTCTATGAATAATTGCCCAAAGCTGCAAAATCCCTTTTATATATATCTGTGTCCAAAAGGATGGAAAATGCAATTGAGCAAAGACCAGGTGTGGGGCTATAAGGTAGGGGAGGTGAAAAGAGCTGGAAGCCTGCTGCGATAAGCCCCGTTCGGTTAGCCACAGCAGGGCTCATCTGGCAGCCCACAGAAGACCAGTCAGAGGGCGTTTCTGCTCTGAGGAACCATAGGAAGTTCATAGAGCAGGGCTGGCTTTCCAGCTCCCTTTTGTCTCAAACCTCAAAAGCAGCAGGATGGGGATGGGCTAGTGAAGAGACGTGCATTTGTTAATGTTTCATGATGAGTTCTGCTCAATAGCTCTTTGCTGATTTCACTTGTACTTGGCTCCCACCTCATGGATGAGGACTAACGCCCAGAGATCACACCCGTGTCCTTTAATCCGTCACACTGGCTCCTCTCTGATGGGTACAACAGGTTATGTCAGAGGATTTGGCTACCACTGTAAGAAAACCGCAAGCCATGGATCTTTCACAGTCCTGGCTTCAATTCAGCACCTCTTTCTTGAGTCCCCTCCGTGACCCTGGCTACTAAAAGTAGCAACTACTACAAAGTGGGAGGGGAACCAAAGCCTAAATTTTTAAAGCCTGGAAACTTACTATTTCCAGACAAAAGCAACTGCCTCCCGTTGTGTCAGAAAAAAGTAACTGACGGATCTGAAGAATTATGTTGCCTTGTTGTGATGCCACTTAATTAAGGTTATTCTGAATAACAGGAATAATTTGCTTGCAGTTGCAAAGTAAGACTAAGGAAAATATCTGTGTACTCTTCAGGGTCTGAGATTTTTCAGTATTTTAGCCACAGGATTTGGTAAAAGTGCAGCTGGAGGACAAATTTTCTAACCAGACCATTTAAATGGTATTTCTTCTACATGAGGTAAAGACTATTTTTCTGTAAGAACTAGACAGACTATTTGTAATTCAAAAAGCTACAGAGGAAAATCAGAAGACAAAGTAACTTCACTGTTCTTTAACAAATTTGTATCAAACTTTCATTAACACATTTGTAAAATATACAGATAAAATGCCCCAAAAGGCACTTACTATGACACACATTTTTATTTTCTTGATTTTTTTCTTTATTATTGACAGTAAGCATCAAAACTGAAATCCAAGGTCAAACTTTGCTACCATATTCTTCTCTGCACTTACATTTCCATATTGCACCTGCCCAGATCAGACCGCGATACTGAAAATGTATAATAAGAAACCAGAAGGAATACTCATGAGCAGGGATTCAACTAATGGGTCTGCTGATGCTGAATGGCATATATTCATCCACTCCTCCAAAAAAAGGTGCACAGATGTTAGATAATTGACAGTACAGTTGAATCATTACAAAGGGAAAAAAAAATGTAATACATGTAAGTTTTCAGAGAAAAATATTAAAAACATGAACGATGCTTTTGGACCTGTGAGGGGAAAAAAGCTAAATGAATGGCTGACGAGAATTCTCTCATTGAATTTTAAAAGAAAGATGTTTCTCCTTGCTCAGTGCCACAAACATGACAACTTTTGTTCTATAAATCAAGAAACAGGGAATATAAACAAGTTTACAAATTGAAAGCAACTTTTAAAAGATAAATTTCAGGTTTCTACAGCACACAAAGATGAACTACAAGGAGCCTTCCTTCCTCGTTCAAATTCAAATTAATCAGCCCTTTGTGCTTCTGTTCTCTCCTCTCCTCTTTTCAAATTTCCTTCCTCGTTTCCATGGGAACCCCCTGGCTGACAAACCTCCGAGCAGAGCAAGAGGCCAGGCTTAGCAAGGGGTGTGAAAAGGGGAGAGAGTCAAAGGGCAGAATTTGGCTCGGGGAGAATCAAGATGCCAACCTTTGTCACCCCACAAAAGCGGTGGGTAACCATAGGAACTAACTCTGCGGGACAGGGGTGGGGAGGAGGAGCATCATGGCCAAATCCACAACATGGGAAGCAAAATGGGAAAGGCGGCGTTAAAAACGCAACGCTAGAACCTACAGTGAAAAAAATAAGTCATAAAAATGACAAAAAAATAAAACAAAACTTTTAAGGACCAAGTAGCCAACTCAGTGCTTGTTTTAATATAATAGCATCAGCTGAATTTCTATCAGACTACTGAGAAACAGGGCAGATCTGATTCTCAAATCCGACACAAGTATTTAATATTCTCCTGAAAATATGCTGAATGCTCCCCTTTGATTTGGATGGGCTCTGAAGATGTTTTCTAAATGCCTCATAGATACCTAGAAATAACACAGCTTTAGGAAGATTGCTATCGAGCTATGGCTTCAACCATGCAGAGCCACTATACACTAACAGTTCGGCAAAATATGAAAGATAGTCTAGACATTATTGTTACTGCAACAGCAATCTGACAGAGCAGATTTACATACAGTATATTAACATGGCATCGCATTCGTATACTACATAAAAATATAGATATAGCATGCTTTTATTCTTGTACCTTGTAAAAGAGACAGCAGGAGGATGAGGCATGGAACAGCTCTATAAAATCACAAATGATACATAAAGGAAAATTATGGTCCAATTGTACACTGTATCCTCAGCACAAAAAGTAGGGAACATAAAACCAGCAGGTGGTTCATTTGAAGACAAAAGGAAAAAAAAAAACCACAACAAAAGCAAGTTCTTCACACAACACCTTTAACTTACTTAACTCCTTGCCACTGATTTGTGTGGCTGCTAAAAGAATGTATGAGTTCAGGAACAAAACTGATAAATTTGTAGAACAATACGTCAAAATACTAATGCAAGACATCATTTCCAAGCCACAAATTGCTGAACAGAGAAGAGCAGCCAGGGTAGATGCACGTTACATACTTGACCTGCTCCGTACAGCGCCCATGGTGGGCCACCATCGGGTGACCAGGCTAAACAGATCTCTGGTCTGACTTCGTATCACTTAGGTTCTTACGTTTATCTATCTCCTCCCCAATTTCATTTCTACTAATCTGTCTCTCACACCAAATATATTCTTTAAAGGCGCATTTTATAAAAACGTTATTGTTTTGCAGGTACAAAGTGTTGCAAGACTGAATAATGAACTCAGTTCAAGAGCACTGAGCTCCTCAACCATTAGGGATAATTTGTAGCCCACAGGCTACTTACCTTCAGTACCAGTTTGGAGCTATATATAGGACAAACACTGGCTTGGTTTCCTTCAGAAAATCGCAAAACCCTCAGGCATTTACATGTCTTAATGACCAGGATACAAAATGGGGAGTAAGATGCCAGTGCACTTATGAGGCACATGTAAATTTAAGAAGATTTGTCCTTTGAATGTTAAAAACATGCGTTGGTGAATTATTCTTCTTCTCATACCACAGAACACAAAAGCTTCATAGCCACACAGGAATATTCCATTGATACAAAAGTGATTCAAATCCATAAAAAACATCCTCACTGTCTCCAAAATCACCACAAATGCCTCCCCAAAACAAAGACGAAAACTACAGCCCTACCAGCAAGACAAATGGTAAAATTTATGACAACCGCTCCTTGGTACTTAAGTTGTTATTTCATACTTATTCTCATCTTGTCAGTCTGCTGTGGCTTTCTTTTTGAATCTGATTATCCTACAATTGGAACCATCATCACAGACTAGAGAAAGCAAGGAAAAAACGACCACTTCCAAGTGACCAGCAAAATAAAAAGCACATCCTAGCCAAGCCACACAACTTTTAAGTAGTCTGCTGTTACTTACATCACTGCCAACTTTTTGCACAAAAAACATGTTTGGAAAGAATGGCAAGTTGAAAGGACAGAAAACTAAAGAGCTTCCAACCTATTAAGCCACCTTACAAGTTAGAACTGGAATATCTAAATCTTTGTATCAGAAGAGCGAAAAGGGGGAAGAGAAAGGTCTTGCTACTAACTTGGACTAAATAGAAGTGGTGACTTGATTCTATAGTGGACACGCTAAATCTCTGCCTTACGAGGGACAGAATCTAATGTGTGTATGTGCAGAATACAAGGCAGCTATTTCAGTAATAATATGGCAGAACTATATCCTCTAAGTTACACATACTACTAGATATAAGGCTAAGCCTAGCCACTGTAACAAATCCTAACCTGTACTACTACAGCATACAATATACAATATAAACATGTTTTTTGCCCCACAGCAGAAGCATCTAAGAGAAACAGTCAGCTGATTTTGATTAAGGTAGAAAAAAAGCATAGAAAGATAGGAATGAATGTCTGTACGCTTGGGGTAGGCAAGAGGAATGGTAAATGGTAAGGATTAATATTTCCAGCAGAACATTCTTTTGCTTCCGAGTTTACGCTTGCAGATAAAAAGCTACAACTGACTATAAAGTACATTGTCACTTAACTATTCAAAATAAATTCATGTGTGTACCACCTTTCCTAATAATTCCTCTTTAAGCCTCCACCAGATGCTACAGAATTAGCCACAATGCAGAGCCATCTGCCTTCATGACCCTGAAAACAAGCCCACTGTGAATAGATGTTGATTAAGATGTAGATCACTCACTTTAAACTCAATCATTACATAAAACTAATGTTTTTTTCATATGCTTGCAGTAAACTATTAAGGCTAAACTTTGTTTCCATATTTCCAGTTGAATCATCATTCAGATTTAATCTTTTATTCAAGAAAATATGAACATGGCGACAGAGTTCATCTTCAATGTGCAAGCAGTAGTTTATCGATTTAACAAAAAAAACTCCAAACCCTACTTCTCTCCATTTCCTCTCTCACTACTAGTCTGCATTTTGGTAACTTGTTTCTCATTAACAAACATAAAAGACTAGAAAAAGAGTATTTCTGAAATTATTCTCTGGAGAACGGCTGTTAGCCAGGAAAAAGAAAGTAAGGGTTTCTAACACCTGCTATCTAGCACAACTACTTGAGCACTGATGACCTACATGCAGAAGCTTTAACCTTGTGTTATTTGCATGCCTTTTGGAAAGAAGCATCTCTCTAGTACTTTATTCTTTCATGCTGCTCTGTGCAGCATAGCACTGTAATACCTTTATCTGGTTTCTTGAAGTGCAACGATATGGCCCCTGGAGGAAAAAAAATCAGAGACTCACCATCGTGATTGCTCACATTAAGCAAGCATCTATTCCACTTTAAAATGCCAGTTAGAGTTTATATTCCCTTTGATTGTTGTATTAGGGTGAACCATGTGCTCAGGTATAATCTAGGTCCACAAATCCATCCAGTCTTCTATTCTGGCTCTGGGTACCTCCACATTGACAAATACCTTCCTCAGTTAAGTCTGCATCTGACAGTCTGATTGTCAGAATCACAACGCTCTCCCAAACACAAAACACTCCATACAACAACGGCCGAAAAGTCCATCTTTTGTGCATCTATTCTTGGACATTACTCTCTTTGGGTTAACTGCTTCAAAAGATTTCTAGCCAAAGACAAGGATCTTTCCTTTTCTTCTGTATTTAAGCCTCTACCAAGTTCAAAGTAGATACATGCACATAGCTCTATGCTTTATCTGAACACAAATGATTATCTCACACGACTGCTCTTCCTGTCTGATGAGTCTAAAGGCTTCAGTATTTATTAAATATTCAATATTCATTCAGATTATCTTGAAGTTCACTGGACCTCAGTGTGAAAAGGATGGGATTGATGGTCCTAATATGAGACCACATAAGGCTGTGTTCAAGAAACAGCTTCCTCAGAAGCCTCGTTTTACAAAATTGTCAGATCATACTAATTTTGGTATGGATCTACTTGGGGATGTGACCGCTCTAGTTCTTCCCAAATTGTTCTTGCCCACTCAGGATTTCACCTTTGCACAACGCTCATGCCCTTTACAGGTCAAGACGAAACCACAAACTGATGTGTTTCAAACACACAAGCCCCAGGTACTCCTAAAGCCAGAATTCCTACGCAGGACATTATCATGCACTCCTTTACTCTGTCTACACTCTGCAGAATCAGCTCTGCGATTCTAGCTTTGAGACATTCTGTTTTAACAATAAAAAAATCTAAAATCTTTATGTGGCTATTTGTAAGGTGAAAACTCAGAGTGGGAATAAGAGAATACAAAGTTAATGAAAGAGTAGGCTTTAATCAGCTGGTGCACAGTTTGCCTTCTTAGGATCATGTACAGTTCCATTGTTCTGTAGGCATCATAATCTTATGCATTAAAGAGAAAATTAATCCTTACTGCAAATTAGTGTCTAAGATTAGAATGCTTACAAAACATCAGCTGATTAAAACCTGCTTTTCCATTAGCTTTATATTCTTCTTTGAGTTTCAGATGCAGAAATGAAGAATAGAGAAAGCCAAGGAAAACTGCTGAGATTTAGGAGGGTATAGTGCATGGGCAAGGCAAAAGAAGATGGGGGGTGGAAAGGGATAAAGACGGAATTAATGGGGGAAGAAATTAAGGATCTTCCACCCTACATTCTCCCCATCCTTGCTGCTCAAAACCAAAGAAAGATGCTTCCCACTTGTATCCCAAAATTATCACTCAGAAATAGAAGAGGGATGGGGCAGTACTACCTCCCAGCTCCAGGGAAGGGAGGAATCACAGTCACATAAACCAAGATCAGTGAATTTCTCGCCCTTATGAAAATCAAGAACTGAAAACAACATACCATATGGAGCCTAAATACTGATTATTTGAAATTTGTAGTTACATATGCCCAAAAGAAAAGCTATTTGAGAAACACCACTAAAATAAGCCACTTAATACTTAACCTACCTATATTGGAAAAATGCCTAACTCTTATCCCAGATGCTAAGACCAAGCTGGGAATAAATACAGCTATGTCTTCTATTGATGCCATTTTTAAGCATACTCTGTCTCTTTTCCAGTTAAAAAACACCAAAAAATGAACAAAGACTCCAAAGATCATTGCTAGGAGGAGAAAAAAAATACATATTGCCACAAAAAAGTAACTGTGCTATATACACAGCAACATAGTTAGCAAGGGTATGCAAATCTTGCAGCACGCACTCTGCTCTGCGGCAAGTCAATGGCTTCGTCCTCTGCAAGAATCAGTACAAGCAAAAAACCACTAAATTCAAAATAGGATATGAAAAATCAGGTGTCTTCACATCTATAGTTGCATATTCTATGACAAAGTCCATTAACTATTCACCAGCTCTGCTTCTAAATATTCAGAACTCCATGACTGGATAGTTTATTTATATTAATCCCATGATTATCAGCTGGTGAGCCCTGCCACGCTGGTGGAGTAGGAGCGTATGAGTCAACATTACTCCTCTCCCAGCTACCTCCCTCACACTGCAAAAAACAAATCAATTGCAGGATAACATTATTTCTCTATTCCCACCTTTGCATCTCCCACCTACACAGTAGCCAACCTAGCTATGGTACATCCATAAGTCCCTACCACTGCTCTTTTTTGATATGCAAAATGGGACTGGAAGTTGTGAGGGAGTGCAAAGGAATAGCACGTTATCTCCCCTGCCCATATGGTGACTGTATCATCTCATTTCTGGAGCGTTTGACCTCTGGTATAATCCCAAAAGACAGCGCTTCTCCGTTCACCCAGAGGGACCCATTTAGCCCTCAACTATGTCTGGTTCCTGTCCTTTAAAGCCTCTTTGATCCCTAGCATCATTTGTGAGGTCCTATAAAATCAGGGTAAGAAGGAGGAAGTGCTGGCAGTATATTTAACTGCAACAAGGCTGGCAATCATCATATTAAACCACTTCTCTTCATCGGTGACAAAAGCTTTAATAGCACTCTCCCAGGCTCCAGCAGGCTACCAAGTTGCATGTTCTCTGATAAAAATGTTTGTCTAAAAAAATTGCATTAAGACAGATAAAAAACACTGCTTGCTAATCATATGCATAAGCAAATCCTTCAAGGCCGAAGGAATATAAAGTGAAAGAGAGACAGAAGGTAATTCTTCACATTGTAGCAATAATAATCCAAAAGATGGGTAAATAAGGTCAGATCCCTCAGGGGGATGGGGGTAATTTAACTTCTCCATTGTCACTGCCTCATTCAGCACACTATCTCTGTAGCATAGCAGAATCGTGGCAGCAGCACAGTGCAACATCATCTCAATGTCACGCTATCATCACAAACATATTTAGAGAGAAGTTTTAACAGCATAGCTGAGACCGAGTATGCTCGATGGCGATTGTAATAAAACAACCTGTTAGCAGATTATAGAAAATGTGTAAAAATACCTTACAGCGTGCTTTACAGGAGAGCATGGAGCAGATACAAGGCGCGACCCCAGAGAGAGAAGAATCATGAGCCCGGCAGCGTGACGTGGGCAGTGGCTGTGCAGGACTGCGGGGCAGGATGGCTCTCGGTTCCCTCCCACCCGGCCTGGGACGGGACTCTGGAAAGTATTTGCCCTTTACACCCACCATCTCATATCTCCATACTCTATCACGATGAGTCTGTTACTCTGTATTAACCGGCACTACTCCTTTTAGAAAGAAGATGTAAAATGATTCTCATTTTAGTCTTGGCTATAGCCAAGCGGACGTTAACAGAGGTTGGACTAGTGCAACTGGTGTTTGTCCCCTATCAAAAGGGGTAAGTTCCTTATAGATACTCGGGGATAAAATAATGCTCCAGGCCCTTGAATGCAGAGAGCCCTCCCTTCAATCTTCCTGGATTAAAGCAGGCCTTGCTGATGTAGCACAGCAGAAAGCTTAAGGCATTATCTTTCCTAAGAGTAAATAAAGGCATAGGAACCGATTACAGTACGGACCAGTATACACTAAGAGGGGCTCCTCATGTAATATTCTATTTTTCTTTGTTTAATCAAGATGGTTAATACCAATATTGCTGCAATATAAGAAGACAACAACAATGGCGTGGCTTATTAGCCTTTACTATAATTATGAAGGAATCATATTAGCATAAAGTCTGAAAAAGGCAACTTACTGATTTTTTGAGTTTTCAAGAAATAATGATAAATAATTTTTTAAACAGTTCCTTCAATGAAGCAATCAATGGTATGGGAAGAGAAGTACACTGAATTTATTGATGGTAAGACAACGGCTGTAGTAGTTCTCTTTTTTGCTTCACATTCACTCTATCTTGTATTGCATTTTCAGTACAAGCAAGCTGAATTTTTCCTATGGGTTTTATTAGGAACTGTTGTGAGAAAGCGGTACTGAAAAACTGAGAATTACAAGGCCTTCCTCCTGCAATACACAAGATGAATCACACTGATTCTGCTGCTCTATTATTTTATGCTCACAGCAATTAGGGAGGGCTTGGAGATGAGAGATGTTTACCAGAAAATGTCACAATGCAAGTTTTAATAGACTTCATTCAGTTCAGAATTTGAGTGCTTCATCCATTTGACTGCAACATTAAGTAATGTACAAAAAGCCAAATAATAAGAACTTCCATATTGCTAACTACAGATTTAAGGGGCAATCTAGGCTAACACACGGAGTGGAAATATACTTATGCAAACCTGCGGCTTTTCATTCTTTTTTTCCTGTTCAACCCCCTAAAAACCTCTGCAATGGAAGCAAAGGCTCCTGCATAGTGAATTTACGCTTGCTAATAGCCTTGTTTCCTTGCACAGCCTTCCCCATTTTTCATGAAGCATTCAGAAGTAGCCCATAGTCCATCCCCAGACTGAAACCACTGGCCTGCGTGCTAATTATATTGGCAGAAGGGAGTACTATACATACACCCACAACTCCAACGCACCCACGTTAAGTTGAAGAATGGCTTTGGCATCAAGCTACTGTATGAATTGCAGCAACACAGTGTTTCATGCAAGCTAATTTATGCTATTAAGTTGAGCTTTATACCGCAGAGTGCGGAGAAGTAACATTTGCTTCTCAACTGGTTTTCTCTCTCTGTAGCAGAAAGCTATTTTATGAAGATAAGAGCAATTACACCATTTATTCTGGCTCAGACTGAGAGTCCACGTAATTATGGCTCTGCTTCCAACAGTGGCCATAAGCAGACTTTCAGTGAAAGTGATATTTTTGACAGTTCTCTGAAATCATTGGTTTAACATGCAACAAAAGCCAGAAAAAATTAACAAAATATTGGCCATTACTAGAAAGCTATTAGCGGCAAAAAGCATGATTTCATTCATAAATAAATCTCTACTGTGCCCACATCTGGAGTGGCGTGCCATTCTCATCTCCACACCTCAGCAAGGACAAGGTTAGAAAAAGGGACAGAGAAAGGTAACTAAAATTATTACAGGAATGAAGCAGCTGAATTGCAAGAAGAATGCCCAAACAGCTGGAACACTTTGGTTTGGAGAGGAAAAGCCTGGGGGACAAAACTGAGGTTTCCAAAATCACAAGAGTAACAGAGGATTTAACTGCAACACAATATTGCACAATACTGCAACAAAAGGGCATTAAATGAAACTAGCAGGAAACTAGTATAAAACAGGTAAGAGTAAGTACTTCACGTAGTGTCTAGTGAACTGGTTAACAGTACTGTATTCATAAAATAATTTAGCGAAATTAATTGATAACAGATACATTAAATGATACTAAAGGGAACAGGCAGGGAGGTACCCTCTAACATCCATAATTCAGGGACTGTGGATACTGGGGAAGCAGCAGCCTGCAGACAAGAGGCCAGGCTTGCATCCCTTCCGTAAATAGTATATCCTCCTGCTATTAGCAGATACAGAACACTTGGCAAAACAGACCATTAGTAGGATATTTCTTACATTCCCTAAATACTCTCCCAGCCTGTGACAATTTTCTGCCGAGGGGAAGAGACTGAAGTGTTTTTTTTTTCCTACCTAGTCACCCTCATTGGCATTATCTTCCAAGTTCTGGTCCAGTCTCCTCAGATTTTTTGCACCCACAGCACTGTCTAAGAGTTTCACAGCTCTACTGCCAGCTGTTTGAAGAACTGCCTCTTTCTCTTTGTTCCGACTTGGCTTCTAGCAACGTCATTTGATGGAGCTTAGCTTCCTGCGCTAGAAGAGACAGTGTACAGTCAATCCCTATAGCCCTGTGCACGTCACTTATGGTGGCAGTTGTTCTTGTTGAGTTTGTTGTTGTTGTTCTTTTTCCTATTTTAAATGTAGGCTAAAGCACCCTGCCATAGTCTGGCGCTCCTCATATGGGATACGTTCCATAAGCCTGTGGTCACTCTGTTCTTCCTCTGGACCTCTATTCAGTTCAAACACATTTTTTGAGATGGCTCAAAATTTCACACAACACTCCAGCTAATTGTGAGCCAGAGGATTATATACCCCCACTGTAATCTCTGGTCTTTATTCCTTTGCTAATTATTCCATGTCTGATTTGCCTTTTGGCTTTCTTACTGCTCAGTCAAGCTCTCAGCTGACATTTCAACAGAACAAACCATCATAAGTCCAATGAAATAAGTTGACCACCACCACTGATGTGAAGAATATTATCCCCCCCAATGCATACGTATTTATCACTTTGAATTTCCTCAACAATTTTATGGCTCAACATATCTCAAACAATCTCAAGGTCTAAAATTTTTCATTCTGATTTAACCTTAGCTCTAAGTTACTCCCAACAGTATCAACAGGCTTTCTCATCTTACTGCTAGTCTTCTCTTCTAGATCATGTAAGAAAATAACTGAACTGCAGAGATCCCAAAAGACTTTCACTGACAAACTACTTCCACTCCAAGAGGTGGCCATCTACTTCTCCAACCACCCAACAAAACGAAAAGCCACAATCTCCACACCTCTGCCAGCCAAGTCCCAGGAGTCTTCAATCCAGTTGGTTTCATTGATTCCTTTAATATCCTAAATTCCACATTTCAAAGATGAAATACACAGTTTGTACACACATAGTTGTTCACACCGTTATCCTATTAAACTTGCTTAGGCTTCATTTTTCCTCCTTACAGTTAGATCTTCAAAGGTCCTCAGAACTTACCAGAACCAATTCTAAAATAAAATTCATTCCCGTTGCTATGTATTTAGTATAATTGGAATCCCTGGCGACATCCAAATGAGCCATTGAAATGCAAGTCCATAGTTCTTTCAAACAAAGAAAAATTAAGGGAAAGAATCTCTGTTTTCTTCTTATAGTAAAATGCTTGTCAAGTCTGGTTTACAACTCTTCCATAGAAAGACTATATAAAGCCTTGGGTTTATATTATTTAAGAAGAAGAATCAAATTAAGTTTCTATATTGTTAGGAAGAGCATTCAAAGATGAAAGCATACGATTACCCTTTCTGTTCTCAGTATACTGCACAGCACATGCACTGGCGAGGATTCCCAAGCACTTCAAAAAATACAAATAAACCTAATCTGCACAAATCTCTCATGAAATTTTGAACAGGCTGACAACAAAACTTGCCTCATATTCCGAATTTCCATCAATTTTAGTCATATCACAGAATACCAAGTAAGGAAACTCCTTAGGTAGGGTGGAAGGATAGAGAACAGACTGAAGTGAACTTAAAAGTCTCATATAAACTAGACCATATATAAAAAGAGACTAAGTGTGTGGCTGAAGCCCCACCAGGAAAGTTCTCCAAAAAAAGCTTAGATAAATATCAGTGGAAATGTGTTGGGTTTTTGTTTTTTTTTTTTTTTTAAAAGGAGAAAATTAGTACACATAAGTCCAAAGAAAGTTTTGGGGATAGTGGTAACAGTAATAAAGTACCGTTATAACAAAGAAAGTGCAATTCTAAAAGCTTGTTTGTGTGCAAGACAACAGACTTCCTTGTAGCTGAGAAAAGCAGTAGTAATAAATGAACAATCTCCATTATTTTCATGGTATGTCGTACTATTCTCATTTTCTTCACACGAAATTTTAGGCGAGTAAGGAAAGGCGAAATATTACAAAGCCACCAAAGAACATAATCTTCAGAACTAAAAATTTTCAATTCATTGTTCAGTATGCTATTTTTCCAGCATTTAGTTAAGTGACAGACCATTCAAAACATGCATTCTTGATCTGTCTAAATATTTAAAGTAACAGACTAACACAAAAATACGTCCAGAGTATTTCACACTCAGTTATACTAAATTAGGCAAATTTTGTAGTCATAGAATATTTTAGTATATATTACAATACATCTTATGCAAGTGGTATTTGGTTTTATATTTAAATTATTAATTATCTTCTTTTTTTTTCATTTTTATTTCTAATATAAATATCTTCCCAGATTCTATTACCACTTATTTGTCAACTAAAGGCCAAAATCATATATACTGCTGAAAAAAAATAGCCTTACCTCCATTGCTAATGCTGCGGTTTGCTGGTCATAATGATTCAGAAGATTAGGCATAAAGGTGGTATTGTAAGGCAGATCCTGGCACATCCGCAAGATGATGGGCTCACAAGAAAATAAACTGTGCCCTCTTGTGTGCCCCACCAAAACATCCAAAAGCCAAAGGTACCAGAACATCCAGCTAATAGCCATCCTTCCACAATGGGAATGGGGCCAGGTTTTGAGCCCAGTCAGAAAGCTCTTTCAACTCCTCATGGACCTTCAGATTTCACTTCAGTGGCGATATTTTCAGTCCTTGTTTAAGATTCTTCAAAACTGGAATACTCTTTGTATATGACATTCTTAGCTCAGTCCAGAAGGTGATGTATTAGACACCGACGTGTGAGAAATCTTGCCTTTTCTGTTCTCAGTATTATACAGCATGTATTACGTTAAGGTATTAAAATATTTAACCGCATTCCCACACAATTGACCCCATCGTGACAGAACAGCAGTCGAGTTACGTTCTTTTGTTAGGTAACCTAGAATAAAACCCACAACAAATAGAATACAGTCAAAATCATTGTAATAGATTAAAATATTTTAGCTCTAAATAGCCTGGCATACAACTTTGCTTCAAGTTTTCACGTGCAAGACTAGAGGGTCCCTTGGTAAGTTTTAATCCAGGCTATTTCTGATGGAAAAAAAGCCGGTATGCTGTAAAACCCTACCCAAAAAGGATGGGGAAAAGGGGGAATGTATTTACTATGAAGAAAATATTTTTAGAAAACCCCACACTTTTAATTTAACTGGGCAAGCATTACAATTGTTGACCGCACTGAAACCAAGCTATTTATGACTCAGCATCTCCACTGGTACATTCACATCGATAGCATCTCTTTAGTTGCACGGCCTCATAACTTCTGCTGAATAATTATAAAACAAAAACAAAACAGTCACCACCACCAATACACAAGTTCCAACTTGCAGGACTGAAGACTACAGTTCTGCCCAACAAGCTACAGTCATGGTTTGGCTACCTGTGTACAAATATGTAATTTTAGTCCAGTTGTAAACAGCTTTTTTGTTGTCTCTAATCCATTTTCCTTGAACACACCTCACACCTTGCTTTCCAGAAGCTGTCACAGCAGCTAAGGATAAGCCAGAAGACAGCGTTCTTTGACCACCCCTTTCTCCACACACTCTCGAAGATGGAAATTGCAAAGGTAGCTACATATGGTTGCTCTGCCAGTTCCACCCTACCTATAGAGCCAATTTAAACAGCAGTCATTCCTCAGGGCTGGATCTGCATTTTCTCAGCACTAAGGGGCTGGAGGGGAACAAGCAGAATGGGGACTCAGCATCTCGTACTCATCGACTGGAGAAACAAACTCTGAAATTGGAGGCTAAAGCAGGGGAAAAAGTAAGAGTACAAAGAGGCACTTCTCTTATAACAATTTTGTCTTACAGCAATGCAATTTGCAAAATTCAGTCTCTAACCAACTGTTTTAAAAAATATGGTTAAAAAGAGCTAACAGAAATTTATAAATTGTTTGAACCAGAAAACCCCAAGTACTCCATTGATATTTCCAAGAGTAGGCAATCACAAATTTGAACAGACTTCCAATCTTGAGAGAGTAATGTTTTTCCTTAGATATTCAGGAAGGGAAATAAATTCTACATGTCAGAGAGGGAAAAAGTGTTTCCTTCCTCCCTAATGCAAACTTAGTGAGAGATACGAAAGAGTTAATTACCAGACTTCTGCTAGTATCATCCGATCAAAAAAGTTATGTGTGCACACTTTTGTTTACATAGGCCCATCTTACGGTCAGAAAAATTAAATACCATATACCTCTTTAAACCCTGATATACTTTGCGGGTTGGACTAAATAATCTTGACAGGTTCCTTCCAACCTAAACAATTCTGTGCTTCTGTTCAAGATCATGTGCGGCAATGTTTTTGGCTGTAGCTGTTCAAGACAGGCTGGTAAAAACAAACATGCAAATAGGAAAAAGACCGAGATGCTAAACATAACCATGTTAAATTAAGTTCATTGACAACTTGCTTTCACAAGCTGATGGCTCTCACAGCTATTGACGGGGAATCCATGTTTGAAGCAGCATTGAAGTATATAAAGAAAAGAACACAAGTAGTAAAACTGTTCCAAACCTAGGAAAAATAAAACATAACATAGAAAAGCAGAAAAGGGAATAATCTACACCTTCAGTGAGGTCATAGAACCAACCAACACAGCCCAAATCACAGTGTCTTGCTTATATTCTGAAACAAGCAAGTGTTGCTGTGAAGAGCAGTCAACACACTGAATTTAAATGATAAAAATTAGCCACAATGTTTGAGACATGCTACATGTAACCACACCTGATTTCAGTCCAATATCAAGTTCACATGGCCTTGAGAAGCTATGCCTTCTCATCTAAGGAAGCCATTTCTCAGACTTATTTTTCAAGAACTTGGTGCCTCTTTCAAAAAAATAACAAAATACCCAAAGACCCAAAATATCCCATCTTCCAGGCCAGCATTACTTAACTCCAAAGGTTTCTGTATATTCTCACATCCTGACCAGAAGATTTCAAGTTACATACAAAGTCAATTCCTACTTAGTTTTGTACAAGATGCCTAATCCTCTTTGAATCTAGCCTTTTGCTTTTAACATTTTACTAATAGTTTCCTAAACTCAGGAAAAGAAGCCTTTCCAGTTCATTGTCACCTCCAAAACACTGGCTTCAAGAAATGTTTTTTCTTTTTCCCCAAACACTTTGGCCACCAACTCCAAGAGACTTTATTCAACAACTTCAGCAAAGTCAACTTGTAGAGTGGATTAGTGATTGACTTCTTAGCATGCTTTCTGTAATTCAGGTGCCATTCCAGCTGTGATCTGTAGATAATGCTTCATACGAGAGGTTCAGAAGCAACATGATTCTATAAGATGAACTGTACTCACACCAAATATTGTGTTAAAGTTGGAAGCACAAACATTGGGCAAATCCAGGTCAGGATCTAGAGTCTTGGGAAAAACTCCAAGAACACTTCACACAAATCAACATATTAATGACATTCAAAGTAGAGACTCCAAACAAATCCACCCATCCTCTGACTTCCTCACAACCTCAAACTGAAAAAAACATGCAAAAACCCAGACTCAATAAGCCATGAAAAGTTCTAACTCTGCAAAAAGCAGAAAAAACATTCATCGTGTCCTTTCAGGACTTTTCCATTTTAAGCTTGAGATCTTATTACTATATAGTATCATAAAGGAGATGAAGAATGTATTTACTAGAGCCAGAAAAGAATGTCAAATTATATAGCCTAGTCATAGTTCCCTTTCATCAAAAAAAAAACCCTAGGTGAAATGAAGAAAAAAGACAACTACATCATTGCAAAACTTTCCTCTTGTTTCGCAAACGAGCATATAGATAACCTATTAATTGGTGTAGACAGACGAATGCTGTAATAAGCAATCTTTAGTGTCAAGATAGTTTCTTACCACAGATCCAGTTCTGTATACTCTTTGTTAAGCCTCTACATATGAAATGTTGTGGTTATTTTTATATGTATATGAAAACAAAACAAAACACTTTCGATGACACTGGGGATAAAGGAGGAGGAGGGGATACCTACCCATCTACCCCAAGGCACTGCAAAAAAACCTGTGGGCAAAAGGGGTAGGAAACAGCTATTTTGTTAGTGCGGTTATGGATTTATACATTATTTATAATCATAAGAAGTCCATCCAATTCCTGCTCTAAAGGGTAAATTAAGACATGCATAGATGACTATTACAAAGAGTAAAAAACGCAAAATGAAAAGGATGACTCCCACAAGTGAAAGGGGGGGGAGGATGAAAAAAAAAAATAGTCATCAGACTTCAGAAAGAAAGCATGCAGGTGGATTAATTCATGGTTATCTGTCCCAGAGAAATGAGGTGATAGAACAAACTAGACTCCTCCTTTACAAGTGAGAAGACAAGAGGAGAATGTCACCTTAGTCATCCCCCACCCAATTCCGATCACGGAGAAAGGAAAGGAACTCATTCATTGCATACAAGCACTGGCAGCGCTTCCCCAACCCATTCCCACCCACATGAAGGCACAAAAGGAGAATACATTATTCTCCCAACTCCATTTTAATTAGTCAGTGGGAAAGAAACTCCAGTGCTGTACTCCCCTGTTTCAGTTCTGTTATGTATTAAGGGAGAACCACACTATAATCCCCCACATCCTCTATTTCAATTAGGAAACCATGGAGTAAAGAGGGCAAATGCTACACTCTCCCACTCTTCCATGCTCCTCTTCCCTATACTACAGGGCAGAATGAAGATGCAGAGTATCTCTTCTTCTCCTTTCCTTCCACGCAGTGACACCACGACAGTCCTGCTCTGCTCTGCGCAGGCAGGATGGAAAGGCAGAAACCCTTTCTGGTGAGATTCTCTACATGTATGGAGGGACAGGTCTAGCATTTCCCTCCGTTTGAGTTCATATTTCATGGCAAGCTAAAGGAACTGGAGAGGGAGCTAGCTATCGTCCCTTAGACTGGGCGGGGAGGTAGGGTGCAAGCTGAACTAGCATCCCCTTCTCCTTGAATCCTCACTGTGTTTTAGGGGCAAAAGGAACAAGCACACACACAGGACTAGTATCCTCTTGGCTTCCTGCCGCATTGCAAAGGAAAAGGATGGATATAAGTACGTAAGACTAGCATCCCTTCCTCCTGGGTCTCTGCATCCATTGCAAAAGGAAAAGGAGAGTGTGCGTGGATAGAGCTGGCATCCCCTTGGGTCCCTGCTGCGCTGCAAAGGGAAAAGGGCAAGGGAGGCGTGTGTGGGACTGGCATCCCTTTCCTCCTGGGTCACCGCTACCCCACTGCAAGGAGAAAGGAGGGAAGCATGGGACTAACAACCTCTTGGGTGCCCAATGCGCTGCAGGAGAAAAGGTGGGGGTGTGTGAAGGGGGGGGATGGCACCCCCTACTCCCCGGGTCCCCACTGCACTGCTGGAGGAAAGGCGGGCAGTGGGTCCCCTTTCCTTTTGGACCCCCACACAGCAAGAAGAAAAGAGGGGGAGGGCGCACATGGACCAACATCCCTCTCCCCCGGAGGAGAAGGCGGGGAGAGTACTCGGGACTCGTACCCCCCTCCCCTTGGGTCCCTAATGGCAAGGGAGGGGAATCGCATGGGGATGAGCATCATCCCCTTCTGCTGGCTCCCAGTGGGAGGGACAGGGGGCAGCGGGAACGGCCGGGACCAGCATCTCCCGGCCCCGAGGCGCTGCTGAGGGAGAGGAGGTGGATCCGGGACCTCCATGTTGTTCAGTGGAGGACAGGACGAGCATCCCCTCTGCTCCTGTCGCCCGCCGCATCGGAGCGGGGGACTTAACCCTCCGCCCCGCTCGTTCCCCCGCCCAGAGGACGCTTCATGGCCGCCCCCCACAGCGCCGTCTCCAGGAGCGGGTGTCTCTGCCCCTGGCGAGAGAAGCGGCCGCTGCGGGGCTGAAAGAACGACATCCCTGAGGGAAAACCCCTGCCCNACGCCCTGCCGCGCCCCGCCCCTCGCCCTGCCGGCGCCAACGAGCCAATCAGGACGCGCCCAGCAGGTTGCTAGGTAGAGGGGAACCTCNTTGGTCTGAGGCCTTCTAACACCTTGGATTCTTTTTGGTGTCTGGACAGGCCAGCTGTTGACTGCTTTTGTCTCCTTGATCTGCAGTCTCTGAGGGTTGTCACCTCCTCATCTTCTGCTTTACACTCCTTGTGCACCTGTGTTTGCTGGCAGAAGGCGGGGAACTGAAAAGTCCCAGGCTTAGGGAAAAACCCTACCAAAACATCAGCGTGTTATCAACATTTACCTCATACTAAAAGACTAAACACCGCACTGTACCAGCTGCTAGGAAAATTACTAGGAAAATTAACTCTTGTGGCCTAAAGGCTTCGGCAAACCTAGCTACTCATGCTAAGCTAGGCAAACAGCATAAATCATACCGAATTATAACCCTAAGTAATTTATTGTAATTAAAACTTACTTATTTGAGCTGTACAAGTCAACACTGGGACACTGCAGGGAACAAACGCAGCATGGCATGGGGAGGGGGATAGAAACGCACTGGGACACAGAGAGACAGTGGAAAGAGGGGGGAGTACAACCTCCATAGGGCATGTGGAGGGGGTAACGGATTCAATGGGATGCAGGGAGGGAGTCTCATGGGAAGATGGGAGACCCCAGCGTGCCCATGCTGTGAGGAGAGAGGGTCTCTGATGCACCCAGTGGAGAAAGTATGAATGCTACGGTGGGGGACACTGAGGCACAAAGGGCCTGGGGTCTGCCCATCTGCCAGCACTGCCAGAGGGGATTGGTGTTGCTTTTGGGTCCCAGGAGAGATTTCAGTGCGTGAGTGTACTTAGAACGATAAATGCTCAAAGGGACAGGACATAAAGACATCATGCAAAGAGGATAAATGTGTGGGAAAAGCACTAATATATATTGACACAAGCACTGAGCAGCTGGGGTTTGCTACTGGCTTTTAAAGTGGGGCAGGGAAAGCTATCAGGGCATCACGGGAGATGGGGATGCTGGGCAGTGTAACTGTATGTGTTGTAGGACAAGGGAAGTTCTGGTGGACTGAGGTAAGAGCATCATAGGTCATCCAACTGCATAACAGGAATATAAACCCAGCAAAGTTTGGGGTAGAAAGGGAAATGCTTTATTCTCTAGGGATAAAAGGGACCTTGCTGTTGTCTTATTTAGGGGAGAAAAGGTGTTTGGGATCAATACTGATCAGTTCCCCTGGGTGTAATGTCACTGGGACTATGCAGTGCTGTGACAGCTCCTGGGAGGACGTTGGCCCTGCAGGACACAAGGAGACTGATGGGGAGCAGGAGAGGGAGTGAGAGCTTCTGGGCTCTGAGCAGATCCTGGAGAACATCTGTGATGTGGACACAGAGGAGAGCAGTCGGGTATTGACACCACTAGGGAGGGGAGATGGCTGGGTTTATTGGAGACCAAAGAGGGTACTAGTCCTTCAGAGCTGAGTGGTGCTGTGGGGTAAAGGGGATAGGATAGGATAGGATAGGATAGGATAGGATAGGATAGGATAGGATAGGATGGGATGGGATAGGATAGAATGGGATGGGATGGGATGGGATATTTCAGTTGGAAGGGACTTACAACGATTATCTATTCCAACTGCCTGACCACTTCAGGGCTGACCAAAAGTTAAAGCATATTATTAAGGTCATTGTCCAAACGCTTCTTAAACACTGACAGGCTTGGGGCATCGACCACCTCTCTAGGAAGCCTGTTCCAGTGTTTGACCACCCGCTTGGTAAAGAAATGCTTCCTCATGTCTAGTCTGAACCTTCTCTGATGCAGCTTTGAGCCATGGTTATTAAGACAATGGGTATGGAAGTTAGAGCAGCCCAGCAAGGGCACTGGTAGGGGGCAAAGGTATGGAGGAGCACAGGGGATTTGTGGGCTGTTGGTCATTGGAGAATATCACTTCTGGGATTGGTGTATGGAGGTACTGATGCCTTGGTGGCCAACATGGAGCAGTGAGGAATGCAGAATTAGTTATCCACTGCCTGGTGTAAAGGCGATCGTAGGGGTACTCAAACCTTGGGTTCTTGTGCACAGGGATGCACAACAGGTTGCCCAGAGAAGCTGTGGCTGCCCCATCCCTGGAGGGGTTCAAGGCCAGGTTGAACGGGGCTTGGAGCAACCTGGTCTGGTGGGAGGTGTCCCTGCCCAGGGCAGGGGGGCTGGAACTAGAAGGATGTGGACCTGTTGGAGCGGGTCCAGAGCAGAGCCACAAAGACAATTTGAGGGCTGGAGCACCTCTGCTGTGAGGACAAGCTGAGAGAGTTGGGGGGGTTCAGCCTGGAGAAGAGAAGGCTCCGGGGAGACCTTATAGTGGCGTTCCAGTATCTAAAGGGGACCTACAAGAAAGGCTGGAGAGGGACTTCTTACAAGGGCATGTAGCAATAGGTCGAGGGGTAATGGATTCAAACTGAAAGAGGGGAGATTTAGATGAGATATCAGGAAGAAATTTTTCACTCTGAGTGTGGTGAGCCCCTGGCCCAGGTTGCCCAGAGAAGCTGTGGCTGCCCCATCCCTGGAGGGGTTCAAGGCCAGGTTGAACGGGGCTTGGAGCAACCTGGTCTGGTGGGAGGTGTCCCTGCTCAGGGCAGGGGTTGGAACTAGATGATCTTTAAGGTCCCTTCCAACCTAAACTATTCTATGACTCTATGATTCTATAATTCTATGATTCTTCCATAGAGCACACCCTGGCAGGGGTAAGTGTGGCTCGTGCAGTGCAGGGTGCGCAGAGGTGATGGTGCTGGGGAGAGGAAGAAATATGAGAGGCACAAGGTGCTGCAGATGTTCAGGTTTATCAGTACCGTGGTGATGCCATGCCCTGGGGTTTGTTGATGCTGTAGCATTGGTACCACAGAGATCCGTGAAGCCAGCTGGGCAAACATCAGTGCCTTGGTCACAGAGCCTTCCACGGGACTGGGGACGGCTGTGAGAAGACTGATGTGGTAGTGGGCAACACTGGCAATATCATGCCATCAGAGCAGACGTGGTAACTGAGGACAGGGTGTGACTGTGCAAAGTGCAGGTGACGAATGTGGAAGGCCTGGGTGATACCAGTGATCTGCAGCTTGTGGGTTAAGGGCTAGCTAGAGGGAAAGGAGGAGTGCAGTATTGGCCTCCTTGTTGTAAATCATTGCAAACGTGGACTTAGCCTCCTGCTCTTCTCCTCTTGCCATCTTTCTGGGTGTCCTCCTACATATGAGGATCCGTTTCACATTATCTTTCCCCCCCCAAGCTATCCTCTTGAATTTTTCCATTTTGAATGCCCTATTTTGGCCTACATTCTAGAGTGTTTTTCTGCTACTGCTGTTTGAAGCATTTCTTCCATAGCATCAATCATCACACTGTCTATTGTCGATACAATAATTTACAATAAAAATTACTTTCCCGTCTGAGCTTGAGATTGATTCAGTTAAATTCTGTTTATTCGCAACTGAACTCCTTCACTCTGCCATTGTCGTCACATGGATTAATGTGATTAGGCTCTTTCTCTGCAAAAATGCATCCTTAAACCTCTGAGTGCACCAGGCTCTGTTGAACCACAAGGGCTTACTGCTATAGAGATGTGGTCAAAAACATTAATAAAGCGGGTCTGCTTTTGAAGGACTTGTTTTGAGTATGGTTTGCACAAACCTCTGGAATGCCATTCCAGAGGGTTAAGCAGAGATTAACCCAGCTAAAGGAAATGATTCCAATGCCCTTAGTTAATATGATATGATCATTATGTATTGTTAATCTTTCTTAAATGCAATCACATTTTTTTAAACCCAGGGCTTGACCCAACTTGTACTGAAATCAGTGAAAGTATTTCCATTGGTTTCAGCAGGATTTCGATCGATCTTGAAATTGTCTTGCTGTTAGACAATGCCATTCATCTTCCTTGCCCTGTGAAATTAATGTATGTCTTCTTCAAACATCTCAAAAAGCACAAATCTCTTGGATCCCCACTCAGTATATCCTTTCATTCAAACTGTGAACCATTCCTAGGTACTCTCTGGCTGTATTAACCCGGACAGCTTTGCTCTTTTTTAACATCTGCTCTGCCAGGCTCACCTGCTCTCTGCAAACCGCTAAGATAACTGCTTTGAAACAGCTGGAGATCTCTGACCAACTTGGTGTGAAGTTAATCAAACGCAACCAGCTTGAAAACACTGTATATACCCATAAAACTTGGTCTTTCCCCAGACTTTCCCCCAAATCTCTTTTGCACTGATATTTATTATGCTCCTACATTGCCTTTTTATTTTTCCTAGGAGAAAGATATTAAATATTTTTTTAGCATCATGTGTCAATAGCTTTTCCTCTCTGAGTAGTGAACCAGCATTTTCCTTATATATATTTAAAGCTTGATTTCTTATTAGCCTCATCTCACATCTCTTCTGAGCTTGATGAATTTCATTCCAGGATATGTGAAGAAGAAGCTGGAGCAATCTCTGGAATGTTATTTTGGGCAACCAAGGGAAACGTGCTCTGAAGTGACACTGCACAGTCCTGACTTCACCAAAGAATTCATCCTGTAAATGCACGTTGCTGAGGTTGGAAAAGGGGTTGCCTCCCTCCCCTCATCACTATTTTGAGTGTAGCTGGGGAGATGAGGAGCAGAAGGGAGGGTGGTTGTGTGACTGTGCTAGCAAAGGGGCAGCCGGGGAGGGATGGCAGCCTGGCACATCACGTACAAAGTTAAAATGTTTGGCCATGCTCACCTTTTTACCTGATGGTACCTGCCTTTGCAGCCCTGTTTACACACCAAGTGCAATTCAGGCAGTTTATAGAATCATAGAATTGCCTGGGTTGGAAGGGACCTTTGGATCATCTAGTCCAACCTTCAACCTAACTCTGACAAAACCCATCACTAAACCATATCACAAAGCTCTATGTCTACCTGTCTTTTAAATACCTCCAGGCCTCAGCCACTTCCCTGGGCAGCCTGTTCCAATGCTTAATAACCCTTTCAGTGTAAAAATTTTTCCGAATATCCATCCTAAACCTCCCCTGGTGCAGTTTGAGGCCATTTCCTCTTGTCCCATTGCCTGTTCGTTGGGAGGAGAGACCAACCCCCCCTGGCTACCCCCTCCTTTCAGGGAGCTGGAGAGAGCGAGGAGGTCTCCCCTCAGCCTCCTTTTCTCCAGGTTAAACAATCATTTGACTTCTGCTGTGAGGCACGTTTTTGGCACAGAAGAAGCACAAGAGGGTCCAGAGGCACGTTTCTCTCTTTGGGATACGAGTCGTTAACACGCCAGCTTGCAGAGGTGCTTTGTGAACGCAGCTTCTCCAGCCCCAAGAAAGCAGTGTCTGTGTAGGGAAACTGGAACATGAATCCAGGGCTGGGAGTGTGCTCCAGTGACAACTGATGTTTTTGTGACTAATGAGAAGGTTGTCCCTGAAAAACAGGACATGGTTGCCTGAACCTGTTTTTTTTGGCAGTGGAGCGGTTTCTCTAGCTTGTAATGTTGTATTTCTGTGCATTGGAAAGCGCAGGGGCCTTGCATAAAAACAAAACAAAACAAAACAACCTGGTAAGTGATCCCATCGTAATGCATATCCCAAATGCACCTACTCAGTTGCACAAGAAGCCTCTAACATTGGCCAACTACAGAATGTGAGGCTTTGAAACCTTACGAATTCTTTTTGCTTTCGGTGGCTTCTCTGTGGGAAGTTGAAACTTCAGTGTGCAGATAATAAACTATTTAAGGATCTCAAGCAAAAAAAAAAAAAAGAGAGAAATAACTCAGACTCTTGTAAGGAACTTATTTCCTAACCACAGACTATCACCAGATGCAGAGAGCAAGATATAACAGATTTTTCATTTTTTTTCTTTATACTTCTTTGATTCTATAATAACTTAGCAAAGAAAGGGAGGAAAAACTAATCAAAAAAGGTGATGTGCCCAGACAGATCCTGCAGTGGGTTTTGAAGGTTAATCTTCCACTGATATAAACAGGAATTTTGTCTGGGCGAGGAACGGGGGACCGGGCTTTCATGAAAATGTGTCTTGGGAGCCTCAGAGCTGTATTAGCTAGAAAGGTCCATTTGCTGGCTGGTCTTGAGGTGCTTGTGTTCAGGGTAGGCTGGCAACACAATACTGGCGTTACTTGATGGAGTTGCCTTTTTTTGTTGTTCCAAAAGTCCTATTATTCACCTTGCCACCATGAAGCTTTAAAGCAATCTGTAGCGTTCACAGAAAAATTGCCTAATAACTATATGCAGGGAACTGAGATATTTTTTAATGTGGTAAAGAAATGACTTGGTTTTCAGGCTGCTGCAGCTTAAGCCTCCAGTCTGGAAATTGGATGCCTGAGGTGAGCAATGACATTATCCTGCTGAATCCAGCTGCAGGATAGAAGATGAAGGAAAAAAGGCTTTTGCTATGTTTGGGCAAAAATTTATGAAGAAATGGCTTTGTCTGAATGTGGTCCAGTTATTTGGTGTCACAAAAGGGAAAGTAAAATTTTGTGAAATGTCCTATTTACTTCACACAAGATTTTTTGTTTAAAAGAGCAGCACAGTCAGTCCAGACCACCAAAACCAATCTACCTGAACACAGGACCCTGAGAGATTTCAGTCAATTCTGAACCATTCTGGATTTCATTCTTTCAGTTAAGTGTTACAGAAACAAATTGGCCCTTTGAGACTTGGCATTATATGCCCATCAAAATCAGTAAAAACCTAGCTAGTGTCACTTAAGCTGATGCACAAGTTATCTGTAATTTTCAGTGCCAACAACTGGAAAGAGAAATTTTGTATACTTTCTAGCTTGCTGCAAATATCCTGTTGTGGTCATTCATGCAGCAAAAATCAAAGGCATATTCAACAAGAATTGTGATGGGGAAGACTTGCTTAATTCTTAAGTATTTACATCACATTAGTGCACCAAGGCTCCACCAGAAAATCTGTCCTTTACTGTCACGGTTACTGTGGGTACACAAAATAAAAGCTTTTACCCTAACTGACTTTCAAGTAATTTTACTTGTATCATTGCTGTGCTATGAAATCATTGGATTCCTTCTTAAAATTATTTGCTTTTCACTAACATCATAGTGTGATGGAGTAGCACAGAGATAATGTTGGTCTTTGTTCTGTTCAGTTGCTGTACCCATTGGTGCAGACAAGACATCAGAGGACCCACTATCTCCCTTATCTATGGCATTTGCACCTCCTAGAAACTTGGATGGCCTCAAGCTACAGACCAAGATGAGCACATGGACTCCACTGAACAATCAACTCATGAATGACAAGGCAAGTTCCGTGCAAATGGGTCAGATTCATAGAATCACAGAATTGCTGAGGTTGGAAGGGACTTCTGGAGAACATCTAGTCCAGCCCCTCAAGGCAAGTCAGAATGAGCATTTGCTCAGGATGTTGTCCAGTCGGGTTTTGAATATTCACAAATCCGAAGACAAATTCCCAGGTTCACTTCACAAATTCTCAAGTCCTAGAAAAATTTAACTGATGTTTTTGCCCGTATAGGTCATGAGTGATGGAATAAGAATGTAAAGATTTTGTAAAAACTGAAAAACTGAAAGTCCTAATATACATCATTTAAAGTGTACAAGTATTTACTTCAAGCGTTATTACTTTACCAAATCAGTTGCTTTTAAACCACAAAAAAAAGTTTATTAAATTATTAGTGGAAGTTACCAAATTATTGTTTTTTCTGCTCCAGAAGACTTTAGTTTAACTCCAGAGCAAACTGAATGTCAGTGTAGGTTTCCAAGTGGCCTGTGTGCTCCATCTTAGCTCGTAGGAGAGACGTTAGTACCCATGCTCTGGCTTCTCTGCTAAGGCTGGCGGTGCTGAGGCTAGCTTGATATTTTGGAAACCGAAGTGATGCACTCAATTTATAAATAACAAGATGCATTTCCTAGCCTCCCACTCTGTATACTATATCTGGGATCTGCTAATGTAACTGAGGGGGTTTTGGCTCAGGTATCACCAGGACCATATTCCTCCCTCAGAATTCAGTTTAAATTTCTGTTGATGATTCATAGAATTTAATCCAGCATGGGCCATTACATCATGTAGTCTGGCTTCCTGGATTTCTTGGGCCCTCTTGTTTCTCACAGTTCTCACAGTCTTGATCTCAGTAACTAGAGTTTGGCTAAAATATATCTTCCATGAAGGAGTGTAGACTTCCTCTGGGGTTATCAAGAAATGAAAATTTCATCACTTCCCTAATAATTTTCTCATGATTAATCCCCTATACCATGAAAAGATGAAACCTTTTCTCCTGTCTGAATACCTCTAGCATTACCTTCCATCATTTAAATCTTCCCCTGCTAGCTTATTAAACTCTTCTGTAACCAGTATTTTTTCCTTGTGGAAGGACTTTTACCCTACTTCAAGCCAACGCTTGAACTTTTTTTGATAAACTAAACAGATTGAGCTCTTTGAAGTCCTTTCAATCTGGCATATTCTCCAGCCCTTGAATCATTTTAATGTCTGTTTCTTACACTCTTTAAAACATATTTTTACAGATGCACATCACTGTGCAATAAAGTATGATCTAACTAGAAATAAGTACGTGGGTAAAACCACCCTTTCCCACCTTGTTACTCCTCTGCTCCTTGGGCAGACTGATGTTGCATTGGGCTGCAGCAAAACTTTTAGGGGCTCGTACAGGATTCTTCTATACTCCAACACTTCATGATGTTCCAGGTAAGAAAGAATTTACTGTAATCTCCCAGACCTGTGCTCAGTGATGTACTTGTTAGTAGAATAGGCCATGAGGGACAGGAGTGGTGGGAATTCAGAGCTGATCCAAGGCAGAAGTGTTTAAGCTCCATCTAAACCATTGTTAGGAGCAGACCCAAGAACAGTTAGTAACATAAATTTGCTACCTGTCTAATTTTGGGTAATCCTGGGGGTACTCCATTAGTAGTTCCTGTAGATTTCCCTGGATTTTCAAACATGCTGGAGAGTACACTTGTCTGCATGGTTGGTAGGACCCAGCTCTCTCCTACCTGTTGTACATCCTATGTCCTGCTGCCTCCATCTGTGGTTTTCTGCCTTAACAGCAGCTGTTAGAGCAGAAAAGACTGTCCAGTGTGTTACTACTGGAACATGGGCAGTCATGATTGCTTTAGAGCCAGGATCACCATCAGGGACAGACCAAAGTCAAGAAAGCAGAATTGGGAAACTTTGAATTATGCAGGATTCATGGTCAGAAAACCAGAAGTGGAGTCTTAGCTATGCCAAGGTTGTGCTACAGCTGAGGATGGAGTAAAGGTAGGAGATAGGACAGTTTACTCACCCACAGCGAAACCAAGCAGACTTCAGCGTCAGTCCTGCTGACTAAGGAAGGACTGGAAGTCAGGAGATGGTTTGCCTTCTGCTGTACAGGGATTCAGTTGTGGGTAGAAGAGCCCCCAGTGGCATTTGCAGCAAGGGCTGAAGGATTTGGCCAAGCAGCCTTGAACTTGAGGTTGTTTAAAACTACCTGAAGACATGGATGCGAGATGGCAGGTCTCAAGAGCAACCTAGGCCTCAGGCTGCGTCCAAAGCCAGCCAGCTTAGGTACAACTCCAAGGCCTTGGGGGAGAGGACAGTAAACATGGGCTTGATTACGGCAGTGGATGATTATACCAATTTTGGGCCATTCTGTTGCTAATTAATGCTTCCAAGTGCCTGGAGTAGGCAGAACTTTCTGACAGAGTTGGCTCAGATCTATCTCCAAGAATGCTGAGAGCAAATAACATGTCTTTCTTTGATCAAAGACCATTAACATTGCTTTCAGTTATATAAATACATCCCTGCTTCATTTGAATTATCCAACCCAAGACTTAGATCTTTGACTATTCATCACTTGCTTGTGGCAAATCCTTTTCCAAGTTCAGCTTGTTAGGGTTTGGTTTTGTTTGGTTTTGTTTTTTTTTTTTTTTACTTTGCCAAGTGTCCCACAAGCAAATAAAGCAAATAATAACTGTCAACACACAAATAAAAGAAATGTCATTTTCTACACCTTGCAAGAGACACTCCTGCTGAGAGAGACAGAGCTAACACTGTCAACTGCTGTACCAGACATCAGCATTGATAATGCCTTTCTCTGCAGGAACCTTCTTCACAGGCTGTCGTAGCAATAACATGTTTGGAGTTTATAATGATCAAGCATGTTTTCCTAGTTGTGGTTAATAGCTGTTTTTATGTGCAGTGATAAGCTGGGCTTTTTCCTCTTTCATCTGTCTTCTGGAAAAATAATCTACAGCATTTCCTCACATCCCAGGTCACAATCATGAGTACAGAAGGCAGTTTTGTGGTAGTGGGAAGCCACATGCTAGTGCTCTCAGGTCTAGCTCCCTATGGATAGAGGTCAACATCATAAATCCTCCACTGTATTTTGATACTGATCATCATCCTTGTTAGTTGTCGTTGTAAAGTGGCCAGGGAACAAAGACTGGTCTCAGTATCTTACTCCTAATGGTCTTGCTGTGTTGAGATTGAAGCCATTGCCAGGGCTATATGATAGCTACCCATGTTGTATCCATTCTAGCAGCTTTCAGTCACCCAATGTCTTCACCTCAGGAAAAATGAAATTTCTAAAATAAAGAGATGAGAAGCCCAGCTTCTGGTCTCACCAAAGCATGTGAGACACCACACATCACTGTATGCCCAAGAGAGCAGAACGCTGTGTTGGCACATCGTGTGTGCAGTAGCTGCAGAGAAGGGAGGTGGAGATGAGAGGTAGCACATTGCAGACGGTCTGCAGAGCTTTCCTTCACAGTCATGCATACATAGCCCTTGAACTTTAGGGACTCTTCTTCAGTGAAAGGAACCCTCCACAGGAACCAGCCTGGAGAGTTGAAGAAGATCTGGAAGAAGTAGATGGGGCCTTATTCAGACAACTAGAAGAAGCCTCATGTTCATAGGCCTTGGTCCTCCTGGGTAGCTTTTACCACCCTGATATCTGCTGGAAGGGCAACACAGCAAGGCACATGCAATCCAGGAGGTTTCAGGAGTGCATTGGTAATAATTTCCTGATACAGGTCATCGAGGAACCAATGAGGGAAGATGCTCTGCTGGACCTCATACTTACAAAGAAGGAAGGACTGGTTGGGGATGTGAAGGTCAGGGACAACATTGGCTGCAGTGACCAGGAGATGATGAAATTCAGGATACTGAGAGGAAAAAGCATGACAAATAGCAGGATCACAACCCTGGGCTTCAGGAGAGCAGACTTTGACCTTATCAGGGATCTATGTGGAAGAAGCGCATGGGGTATGGTCCTGGAGAGAAGAGAGGTCCAGAAAAATGGATTGATTTCAGACTTTAGTAAGGCTTTCAATACTGTCTACCATAACATCCTCATAGACAAGCTGATGAAGTATGGACGGAGAGTGAGGTGGATTGAAAACTGACTGACTTGCCTCAAAGGATTGTCATCAGCAGGATGAATTTCAGCCAGAGGCCAGTCACTAGTGGAGTACACCAGGGGTTGACACTGGAGCCAGGATTATTTACATCAACAACCTGGATGATGGGGCAGGGTGCCCCCTCAGCAAGTTTGTAGATGATACAGAATTGGGATGAGTAGCTGATAGACAGGGTGTGTGTGCTGTCATTAATCATGGAATCATAGAACAGCCCAGGTTGGAAGAGACCTGAAAAGATCATCTGGTCCAACCTTTCATGGGAAAGGGAGCCTAGATGAGATTACCCAGCATCCTGTCCAATTGTGTCTTGAAAAGCTCCAGTGATGGGGACTCTACCATGTCCCTGAGCAGGTTGTTCCAGTGATTAAGAGGGACCTTGACAGCTGGAGAAATGGAATGATTGTCTGGAAAGCAGCTTGGGAGAGAATGACCTGGGAGTCCTGGTGAATACCAAGCTGACCATAAGCCAGCAAAGGGGGCCACCATCATCTTAGGCTTCATTAGGAAGAGTGTAAGTGGCAGGTCAAGGGAGGTGACTGTTGCCCTCTACTCAGCACAGGTGGGGACAGATCTGGAAAGCTGTGTCCATTTCTGGGCTCCTCAGTACAAGAAAGACATGGACTTACCAGAACAAAGCCAGTGTAGGACCACAAAAACGTTTAAAGAATTGTAGAATTTGATGTATAGGGAAGGGTTGAGAGATCTGGGGTTGTTCAGCCTGGAGAAAAGAGGCTCACAGAGGACATTATCAATGTGTATAGATATCAGACGGGAGGGGTAAAGAAGACAGAGACAGACTCTTATTGGTGGCATCCAGTGAAAAGACAAGAAACGATAGCCACAAATTGAAATACAAGAAATTCCATTTAAAATAAGAAAAAACATTCTTGCAGTGATGGTGGTCACACACTGTAACAAGTTGCCACAGAGGCTGTGGCATCTCCATCCAAGAAGAAATTCAAAACCCGTCTGGATCTGGCCCAGAGCAACCTGCTTTAGGTGACCCTATCAGGGAGTTTGGACTAAAAGATCTCCACAGGTTCCTTCCAAACTCTTCCAATCGGTGATTTTGTTTATATTTTGTGGGTTACATAGATTGTTTTTCAAGCTGTGTTTTTCTTGGGATGCATTGAATCCCCTTTAAGCATTCAGTTTTATTTGTATGTGTATGTTTTGTAGGTATTTGAAGAAAGAAGAGCTCTACTTGGAAAATGGGTAAACTTTTCCCTTTAAATATATATTTAAATACAGCTAGATTTCTGAACTGATCAAGAGATTACTGTAATGGGAATGTAAAGCATATTCTAATTTGTAAAAGGTGTTAATTTTCCTGATGTGGATGTGAAAGCGAGCGAGCTGTTAACTGCTTTACTTTTGAGGAAGGTAAAGGTGTAAATTCCCTCAGTGTCCACATTCTGTAAGTTGTGAACTTGGGAAATTATAGTCCATCATCAGGATGATCTGAAATGATAAGAAGCCCTGGGAAAAGTCTGTGAAGTCTTCAAATAAGATATGGATGTTTAGGTATTGCCATTGCCTGCTAGCAGGCCTTTGAAACTACTAATAAATAGTGTTATCTACCAAGTGCACACATATGGCTCCTAATACTGCAATCACTGAGCACCTCACAATCTCTTACTGTCATTATCTTCACAGCTCCTAGATGAGAGAGGGAAGTGCCGTCACCCTGTTTTGCAGATGAAAAATTGAGGCACAGAAAGACATGAGATACGATTTGTCTGCCCCAACCACAAAGGATTGCAAGTTAGACATTGGAGATGGGGTTTCTCTGGCCGGGTGTGTATGTCTGAAACAATATTTAAGCCTGGCTGGTTTGGTCATCACAGGTTCCTTGTACAGTCAACAGAGAGAAAGCAGTACTTGCAGAGGGTAATTCATCTCACTTGATGTAGGATAAAAGAACGGCCCTCTAGAGATGCGTATTTCTTTCTGTAGCCTGTGAAGGGAGTCATAGCTGTCTGCTGGAAAGGAATACAACTCTAATTGACCTACCCAGGAAGCTGATGGCAGAGCATGCAATGGCACAAGATTTGCCCCAGTCCTAAGCTCACCCCTTAAATATATCGCATTGTGCTTTCTCTTTTATAAGGCACAATCCATTTACAGGCCATTACAGGAAGGCAGCCGTAATCTGCTCAGTCTCCTGTGCAAACAGGAATACAGACTCAGGGACTTTATTGCAATAAATGAGTGAATTCAGCTGAATGTATTAATGTGGCTCAGTAGTAACTGTATGGTTGAGCCCTGCGCACATCTTTATAAACAGAACCAAAGAACCAGCTACATGGTCACATACAATACACAAACTACATGGAACTACAGAAATGATGCTCCTTATCATCACTCTTTGATAAAGTGCATTTGCACAGTAACTTTATTTGAAGTATGATGCTTATTATTTATGCCCAACAGGTGACTCATGGAAATTTCCGCATATGAACTGGCCTTTACAGACAAATGTTTTGATTTTAAGCTCATAGGGATTATTCATCTTTATAGGAAATATGCTTTCTATAACTTGTTGACATGCATGCATTTTGATAGCAGGGACTTTCATGGACACTAAGAAAACAAAACGATTGAATGTTATTGTTCAAAAAACACCTTTTAGCGGGATAGTCAGGAACTGACAGACCTAAAACCTGTCTCTTGAAAATTGCTGGATGTTTTAAAATGCCCATGGGATATGCCACGGCAAAAGGGCAAAAATGTTTTCATTAGAACCCCCACTGAAAGAGCCAAAATCTGGAAACAGCCTTCCTCCAAACACACGCAAGTGCTGAATCATCTTCCGAAAGGTTAAATTTCTGACCCTTCATATGACACTAGATCAGTAGCTCTCATCACGCTCCTTCAGAGCTAATTCTCCTTGCGCTTCTGTCATCCATCATACCGATGAAAAGGGTGCAGAAAGCACAAAGGCTGCTCTTAACTCCCTTCGAGGCCTGTGGCATTATACTATGTGGGATGCAAAGCCTAGAGCACTTTGGGTTTGGGAGAAACTGTGTCGAGAAATCGCAGTGCTCTTGGCAGGACGTTTTATATTGATTCACATGACCCTCTCATAGCGCTCTCAGGAAGCATGGACTAGATGAAACTGCTGAAGGGTGGGTTTGTATGGCTGGGAACCCATATTCAGTGTAGTTGTAAATGCTTTATTATGAAACTGGAAGGCTGAGTCTGTCCAAAGTCCAGAACTGTTACGCGTTTTCAGTAATATCTGGATGATGGAATGGGAAATACTTATCTGCAGATGATACCAGGCTTGGAGGGATTTCATGAACTTTGGAGATAAGAAATCAGACTGAAATGATCTGCAGTTTGATAAGGACAAGGGAAAAGTGTTGCCTGAAAGGATGACATTTAAAAAAATTGCAGATCTGAGAAAACCCAAGTATGCAGCAGTTCTGCATAAAAAATTGTTGGGAATTATGGTGGATCACAAACTGGATATAAACTGACAGTGTGTCATAATTGTAATAAAGGGAAATATCCCAAAGGGCTGTCTGAAAGGCAGCGCTGTTCTGGCCCTGCATTTTGAGAATGCTGAGGACCAATTGGAGATAATTCTGAGAACAAGTCATATGTGAGAATAGTCTCAGGTCCAGAAAATAGGAAAGAAATCCCTTTGCTGTAGGGAAGATGGAGAAAAGATTTAGTAACATCTTTCCAATGACACACAAAAGATATCCGAAAAGAGGAAGGGAGTGATCTAATCTCTGTGCTCACATTAGATAGGACAAGAAATCATGGTCTCGAATTGCAATAATGGAAACACAATTTAGACACCAGCAAAATCCGATGCTACAGATAATTCACTGTCGGAATAGCTTGCCTAAGGGTTAGGGGTGGAATCTCCGTCGCTGGAGTCTTTTGAGAACAGGTTAAACAAACACGTGTCAGGAATGGTTTCGGTAGAGTGGATCCTGCCTTGCAGCAGGAGATGAACTAGCTCAGTGTTTCTCAACCTTTTTACGCTGAAGGACCATCCACCAGATTGCCTTGTGCAGCACTGCCACAGTGGTCTTCCTTTACAGCCAAACAAAGATTAGATTAAGCTTTGGACGGTCACTGTTTATTTTATTCTTCCTCATGTTATTTGCCTGCATTCAGGGACTACGTGTGGGCGTTTTCATTTAGTTATTTTTTTGCAGTTTTGTCACAGAACATCTTTGATGTCTCCCAGGCTGTTGTGGTCCATAAAAGGCAGGTTGAGAAACAATGACCGAGCTGACCCGAAGGGATTTCATTTCTCTGTATCCGCGCTGCTGGGCAGCCCCGAAGGGCACAGGACTGGCAGCGCTGTCACCTTCGGTATCCAAGACGGGCGACGGGACCCTCTACAATTTTTTGGCTGTCTCAGATCGTGCTCAGCTCTGCAAAGTGCTATTGCTGCACGGAGCGGAAGCAGAGGTGGTGTGTAGCGACAGCAGACTGCCCAGCTTACGGGGCTGTTCCCATGCATGAGTATTTGCCGGCTTTGACCCTGCTGGGGGCACTTGCGATTAATTTCCTTTACACCAGCTCAAATATTAACCAGATACATAGGAAAAAGAAATTGTTCTGCTGTCTTTCAGTTAAAACCCTTTTGATGGTTAAACTGCGAAAGGGTTAACATCTCTCTGTTAATTTTTCTGGTTTATTCTAGGTGCTTTTATTCTCTATTGCACCCAGGGCAGGTGCCTTGACGTGCTGCCTCTCAACCTCCCTGTCTGCTGTGTTCTGCAAGCCAAAAATTCCTCCCATTAATTTAAAAAGCATAAAAGCGTTTTGCTCTACCTTAATGCTCCTTGCCATCATGCTGACACCCAGGTTAATATGTTGACAATGAAGCTGGGGTTGTACTTGTAGATTAAGACACCTAAGCGTCAGTGTCTCCAGGTGATCTGAGCCTCTCGGCTTCCGTTATAACCAAATGAGATGTAGACAAATCAGGGGAGCCCAGACAGTGATTCAGCTCACCCTGTGGGCTACATCTTCTGCTAGGAATTTATACAGCACAGCTGAGCGTTCCCAGGTACTGGAACTTGCTCATCCACACTATGAAATTGTTAGCACGCTCCCTGGCACGATTTTGGCCTGGGCTGGTAGCACTCTTCCAGCCATTGTTCAGACGCAATTTGGACATTAGCCTGGGTCAGGAGCCATGCCAAATACGCAGTTTGGATCCAACCACCTTGTTTTGAAAGGTGAGAGTATGATAGTGTGGACATACGCATTGTCTACCTCTTGGTCTCTCATATCACGGCAGATATGATGCAGGACTTGCAGACAACTGTCACCCTTGGAGTGGTAGCTCTAGGCTTTGCAGGGTACCCCACAACACAGGGCCCTGGTGTTTGGGCTGCTGAAATCCATCCCCAGTCACTGCAGACCCCCACCTACAGATACCTCTTTAGCCAGGAGCTGGACCCATGCCTGGTGCCAAGGTGCGGGAGCAATGGCTCCGGCTCAGCGGTGCTTCTTGTCACCAGGCTGCCGGCTTGGCTTCCTCAGCAGTCTTCCCAGGAGTCTCCTCTTGCAAAATTTCAGGTTTAGTTGTTTAACCACAGTGCTGAAAGCAAAAAGGAACAGATCCCAGGGGCTAGTTGCTAATTGCTGACAGGGACCAGCTTGACAGCAGAGATGTTTAGGATTTTGTGGAGTGGATGAGTATACCTTATGGATACCAGGTGCCTGTCTACTTCATCCCTTCTCTTCTCACCCAGGTTCTGGGTCTTCAGCAAATCCTTTCATCAGGATCAGGAGAAGATGGCTGGGGAGGGAGGGGAAAATTGCTTCTGCCTGGGTGAATGATCTCCATCTACTTGCAAGCCATTCTGCAAAAGAGCTTCATTAATTAACGAATTGGGTCCTACGTTTGCAGAGCACAGGGATGCCTGTGTGTGATTGTAATCCTGCGAACTCATGGAGCCCCTCTGCTGGGAGGACAGGCTGAGAGAGCTGGGGGGGTTCAGCCTGGAGAAGGCTCCGGGGAGACCTTCCAGCCCCTGCCAGTCCCTAAAGGGGCTCCAGGAAAGCTGGGGAGGGACTCTGGAGCAGGGAGGGGAGCCATGGGACGAGGGGGAAGGGTTTTACACCAAAAGAGGGGAGATTTAGATGAGATATTAGGAAGAAATTCCTTACTCTGAGGGTGGTGGGACACTGGAACAGGTTGCCCAGAGAAGCTGTGGCTGCCCCATCCCTGGAGGGGTTCAAGGCCAGGTTGGACGGGGCTTGGAGCAGCCTGGGCTGGTGGGAGGTGTCCCTACCCAGGGCAGGGGGGCTGGAACTGGATGATCTTTAAGGTCCCTTCCAAACAATTCTATGATTCTATGATTTTATGAGATGAGGATTATGTCCCATTTCAGTGGCTAGGTCAAGTCAGTAAAAGAACCTGTCTCCTACAGCAGAGAGGGGCCTCTTTAGGTTAAGTGGCGGAGCCTCTGTACTTTGGCGCTGAGGTCCTGGGCTCTCCCCTTAGTGTCAGGCTGCGTTATTTGTGTGTGTGCACTCATGGATTAATTGTAAACTGATCGCAGAAGCAGGGACTGAGCGCTCTGCATTGCCAGCGTAGCCTTATGTCATACAGTCCCTGGGGAGACATTGTTCCCCAGGGCTCGGGGAAAGGCACAGAAAAGGAAAAAAAATATTCCTAGCTGCGGCTAGAGAAGGTGCAGCACCTTGAAAAGGGGAATCCGGTCCAACTGGTTGGGTTGCTGTAATCAGATGCAAGGGGAGGAACTGTGGAGAAAGGCAGCCAAATGTAGGATGGGGACATGCTTGTTAATACTGGAAAAGAGACAAATTATGCCTACTTAACTACTTGACTGCTGCTGAATGCAGTGGAGAAGAAGCTGTGTGTTCCCATGCTCCTGACTGAGTGGCGCTGATTTAAATGGAGTTTCCCTTGCAGTATAAGCACAGGCTGAGGATGCTGGAAGAAATCGCTTTATTGCAAAACCCGTGGCAGAATGGGGAGAGTTAAGAAGGAGCAAATATTCTGTCTCCTCGAAAGAGAAGCTAGATTTGCTTTGATTACTTCACTTACTCTTTGGTGTGGAAGAGCGTAAGCCAGTTGCCCCTTGTCTCTGGAACATACGGGAGAAATTTATCTTTGCAAATTGGTGATTGTGGATTGTTTTAATGAGAAGAAGATGTAGCTGCAATCACGAATGGGGAGTCTGTGCAGCACAAGCTTTCCCCCCTCACCACGTGAAAGCCTTTCCTATAGAGCTGAGGGTGAGGAGGGGACAGGCAGAACCTCCTCTGCCCCTTCTGGTACACCTTGGTCTGATTTTATTCTTGTTTCTAAGCCCCACATCCAAAGGTCCTGCTTCAGTTTTTCCATAGTACTCTGCTAAATGTCATTAGAGGTGAAAGTTAGATGCAAAACAGGGATGGGAGGGAAAGGGTGTATTCCTTAATTCGCTGTCTGTGGCTGGAAAGGCATGGACATTTGGGAGCTTTCTTCTATTTGGCTTTTTGTCTCTGGGATCTCAGGAATGCCAATTCCACCCTTTCTTCTTGCTGACCTTCTTGGAGGTCTTGCAGAGGTGTCTGCAAGAAGGAGAGGAGGTATTTGCTTCGTAAGAGTTTATTCTTCAGCACTGAAATTAAATATATCCAAGTAAAAATAAAGAAATAAAGGGTTCTTTAAAATGATCTGCAAATAAATTACTTCTCAATTACCTTTCATCTGCACAGTATATTTTAAACTATTATTCTGACAGTCCTCCGCTTGGCCATAGATTTGGAGGGGGGAAGAAGAGAAAAAATAAAATCTGAATTTCTAGTCTATTTTGTTATGAAAGGGAAAGGAAGCAACATTTGATATTAAACCATTTACCCACAATAAAAAAAAAAAAAAGAATTGCATGTTTTTTCTTATTATTTTTATTTTTGGAGGTCATGTTTAACTAAAGACTTCAACTGCCCGTGCGGTTAAATGCAGAAATGAATGTGCTGTGATTTGACCTGTGGAGAGCAAGTTGTCAGCTGTGGAAAGCTGGCTGCAGGAAATAATCTTGTGAAAGCAGAGTGTGCGTTTTGGCGATGGCCAACGCGTGAGAAAGAAACAAACAGGGAAAAGCAGCATTCCCCAAAGAGGGGAATTCCCCAAACAGTTCAGTTTTCCCTTTGAAAAGAAGGTGAGTTTGGGTCGCGGCGGCTCTTGCTGTGCTAGGAAGGAGGGTGAAGAAGGATTTGTCTGAAATTCGGATTTTGCACCTGGAAAGCCACCTTTAGCTGTGCGGTTCTGCTGCCTGCAGTTCCCCCGGGGAATCCTGCTGGTCCTCCCCGCAGCCGCCGTGGTCCTCTGACATTTCCTCCGTCCTGGCGCTCGGCGCTGCCCTCCCAGCCAGGACTGCTCTTGCCGGTTTTGAGACAGATTGCGCAGATTGTGGCGATGAGGTCAGTCTCCTCCCAGGAGATTCCTGCTGACAGGGCCCTTTCCATCCTCTCCTATCAACACAAGTTAAACACCAGCCACCGCCACCGTTGCTCCCACCCTGTTTACACAGCTCTGCCCCGCACCGCTCAACGCAGCGTTGTTGTTGCCATCGTAGCAAAGGGATACGTGCTTGTCTGGTTTCCTCAGTGCTCATTTCGTCCCACAACCATTTTAATCCTTCTCTTTAGGTACCTGTCACGAGCATAGAAATGCTGTGAAGAATCTTTATTCCTGTGCTGGCGGATTTGTGCCACGGATTTTCCTTGTGGGACATGAGCAGCTGGTGTAGTTTCTCTTTTTTCCACTTCTCTGTGGTGGGGATTCCTCTCTGATGCAGTGGGATTGTGGGAATAAATACTTTCTAAATTGTGAAGCACACAAATATTGCAGTAATGGGGGCCGTATAAGTGTCAGGATAGGAAGAAGCAGTGAACTTGTCATTTGGGACCTGATCCTGTAAACACACATCTGAGTCTCCTCCTTTCCACGAGTGAAGCCAAGTCTCGGAGCTGGTCCCAGGAGCAGAGTCTTGTGAGCATGAGTGTGTCCTGGACTAGGCCATCCTGGATCCTTTGAGGATTATAAATCATATGTTACGTGGCTTCAGAGTTTCTTTTAATGTAACCTCTCTATTCGCTCCCAGTTCCTACATGCTTTGCTCTTGAATGAGTCACCAGAAGCTGCTGCTTATGCATTTTCCCTTGCCTTAAATGTCTGCTTTATTTTAAGAAGCTGAATCTCCGGTTTCTCAGAACCTGAAACTCCTTTTTTCAGTTTGACAAGTGGACAGATGGACAGAGGCGGAGGATCCTGGTGGACCTGTTGGAACGCTGCTCCTTGTCACAGCAGAAATTCTGTGCCAAACAGCTGCAGGATCGAGTCCCCACCGAGGCTCTAGATTTTACCACAAGGCTCCCTAGGGTCCTGTCTTTATACATCTTTTCCTTCCTGGACCCACAGAGCCTCTGTCGATGTGCACAGGTAAAAAAGCCAACAGGTACCTAACGTTCAGAAAGTCGGGTCAAGCTAGTTAAAAAAAGGAAACGGCACTATTTTTCAGCAAAGCCATACCAGTGCTGTTCTTCATAATCCAAGGATGTCTTCTGACTTGGCAGCCTGGTGCCAAATGCTTAGTGACGCTTGTATGAGACCGAGCGCAGCACTTCCACACATCCTAAATTAAGCCAGATTTGGCCAAGATTTACAAAAGTGAAGAGTAATTTTAGATGCTCAGCTCTAAGGCATTTAACGTGTGGCACATTACAAGACTGATTCTTCCCAAGAAGGAGGCATGGTACTTTCTGAAACACATGCTCTTTTGAAGTACTTTGTACTGCGTGCAGAATCATTAATTGCTTTGAAAACCATTGGCTTGTGCTAGTTGTAAAGATTTAAGCTTTAAGAAAACCAGATCCTTTAAAATGCTCGCGGGTAAAGTGTTGGATGTGGAGAAGCAGAGGAGTTACAGATGTACTTTTGAGCACAGTGGCTTGGGCTTCAGTCTGTTGAACACAGGGGCTAAGACTCTAAAAATATGTTTGCGTGAGATAAAGCGCCGTGAGGTGATGCCCAAAGTAGTTCTGAACGAATAAGTTGATATCGGTGACATTATTACCACACTAACATAGTACCCCGTATAATACTATATCAAAATCTCAGCTTGTTTAAAGCTTGCTCTGGTATCTTTCTCCAGCTTTTCATGTTTTATGTGGATGCAGCTCACACTATGCATTCACAGGCAGGGAGAGGACAGGTAAGGAAATGACTGACTTAGAAAGAAAGGTCTTTCCAGTGCTACTTGCGTCATATTGTCCCTGCTCACTGCAGGGGGTTGGACTAGATGACCTTTAAATGTCCCTTCCAACCCAACACATTCTATGATTCGATGATTCTATATCATCGGACAGCTGCTGTTATAAGCATGGCAGTGCTAAGAGATGATGTTTGTCCTTAAGCTGGAACCAGCATTGCACACAAGGCAACTGCGTGATGGAGTATAACAGCAGAACATGAGTAGGAAGGAAATGTTCAGAAGGGGTCTGTCAGACTTGGGGAGCTTATTGATGCTGTTTTTCTCAGTGGAAATTAAAAAAGGGTTTATTCCAGCTACTGTACTTGAGTAGAAGTGCGGGAAGTTGCCCCAAAAAAGCTGAAATCTTTCCTCTTGATCTGTGATTTTTGGAATATTTCACCCTGTGCTGGAAATCATCTAACACATAGGCGCTGAGCATGTCATGAAGACTTTGGATGGTTTAAATGGTTTAATGAAAGGTTTAAATGGGGCATAAATAGTGTTGAAGGACTGTAAGAGGACAGAGGGGAATTACACCCACAGCACAGAAGTCTCTAGCTGCAATCTTGGATGCTTGAAACCCCAAGGTTTTCAACTTACTGGACATTCACAGGTGAGCTGGTACTGGAAGTACCTGTCTGAACTGGATCAGCTCTGGATGCGGAAATGCCTGCGTTTTGGCTGGTACATCAACTTCTCTCCAACCCCCTTTGAGCAAGGAATCTGGAAGAAACATTACATTGAGATGGTGAAAGATTTGCAAGTCACGAGACCAAAGGTACGTACCTACCACCTCTAGAGATGTTTGGGGCCAGTGGGAAAACCGGGCTGGTCAGGTTCCTGACCCCTTTGTCTCTTTATCTTTCCATAATCTCCCACTAGTAAAATGGAAGAGACATCATTTTAAATTAGAATCTGAAGTCGTGTGTTGCCATGCGCTCTACTTTCCTATCATCCACCCCTGGTAGGGGGGAAGTGAAAATCTCACTGGTTAGGAGAAGCAATCGCCAAGGTCTGACTCTGCTGTCCTCTCCGAGTGTTCTGGAGTAATCCTCTACATTTCCCTCGCCAGCACTCGAGGCTCTTCCCCTCTCTTTTTCCCCAGTTTACAGAGCATATGATAGCTTGCCTCAATCTGATAAGCAGAGGTGGGGTACCAGCGTCACCCCTGCTGAAATTACAGAGTCAGCTTACCTGGCGGAAAGGGAAAAAGCACCCGTTATGCCTGTTGTAACCCTTGGTGTTGTCCCTTTCTCTCTTCTTCAAAGGCGGCAGGGCCGTTTTGAGGAGGTGGAGCATTACTCAGTAGCCACAGCTTTCCCCTGAGATTCATTGATGCCATGCCTGGTTTGTGGGGCTGGGAGGGTGGGATTCTTCTGCCCTGAATTCAAAACTCAGCCCTCTAATTTTAGCCAGACTCCCCCATAGACTCTCTCTGTAGTCAATGGGGAGATACCAAAGCATCTCAAAAACAGTTCAGCTCAACTTAGTACAGATTTTGGGACATGGGCAATGACATGGATTGTCAGGGTGCCTATTTCTATCCACTGACCATAATGGAGCCTGGAGAGACTAATTTTGAGTTAATACCCAATTCTTAGAAGTCTAAAGTTAGGCAAAATAAATCTCACTTTCACTATAGGCTAAAAATTATTTTCTTCTTTTCTTCTCTCTTATTAGACTCCTTCAAAGGATGAGTTTGTAGTTATTGATGTGCAACCAGTAAGAAGCAACGTCCCAGAGGCAAACCTTTTTGTGCTAGGAAGGAGGACAAACAAGGAGAAAAAAGAGCTCCCACCGTGGCGTTCTCCAGACAAGAATCCTACAGACACCATCCGATTCAACTACCTCAACAACTACGACCCCATCGAGCAGGCGAGGCAGGCGTAAGAGCTTGATCTCTTCTTCCCTTTTGCTTTTTCTGCGATGCAGGGTATGTCTGTGTCCTTTGCAAGCTCACTCTGCCTGTGCTCCAAGCTGCCTGGAAGCCTTATAGTTCACCAACCTGGTTGCAAACCCACTTTGCTTCTCTTTTGGCTTTTCTTGGACTGATCTTGGTCCTGTTGTGGCGGCAGCTGCACTACTTCATGTCCTTTCAGCGCAGAGCTGGGCACAGCTTCTTAGAGGCTGCCTATAAAATAGGCTCTAACTCCTGGGGACGTCACACAGCTCTAATGGGAAGAATCAGGACAAGAGTTTGTTCAAGAGTTTTCAAATAAACTCCAAGGTTGAGAGGAATCTGCAGGTTTTGCACAGAAGAGGAAGAATTAATTAATTGTGATGAAATATAAGTCTATCACTTCAAGGGGGTTCTGTCTGAAAAGAGATTCAGTTGACTGAATAGGGGTGCAGGCGTAAGAGTGTGTATGCGCTATGGAACATCTAAGTAATTAATAGCATTTGTATCTACACTGCCTGGGATAGCAACAAAAGAAAGGCATTTCCACCCCAAAATATAGTTTTGCACATCAACACGTGTTAGGACTGCCCCACGGTTTGCTTTGACACCTCTGGCATCAGATATTTTCAGAATCTTATACCTGCGGTCAAATTTCTGTGCATTAACAAGCATCAGCAGGAGCAACAGCAGGGAGGCTGCGGTAGTCATCTGTGTGCGGTGTTTGGCCCATTTCCCGTTTAAGTCCCTGTTAACGCCACCTCTCATTTTTCATGGGCTCGCAGCAGTTATCTCAGTTCAGCTGATGTGCAGTAACTTGTGAAACTGGGAACACCATCATTAATCTGAGCCTGGCGAACAGGTCATGGATTAGCTTGACTGTTGCCTAGTTCCTGCACGAGTCCCTGTGAAAAGGGACTGCACAGGCTCTCACCCAACCGAAGGTGCAGAGAGGAGGAGATTCCTCTTCACTGTGCCAACAAAAACCTTGGGAACCAATTGAGCCACAATGAAGGTATCCAGGTTGTACTTTAAGTAAATAACTGATAGAGTTGCGATTAGCCCTGTGCACAGGAAGAATCAACCCGTGAATTACCCCAGACGCGTGATTATTTGGCTAAGCAGTCGTGCACTCGCGTAGGCTCTTTCTCAATGTGATTAACTTTGCTGGACCCACCATTCCTCCGGGGTGTTCCACAAAGTTCCCAGTGTCTGAGCAAAAGCCTTTTATGAATCATTTTTTAATCCGCGTCCCCTAGTCCTAGGATACTGCACTACTTCAAAGAGCTTTCCAGTTTCCACCTCACCCTCTTTCCTGTGGTATGTTTCCAAACTCTAGCACCATTTTGGGCAGAGTTCTTTGAGGCTTTTAACTAAATATTTTGACAAAATGCCTCTTGTTGCAAAGGGATGTCCCGATATTATTTTTCAGTTGTGCTAAATGTTTCTCTGTAGCAGTTCCCAGAGGTTTCTGTGAGGTTTAGGGTTTCCTTTTGCTGGCTGTGACCCAGTGTCAAAAGTGGGACAAGCCTTGTTCGAAGAGTTTAAAAGTTGCTCCTTCCAGCATTGAGCTGTAGATGCAGCTGACAACCAGATGCAAATGATTCCGAGTTGCTAATGATACAGTAAGCACACTGGCTGTTTTCGTCTCCTAAGTGAGATTTGAGCCTCTATCCATTTGTGCAATGGAGAATATTTTAATGCCTAGTATTCTAGCAAATCTGGCATTTATCTGTAATTATAGAGGATTATTGCAAGGAGAGAAATGAATTCTATGAGACTTGCTTGTTTATCAAGGATCTCCCTTTAATATCGCTTAAGCTGAAAGTAATTGCTAGTGTGTAGTCTCGTCTGTAATGATTATTCAGCAATGCAGGTGTGCCGTTTCAGGTGCCGACCCAGCTTCCCACTCACAAAATGATATTCTGGTGCTCCTTGTCTGTCGACACATTGCCAACAGAGTCCCCTCTGCAGCCCCTTCCCAGAAGTCCTCCTGCTGAAGTNATCATCTAGTGCAACTGCCTGACCAATTCAGGGTTGACCAAGTTAAAGCATGTTGTTAAGGGCATTGTCCAAATGCCTCTTAAACACTGACCGTCTTGGGGCGTTGACCACCTCTCCAGAAAGTCTGTTCCAGTGTTTGACCACTCTCTCATAAAGAAACACTTCCTAATGTCCCATCTGAATATTACGTCCTCCATCCTTTTCTTCTGGGCAGCTCCTTGGGGATTGGGTCTTCAGCATTTCACGCGGCTCCCTGTCTGCAGTAGGAACAGTGGGACCACCTTTCATGCTTGAGTGTTCCTCAAGTGTAGGCTTTTGGTGGAGGTGGCAGCTAATGTGTGGCTTGGGCAAGTGCAGGGTGCCTATCAATGGGAGCACAATGGCAAAGAGGTCACAGTGCCCCACTGCGATGCCAAGCTTTGTTTTGGATGGCTGATGAAGGCCATGCTCAGCCAACTGTGAATGAATGTCTAGTCGGTTGAGCTAGGGAGTCTCATGTGAATGCTATGCAAGATGATCTACCTCACTGCAGCCTACAGGCTCGGACAGACCCTGCCTGACCAGTGTACAGAGTTGTGAAGTAGAACGAGAACCAAGATAAAAATCTCTGGCCCCCCAGGCTGTGTTAGGTCTAGTTATTCTTCAGATTAGATGAATTCTTGGAGCTCAAGGGCATAACAACCACTCTTCATGTAAAATGAATTTCAGAAGTAATGAAATCTATGTAAAATGAGATTATTAAAACAATAGGAGTTATTTCCCAAAATACAGGGTTTTGCAAAGGTCTTCTGGGAGAATAAATGAGTTTTGCTGCAGTCTGCATGCATATAGAGAGGAACGAGTATTTTCTTGAGGTCATGAGCATGTGCGCAAAGATGCAGCGGAACCAGCCGAAAAGCAGCAGAAAGCCAAAGCGATGGCTGAGAGAGAAGGACTAGAGAGAGCACGTGTAGGCCAGCAGGTTGACTGGAAAGCTGGGAGCCAACAAACCATTCTTTCCGTTTGAGTTCTGCTGTGCTGAGGAAAACCCGACTTGTAGAAAATTCTTTGCGAATAAACAAGATTACATCAAAGGAACACCTGACGCCATCATCAAAGCAATGTGTGAAACTAGTCACTGGCGACTTCTTTGAATCAAAGTTAATCTGCCTAATGGCAGGTTAAATTTTGCAGAATTTAAGAGGTAACAAAAAAATTAAGTTTTTTGTAGCTCTTGGACCTGCATAAAAGCTCCTCTGAGCTGGACCTCACTCTACACTTACTTTCTGGTCCAAGGAGAGGTGAGGATTCTCCTGCTCATCCTAACAGGGTGTCTATGCTGCCGCTGAAATATTGGCATTTAAACGGCAGACTTGTCATCTGTTTCTTTGCTGACCTTTTGAGAGGAGGCGTTAGCCACATGCTCCCTTCCACAGCAGTATCAAAACTACGCTGCTGTGAATTCATAGCAGAGAACTTATCCTCGCTTAGCCAAAAAAAGCGAAACATGGGAAGCTACGGTCAATTCTCAATTATGTAGGGGAGAGGAGATGAAGGGAGTCCTGAAAGAGGCAACACAAAACATACACTTCGGGCTGTAAGACTATAATTGGATATTTACCTTTGAAAAACAAATAAATAGATTTCTATAGAGCAACTGGGTGAGGGCTTGGCCTGGACAGAGGTGGTGCTTCACGTCACTGGGCAGAAGAACCATAAAACCGTGCCACAGCTGGGTAGTGCCCCAAAAATGGCAGAATGGTGTTAATTTGCAATCTGGATGGTAACTGAGACTTGACAGGGTGGGGTTTTTTTTCTGATGAATTTTTTTGCTGCTTGCTCAGAAAAGCCTGAGCTTGTACTATAAAAACTGAATGGCACCCAAGAGCCTCGGTGACAAACATCGCTGCAGCATGAAGGAGGGACAGGGATCCCGGAGTGTGTTCCCTAAGAGGTTATTTGGTTTAGATGGGATAGTGTGGGAAAAGCTTCATAGTCATTGAGCAGTGAAATTAAGAACAGCAACGATCAGATGCGTAGTCGAGGGAGTGGTGAGGCGACGGAGAAGAGAAGAGATACAGACAGGCGTTGAATTACAAATTGCCTGGAAGGGATTATCAAAATCCCGTGGCAGAATCATAGCTGTGACTTTCAGTGCTGCTGCGTGGACGTGTGCGATTTATCATAAGGGTGATTTCTGGTAGGTCTGGTTTGTTTTCTGCCTGAATTGTCTAGGTAGCTTTTTGTTTATGTACAAACGAAGCAGAGACCAGCAAGGATGGATTTGTCTCTTTGGGCACAAAGAATTTTGCAAAGGTGCAGAGGGAAAGATTTTTATCTAAAGTGTGGAACCAAGTTAGCGAATTTTCCCTGGGACTCTGACCTGCCTAAAAAGGACGAGGAGGGGTGTTTCTTTCAGTCCGTGCATGTACAGTTCTGCTGGAAGGCATCTGGTGTTTGTGCTGCTTGTTGCCAATAAATCAAAAGATTTGCCTCCCACTTTATCATGAATAACGAATTCCGATTCTAGCCTAGCGCTGGACCCCCGCCAGGATTGTGTCCTTGTGCCTCAAGGAACAGCCCTGCTACTTCTCATGACAACAGCTCAGCCAAAACGCAAGCTCCTTCCCCCCCTCCACGAACCAGCTCGGGCTTCTGGAAGCCAGCACTAATTCAGTCAGATAATTTATGGACATAGACCGGCTCTATAAACAGTTGCATATTGTACTGGAGTGTTTACCCAACGAGAAAATAATTACTTTCAGTAATTGTTCTGCCAGCAGCCTGGGCCCAGTTTCTGACAAAAAGAGGCTCGCTTGCGTGAGAAGGGCATGGTGTTTTGCTGTCCTTCCCAATCCTAACGCTTGTCTCTTGCTTTTCATGTTTCTGAATAGCCAGCCCAGTACTCTCTGCCTGTTAGGCTTGTGGGAATTAAAAACGTTCCTTAAGGGAGGAAAGCGGGGTGAGAAACACCGAGTTCAGCACCAGGAGTGAGAGTCCTGCCGTCCTCATCTTGGCTCCGATGCCCTTTTCCTTTGCAGCCTTGAGAGGCTCATCCTCACTGCTTACATCTTCCTGACCCTGAAGTGAGATCACGGCGGTGACCTGCTGTGGGGGGACGCTCCGACACCATGAGCATGGGCGCTGGAATACAGATTAGTATCTTCCATTTACGACCACAAGGCTCGATCTGTGTTCTATCTAAAGATCAGAGAATCAGAGAATCGTTTAGGTCGGAAAAGACCTTTACAATCATCCAGCCCAACCATAAACCTAGCACTGCCAAGTCCACCAAGATGACCAGTTCATTCCCCGTAATAATATTTTGGATTAAACTTTCTCTCTTGACCTGTTAGCGGAGTGTTTTTAAACAGATTGCGGTTTTCCTCAGTTTGCTATTTGAAAGAATGTCGGATTTGTCTTTATGGTTCTTGGTCTGCAGCTGGTCTGGGACGAGTGAATGCCGGATACGTGCTGGTGTTGGCTGGTTTTGGGGACGTGTGTGTTAGGTGGTGTGGCTCTGTTTGTTATGGGATAAATGTTGCTTTTAGAGTCTGTTTCCACCCTTTATATTCATGATTTTGTATTTATACTGTGCTTTTTAACATGCCTTCCTGGAGCCCAGAGACACTGGTAATGGAGCTGGGAGAGGCACTCGGAGAGCACACAGAGTTCCTGCTTTAAATTCACTTATTCCGTATTGCAGAATTTGAATGTGGGAGGGGAATGAACACCTTCGGAGCAAACATGTTAATGAACCTGCCTGAGTTCTTGAAACAAACTTCCTCATAGGATGGATTTTACTCCTGATATTGGAAAAATGTGACAACTGGCCATATTCCAGTTTACTTCATTTAATGCTCATGCTCTGGAATATTCCTGTTCTGCCAGTTCATCGTATTGACTTTAATAATAGCTGCATATAAATGTATAAATTTATATACATATACAAGAAGAAGCATTTGGCTATAAAAACAATGAATCAATAACTTGTTGGAGGGGTACTCCTCTAGCCTTATTTATGTTACAAGTTACATGGACTTCACTGAAAACTCTCAAATTGGTTTAGCTAAACATGCCTTTCCGTGAATTCCCTTAAGCTGATGTAACATGTTATGTGGATTTAGCTTAAATCAGTAAGTCTCGAGCTAAGTGCTATAAAGTTATCATAACTTAAAAAATAGCAAGTTACCACCCTCCTCTGAGCCGTGGTATCTGATTGTGCGCTCTTGGTCTACCCCAGGTGCAAGATAAAATGTATTAGCTTAAACCATGTTCTTTTCGGGTGGCAATATCATAAGGGATTTCTTTTTCTCAGCCCCAGGGAACCAGCTCCGCAGCACTTGTTAATGCTATTCTGCTCTGCCCCGCAGGAGAAAGAAAGGAGGAGGGGAGACCCCAGACCTTAGCTGGCAGGCAGCTGAGAAAAGAAAGACAGCAAGTCGTGGATCTAATAAGCTCCAGAAGACAAAATCACTGGCAAGTATCACCCGCTTGTAATTACAGCAACTGGGGCCCAGTGTCAGGTACACACAGGAACATTTTAGCTCAGAGCTGTTTTCTTAACTGCGCATCCTGAGGGAGATTCCTGGGCAGAAGGAGGGCACAAAGCCCCCCATGTCTGGCTGCTCTGGGGGCAATCCCTCATTGCAGCCTAGACACGGTCCCTCTGCCGTCGGTGGGAAAAGGACATCGACTGTCTGTGTGCAGGCGGCGACCTTGTTATCCGCTCCTCCCTCACGTCGCTTACTGCCCAGTATCCCGACAGCCCCTTTCCACGCTTTACAAAGCACCGGATCAATTCTCCTATGACACTTGCATCTCTTCCCAAAGCTTCATTTCTGTGCTCGCAACTTTTTGATCATTGCAGTTTGATGTTAGTTTATTCTCCGTTCGTTGCGCTGAGCCGGAGCAAGCAGCCCCAAGGTCTTAATACTGAGGATTCATTGTGCTCGTGGTGGGTAAAATAGGGCATCCTCACATGAAAGGAGTCTAGGGAAGTCAGGCTTCCAGAAAGCATCGTGGGTCTAAGCTTTTGTAGATACAGCAATAAATAACTGCCAGAAGAAGGACGTGCTCACAAGCGTATCGGGGGGTTTTGCAGACCTGGAAGCGTGTTTCCTAAGCGATGAAAGCCAGGGAACTCATGTGAGTTGAGCTAAAGATGGTTTACATAAAAGAGAGGCATTGTCTCCCGAGATTGGGAGGCATTCTCCTGACCCAAATACAGCCTGTTTGCAAGGAAATAGATTCAGTCAGTGTTAAAGAACACAAAATATAATTAAAGTTATTCAGCCTGTGTCTTACAATTTCCATTCTCCAATGGCTTCCTCTGCAGCCCTTAGATCAGAGCACCCTTACACGGTCTCATTCCACCACAGCTTCCTGTTTCAAATTTGAAGCTGTTTTATTGTCAGTGCAGAAGTGAAAGAATCTTAGTCCAGGGTAAAAAAAACGTTATGTGTTCTTCGAAGTTACTTAACCTGCCAACCCCCCATTAGGAAGGCACGAGCGCCTAGTCTGACTCCCACCATGAAGTCCAAACCCTCCTGCACGACGTCAGTGGGATTTTATTGCTACAAATTGCAGCAGTACAGGGTTGAAAAGTGTGTATGTGTTTGTCACCTTCTGTTGGCTGCTCACAGTTTAAAAGGGACATTATTATTCCTGTAGCAAATAGTCACCAGAAAGCATTTAGCTGACACAAAATGCTCATAGACAGATGTCTGGGGGAGCACACAGAGTTAGCGGGTACTGAATTAATCATCGAATCACAGAATGGTTAGAGTTGGAACGGACCTTAAAGATCATCCAGTTCCAACCCCCTGCCATGGGCAGGGACACCTCCCACCAGCCCAGGTTGCTCCAAGCCCCGTCCAACCTGGCCTTGAACCCCTCCAGGGATGGGGCAGCCACAGCTTCTCGGGGCAACCTGGGCCAGGGGCTCACCCCCCTCACAGCAAAGAAGTTCTTCCCCAGATCTCATCTCAGTCTCCCCTCTTTCACTTTGAAGCCATCACCCCTTGTCCCATGGCTCCCCTCCCTGCTCCAGAGTCCCTCCCCAGCTTTCCTGGAGCCCCTTGAGGGACTGGCAGGGGCTGGAAGGTCTCCGCGGAGCCTTCTCTTCTCCAGGCTGAATCCCCCCAGCTCTCTCAGCCTGTCCTCCCAGCAGAGGGGCTCCAGCCCTCCCAGCAGCTCCGGGGCCTCCTCTGGCCCCGCTCCAACAGCTCCGTGTCTCTCCTGTGCTGAGGCCCCAGAGCTGGAGGCAGCACTGCAGGGGGGTCTCCCCCGAGCGGAGCAGAGGGGCAGAATCCCCCCCTGGCCCTGCTGCCCACGCTGCTGGGGATGCAGCCCAGGCTGCGGGGGGTTTCTGGGCTGCCAGCACACATTGCCTGCTCCTGTTGAGCTTCTCATCCCCCAACACCCCCAAGTCCTTCTCCTCAGGGCTGCTCTCAAGCCATTCTCCATGTATTTGTGCTTGGAATTGCCGTGACCCAGATGCAGGACCTTGCACTTGGCCTTGTTGAACTCCAGGAGGTTGGCACAGGCCCACCTCGCCCCACAAAAAGCCCTGGGAAGAGTATTCAAGCTGCTGCCTGCTGCCGAGGCCTGACAGGTCCTCCAGCCTCCCTTGGTCCCTCCGAGGTGGTTAGGACAGCCTAACCCAGGAGCCACCCCACGGGGTTACACCTTGGTGACGGGAGCCCAGAATGAGCTCCATGCCTTTGTGCTATGCAATTACAGCAGCGCTGGCTTCTATTTGTGTTAAAAATCTGGGGTAGCCTGTGTTGCTGCATCACTCTTTCCTAGACCTTTAAATTGACAATAAGCTTGTATTTCTCTTGAGTTTAGAGTTGTCCAAATTTCAGTAAAAGAGCTGTTTCTTAATCTCTGATGTATAAACCTGCTGTTATGCTGGCCATTAATGACTATAACACTACATGACAGTAAAGGTTAGGTTATGGTAGGCTGATGCATAGAAATAGCATATACGTAACTTGCTAGGAATAATCCAAAATTAATTTCCATTTATTATTAAGGTAGCATTGGGAAATCTTGTTGAAACGAAGACCATTTAATCAAGTCCAAATAAAGAGGCTTAATGCTCAAATCTTTTAGTAAATCCCTAGAAGAATAGGCTATGATGAAAGAGTAAGTGCCCCAAGCAAGCAAACATCAAGTCAAATTAAAATGAAGCTCTTAAATAGATCAATCCAAGTGCAGAAAGTAGGTGAGAATAAAGTATATTACAGCCAACAATGAAGACGTGAAAAGGGCTATTATTTGGAGCTCCAAGCTCAGGAGGCTGAACAACAGCGCACCAAAATAGAAGAAACGCCTAATTAAGGTGATGACCTGAGTCCTGGATTTGCATCCAGTGACTACACGTTTGCATGTGGTGAATCAGTTCTCCTCCTAGTAAACTTGTGAGGGTTTGGAGTTTATTAGTAATCATGGAAACAGTGGCATCAAATGTAACCAGGCTCACACTTTAATTTAGAATAAATTATAGTAAATTACCTAAATTACAATAAATTGTAAATTACAATAAATTAATTAGGTCTCTGAAGGAAGGGCCGCATTCTTTCTTAGAAATGCACATGCAGCCCCCTTGTCTCTCCAGCGGGAAGAACTGCTCTGCCTTCACCCAGGGAAACGCCTTTAAGGACATGTATAATTCCAGTGCTACCCATCTCTTTAAGCACTTTGCTGGGTCAAGGCTTTATGGCTTGTCCACACCACCTCGATGCTCACGTTGCCTTCAGCATCTGCTGTCCCAGTGTTATATAGAGAAAAGTGAAGAATGCAAGGGGTTCGGTGACTTCTCCAAGCTTTTACCAGGCTGGGCATGGAAACCAGATCTCTGGATTTGGCTGCTGTATCATCCCTCCTGTTCACTCCAACATGGAGCTGCGCTGCCCTGCTGTCATTTCCGAGCTCTGGCCCCCCAGGTCCCTTTGCAGGGACATCAGTGCCCTTTACACAAGTCCTTGAGGGCTTCCAACAAAGAGTCTTCTACAGCAAAACAGGCAGCCTCATGCCCAAATGTCAAAATTCCCAGGTACTTTATCAGGAAGGTAAAATGTGATTGATGCTTTTGACAGCTTTGCAAATGACAGCAATGTCAGCAATCAGGGGCTGGTTTTGCCTCTCGGGCTGTCTGCTTCTTTCTGTTCGAGAGCCTGCTCCACCCTCCCAGCTGTTCCTGAATTACTGACTTATTTTTAGTACTTACTAAATAACATCTTTTTGACAGGATCAGTCATTCTTGCCTCACTGCCTATATCCTAAGGTAATAAGACTGCTGTGTCTGAAGTCAGGAAGAAATTCTCCTATGACATATTGACGGGGAATTGACATTTTGAGAATGGATCGCATTTATGTACCACGTGGGTATAACCCACATGAAGATCCAGGGCTCTCAGCACTGAGACATGGTCCTGTCCAGTGTATATTTATATTCTGCAAACCTTATTTTGCATTTTATTTATTCATCCAAGAAACTCTGTTGAACTTCACGGGACAATTCCTAAGAGTGAAAATAACTCAATATAATGTTTGAATACTCAAACTCAGCTTATATATGTCACCCTAATTTGAAAAGAATAGCCTGGCTTTAATAGTCTATGCCTACCTGTCCCTGTGAGCTCTGAAACAGAACCACCACCAACACAGGAGATGAAAAGCAAGGAACAGTCAGATGGTGCTGCAACTACTACTGCTTTTATGATACTGTGCTTTTCCCGCTAGGACAAAAAACCTGCAGCTGCTTGTATCACACCACCTCTGTCACACCTCAAGTACTGCTAAGGACCCAGACCACTTTCAGCAGTTGTATAATCACTGGCCTTTCTTTAGGTTGATATTCAGCAGTTGCTGGATCGCTTATTTATAACCAGACAATTAGGCATGAAGCGCCATATATCTGCCACTGCTGCCAATTCAAATAATGGAAGGGGGAAACAGGCGGGCAGGAATTACAGAACAGCATTGACTTTTCTGCACAACCATTTTACTAGGGACACTAGTTTCACATAAGACTATCTGCCCACATTGCTTTTTAATGAGTTGCCGTGTAAATGTTTGTGGTTGTTGATGTTTGTTCACTATTCTTACCAAATAATATGTATCAGTCAAAAAAAACCCCCAAAGCTGTTGGTCTGCAGAACCTTTGCATTTTGAATATTTGGGATCTTTCTCAAGGAACAAACAATTGCTGTGTTGCTTATTTTTTCTTTGCTTAATTTTTATCCTGTTTAGTAACGTTCATTGAACAGTATGCTATAATAAACTTCATCATTTACACTGCAAGACTTCAAACAGCAGGCAAGACTGGGATCAGCCGCAGCCATATGCACGGGGGAGAAATTGTGCATCAGCGTATGAATTGATGTGGAGAATCAATTAATGTGGGTTTGGCTTTACTAGCATCAATTTCTAATTGGGTTCTTTTGTCCTTCAGGTAAACTTATACCAGAGCACAGATCACTGCAAAGAATGCAGGTCATGCTTGTGTCATTTAGGAATATAATTTAGGGATATCATTTAGGAATATAATTTATAGAATATACAGAATTGATAGAAATTCTCAATGGACTCCAGCGTTTGCAGTCCCTCTGAAGCTGTTGGGATGATATGATACTTACTGCCTTCTCTTCCTAGCTATCGCTTTCTGCAGATCTTGAGTCTGTTCCAAAACCACCAGTTTGTCCCAGCTGGGGCACTCACCAGTCAGTCGGGAACCTGCCCTCCAAAGCAGCAGCAAAGGCCCTGGCCCAGAGCTCCCAGTGGAACACTGGGATACGACCAGCACCTGTTCAAGCTCCAGTGCCAAAACTGCAGACCGACATAACGCCTTGATGTAATTTCTACCAATTAAGTTATTAGAATAAAAACATATGTACTTACAACATACTTTACAATCATTCCTCAGGTTGCAAAACGGGTCAGAATCTGAAATGGAGAGAGGAGAGAGAGAGAGTCTCCATCACCCGCCTCTGCCGCTGAGCTGCTGGCTGGCCTCAGGGAAGCCGTATCACCCTCTGCACCCCGGGCTGCTGATCTGCAGAGGCAGATGGTTATTTCCCCACCTTTATAGTGTGCTTCCAGATATGCTGATAAGAAATGGCTAAACAAGTACAGAGGAAGGTTGTTATGCCTGCGCCCTTCCTTGTAGATGTGCATTTCCCTGCATGGCTTGGCATTTCCAGATCCTGCACAACACTCATTACCCACAGCCTTTGATTAAAGAACTGAAAATACCTTTTAAACCCCAGAGGCCAATGAATCAGCATCGCCGCATCTGAATTCCACCAGTACAAGCAAGATCAGAATGTGAGCCCCAGGCTACAGCCCTGCTCAGATGTGGGGAACAAACCCAAACATGCCAGCCGCCCTCTTACCCAAGCTTTACCATCTGTTTCTGCCCAAAACTCCACCTGCATTTACCCGGTGTTCCTTGCCGGGAGCAATGGCAGAGTTTGGTACTGTAGTGTGGCTTTGTAGCCAAAATGAATTTTTACTAATTATTGCTCTTCTGAGCTAGAGAAACAGAAACTTGGAAAAAGGAATATGTGTAACTGAAGTTGATGGGAGTTGCAGGTGGGAGCACAGTTGGATAAAATTGAGGATTTTTGGAAAGATCCAACTTGCGCGGCGAGATGGAAGACAAGTGAAGGTGAGCTGTTGCCAGGAAGCAGGAGCATTCAGAGAGCGACATCTCAGCAGCAGCGTTGGGTTTATAATAGATTAAAGGACGGTTACCGAAGAGTGTGGAGACCTTGCGGCAAAGGGAGAGCAGCTAATGATAGTAGCTAAAAGCAAGATAAAAAGTTGCTGTAATAGGTGGATGAAGCCGATAACGAATGGAGAACACAGCTCAGCTCACGTAACGAAGGGCTGAGGAGGCAGTAACATGGTGCGCAGGGTCGTGTTTAGGGGTGTGTGAATTAAGGGGAGGGAATCAGTATGGGAATCAGTTTGCTATCAGTCGCCCTGACCCCGCTGGCATGCTTTTAGACTCTCAGATGCCTTACTGTGCGTCTAGCACGGGCATCCTACCTGTCCTGTGCTCTGTGCCATCCCCAACAACACACAAAGACATCCTCCAGATGGATGCTGTGTAGTATGTGCACCACCAAATAATTCAGGGGAAGGAATTGCTTTCATACCCCACCAGCCCAAAGCAGGGCATGGCTTGGCACACAGACAACCCCCGACTGCGTGGCTGCATCTCAAATCTCCCCTGCTCTACAGCAGCTGCTGCGATAGGTTTGAGAAGAGTGATGGCAGAAGATGCATGTCTGGATAGATGCTTTGTAGCTGTTTGCACAGCCCGTATCCTGATCGCAGCCACTCTCCAAACCACGGGTAAATTACTGGTTGGCACAGGATGCTTGGGAGACCCCCGGGGAGGTAAAATCACAGGTAGAGACAGATCCAGACATTGCAGGGCACTCCCAGCACATCCTGTAGGAAGGAAACTGAGCTCCAAAAAGCCCTGAAGGCAGGAGAGAGGTAGCAATGGGAGCAGATGGTCTAAACCATGTTTTCAACCTCTTCCATCCTGGGATCTTGCTTTGTGTGGGCAGGACACTGTCAAACCCACCCAGCGAGGTGGAGAAAGGCAGGATGGTCTCACACCACGTGCACGCAGACCCTCGTCCAAGCTGCCTGCCAGGCTGCACATGCTGACCTCAGGTACCAGAACAGGCTCCGGTTGCTTTATAAACCAACCCATGCAGTGGGAACAGCCGACCTGCGGCTCCTGCCACCTGCCCTCCTCCCTCCCTGCAAACCCTGCTGCCCCTTCAGTCCCCAGGCGCACACTGCGCGTGAGCGTGATGCCAAAAGTCTTCATGTCACCCCCAGATCAGGAGGTTTTCAAAGAAAGATTTTTACCAGCTCACGAATCACAAGAACAGGTCACTTGGCGATATCTCTCCATTTTTTTTTGTCATTTGGTGTTTGTTTTTTTCTCTTTCTGGTGGCCTGGTTTTCCTTTCTGCCTATTTTCTCCACCTCTGCTATCCTGTTTTCTTGTCCAGGCAGCCTCTCCCCTCTGCTCACTGCTAGGTTCACGTTACTCACAAAGAGATCCACCAGAATCTACCGGTCTACCAGGATGCCACCACCAAGGAGAGGTGGGAGCTGGCGGCACCAGCGAGGCTCTGGCTAAGAGCCACAAACAAAAGCAGATAGTTCCCCATGTGTCCTGGTTTGAGGTAAAACACAACCAATTTTCTGTTTTTTAATTTTACTTTTTGGCTGGGCCTCTTCTAACTGACTAAACTCTGAAATTAACAGCATATTGTTCAGAAACTGTTCTCTCTCAGAGTGATAAGACCTGATTACACCAAGGAATGGTATGCACAGAGGCTCTTGCTTACACTTATTGCTATAACAACCAAGGTCAGCTAACTT
>VWZL01005942.1:71999-130793 GCA_013396915.1 Stercorarius parasiticus | reverse complement strand
AATCCTCCAAAGAAAATGACACAACTGCTATGGTCATCTCACTCCGACACTTGGCTGGCCTGGTGATGGAAAAAGTTCCTCCTTACACCCAGTTTGAACCACTCTCCTTAAAACTCACACCCATTACCTCCTGTCCTCCCACCACACACCACTGTGAAGACAAAACCTCCTTGCAGGTACTAGGGGCTGCTGTCAGGGCCCCCTAAAGTCCTTCCTCTCCCAACTGAACCAGCCCTTTCCCTCAGTCCCCCCTCAAGGGAGCCCCTCAAACCCCACTATTCCCTCCCCCCCGTCCCCTTCCACTGCCCCCCAGCTCCCCCTTTGTGCTCCCCAGGAGCCCGCAGCTCTCCCAGCACCTCTCGGGAGAGGGACTTCTAGCCTTTTGTGAGGAAAATCCACCTTGTTTTCCCCTCCTCATATCGATCCTTTGCTACCACCTAGCGCCGAAGGCGCGCAGGACCCGAAGGCCGGCGGCGGGAAGTGGGGAGGGTCCTGAGGGGAAGGTCGTGCTTTACGGCAGCGCGGCTGGAGGTGCGACGCTTTCACGACGGTGAGGCGCGGTGTCGGTTCACGGTAGGAGGCGCCGGCCTGGGCCGTGAGGGGAGAGGCCGAGGGGTTGCCGCCAGTATGAAGCAGAAGAGGAAAGGTATTAGGGTGTGGGGGAATCGCAGTGCGCGGGGGATGGCGGCAGGGTGGGCCCTGCCCCTCTCCCAGGGGCTGAGGGCAGCGGGGCAGGGCTTTGTCGCCTTCCCCGGCCTTGTGTGTGTGTAAGGTGGGGGGTGAGGAGCCACACTTTACGGTGTTTTGGGTATGGCGGGGGGGGTTCTGTGGGACGGGGCTCCTCCTCCTGCTTCCCCTGGCGCTGTCGGGGTGGGAGCTGTGGGGTGGCAGGGCTTTACCACCTCCCCTGTCGCCATGCCTGTGTGTGGAGTGGGAACGCGGGGCAAGACCTTGCTCTCCCCGCTCCAAGTTCTTTCGGAGGCGGGTGAAGGTCCAGCCCTGACCTTGCACCCCTTGGCACCCCTCCGTGAGCCACCCGTTTTCCCTCCCTGCTGTTGAATTGGGCGCTGTCACTGGGAGGCAGAGTCTTGGCTCCCATGTGGGTGCTCAGGACTTTGCCTTGCTCCTGACCGTCAGACACAGGGGGTGCTGGGGACAGGGCAGTCCAGGTGTTGCTGGGCTTTTCCCTCACGGCAAAAGGTTAAAAAAAAAACAACAGGGGAAAGGATATGGGGCAGCAAAGATGATGAAGAGCAGCATGGGGCTAGCAGTGGCCTGGCCTGGCCCACAAAACTACCTTCAGAGAGAGACCATATGGGAGCATCGCTGTGGTGCTTCTCCCGGGTGGGTCTAAATGCTGCCGGATTTCAGCACAGCTGGCAGGAGCAAACACTTGTTGGAGCGGTTGTGCGCCTGGCTGTGTCCCTGCTGGCTGGTTTTCTGTCAAGTTTGGCGTGTGTATTTTACTGTCCCAACACTTGCTGGTGTAGACAGAGCTGCAGGACGTGAGAGGAATGCTCATTGTTGTTAGGAAGTGTGGGTGGATCTCTTAATAGCAATGCCCCTCTTCTCCCAAGACTGATATGGAAGAAATGTAAGGAATGTGTACAGTCTACACAGTGTGGACCCTTGTTGCAGCATGGGGTGGGCCTGTGAGGGGCGACGGAGAAGCTTTAAGGCACTGATACACTGCCCGATGCAGTGTGCCCTCTCTGTAATGGAGGGGACTTCACAGAGCTGCCCTCTTCATTTGTCTTGCCCCACCATCCTCAGAACACGTTCTTTTCCTTGCCACGTGTACAGGTAGCATCAGACTAGTCTACTAATTGTCTTTAACTTCCAATGACTTTTTATTTCTAGCTGTTGTGCAGATTCATCTGACATACGAAGGTGGAGTTTGTCCTAGAAGTAAAAGAAAACCAGCGATGTCATTTGTTTGGGAAACGCTGCAAATCAAGAGTGATACGCTGTGGCAAAATTCCCTCTGTAGGCGACAATTGTAGGAAATACTAAAAATGAACTGCAGAGCAGATGTGCCTCGGTTGTCACAAGCTGTTAGAAAGCACTGGCTATACACGTGGTTTATTGTTCTGTTCTCGTTTCAGGAGACCTCAGCCATGCAGAGCTGATGATGATGACGATAGCTGACATCATAAAGCAATTAATTGAGGCTCATGAGCAGGGGAAAGATGTGAATCTGAACAAGTAAGTCACAAGTCACCCTGGGATGACACTGAAGAGCTGGCCCACCAGTGATGAATGAGTCCTGTACAATCTCTTATGTTCAGGCTTTATTTTAAAATGTTTTATTTTCACAGGCTATTGTCATTTCTCTTACCATTATCTGATTAAAAAATACCACCAAGATTTGTAAATTGTGTGGTGATTTGAAATCATGCCTTGCTACTTCATTGGCAACACTCAGGGTACAAAATGGGTTGTCTTAGTGAAAAACTCATAAGAAACTTGTCATTGCCTTTTTGTGTTTCCACCTGTGTTCATCTTTCAGTAGTCCTGAAGTCAGTTCCATCAGGGAAGGGAAAGATTAATTTCGGGATAAAGTTTAAATCAAATTTTCTTAGCAATGTGTTATAAATTAAGTTGTTGTTTACAGAAAGTTCTTCCTTCTTTACATATGTGGAATAATAAAACCTGACTTTTTCCCAGTTTCCACTGATTTACATGATATAATTTCAAACTATTTGCTGGTGCTGGAAATAACTGACATGAATGTCTTAGAAATGAAGAAAGTGTGTGTATGTAGGGGTAAATTGCATGGAAGACTTATGAAAAGAATTAAATCACTGAAGACTGATAAGCCAGAGTCTGTGGGCAGCTTTCACTATGTTTTGATAAAACCATGTTTAAAAGAAAAATATACGGAAACTGAAAGCATTGGCAGTTGTTGCATATCAACTTTATGTGGAATTTATTTTCTATATCTTAATACGCAATGCAGTTGTTGCAAGGAATTACTGTATGCTTATTTAAAAAGTTACCTGGAAAGGCAAACTGGGAGAATCTACCTCGATCTCCATGTACCCGAACAGTGATACAATAGCACTGCTGTTTAATTTGGGTATGCAAGTCAGAATGGAGTTGTTAATTTGAGATATTTCTGTTTTCAGGCTGAAAACCAAGACGTCAGCGAAGTATGGACTTTCAGCGCAGCCACGTTTGGTTGACATCATCGCTGCTGTTCCACCACAGTACCGCAAGGTGCTGGTACCCAAGCTGAAGGCCAAGCCTATAAGAACTGCGAGCGGGGTAAGCACGTACATCGTCCTCTCCATCCACCACCATCCTTCCCCGCTCTCATCGATAAATTGTGTTTAATTGTTTTCAAAGACCGGGATATTGACTGTCCAGAAGCTTTAATAGAGATGCGCTGGCTGCATTGCCAGCTTCCAGGTTGCCTTTTCTGTGATGTTGTGCCCACAGGGCTATTGCTTTCGAAGCATTTGGGAGAAGAGAAAGAGGAGATCTGGAGATTTTGTTTCAGAGCAGCATGTCTTGCTTTTTAGTTGCTGTAGACACAGTGCAGCTTAATCTGCAGGCCCTCGCAGTGAACAAAGGTAAAATGTTAGCATTGAACCTGTTTCTTGGAAAGGTAGTTCAGGCTGAAAGCAAGGATAGAGGTACAGCTAACATTCAGCTGTGTGTTTTAAAGCTTCCCTACCAAAATCTCAGGAAGTGTTCAATTCTTATAGCTAAAAAAAAAAAGCCACAAAGAAAACCAAAAAAACAAAAAAACCCCAAACAAACCCAGAAAAAACCCCACCCCTAAAACCCCCTTCATTTCTTTAATTTCTTCTTTCTGGCTATAGACTATTTCATTAAACTCTTACTCCAACCAGGATTTCTGAAAACTGGAAATCAGGTATTCCAAATTCGGTCCCCCAAATTAGCGGACTCTAGAAAATCTTAGTGTGTCTGTCTCTTCTCCCCTCTGCTCCTTTTTAAAAAAGAAGATTGAATCTTACATGGTGCTTGCATTTGATGTGTGAAAGAAAAGCTGTCTGAGACCTCAGTCTGGGGAGAAAAAGGCTTTGCTCAGTTAGGGGCAGGGAGGAAGCTATTTTTATTATCTTTGCTTTCTGTCTTTTTGTTTCTCTTCATCTCTCCCTGATTTTCATCTTCCAGATGGTGTTTGGTATGCCTGGTGGCACACTCTCACCCTCGCACTGGTTTCGATGGACATTAACTGGTCCTAGTAAATACCTGGATGTCAGTCTGCATCTTTTCAGCAGGGTGGTTAATCAGATTTGGTATAAGACACCTGGTTCTTCATAACATGCTGCCAATTTATTCTGGATTGTGAAGATACTAAGTAACAGGATTCCTATTTCTTGATATATTTGTTGTTTCCTTCAAGAGTTAATGCACAGATATTCTAGGTGGCAGACTAAGCGGAAAATATCTTTAAATAGTCTCTCGCAGATGCACATGTATACATAGCCTTCCAAGATGCACTTTATTTTAGTAACTTCAGAAGCAATTACTATAATTTTTCTCCTCTGTAACTTTCCTTCTTACAGATTGCTGTCGTGGCTGTGATGTGTAAACCACACAGGTGTCCACACATTAACTTTACAGGCAACATATGTGTGTAAGTATGACAGCTTGCATGACCTAAGAGGACTGTTCTCTGGTATTTCTGCATAAATCTAGTATTGCAGTAGCATTGTATTGGGGACAGACTTCCTTTCTGCACAAGCACAAAGTTACAGATTGCTGATACCTGCACGTTACATTTAAAAAAAAAAAAAAATCTACTTGTTTTCGGTTTTTCTTCAAGGGGGACACCTTTTTTTTTTTTTTCCCATGGGCCAAAGCCTGCTTACCTTTAGTAGATACATGCTTTTGTGAATATAGTAATGAGGAGAGTATATTAATGATAAATGTAAGCTATATTATTACTGTGTTAGGGTGTGCAGGTGTGTTGCGCGTACGACTGGGGACCTAGGCAGATTGGAGAAGACTATTGCAGAAAAGAAACAGGGCTCAATCTGAAAAGCCTGAAAACTGCTGAAGTGAGACCCACCTGAGGAGGTGCAGGTGGTGTCTGCACAGACTCGCTCGGTGTGACCGTCTGGCTCTGCCCGGCTCTGGAAGCAAACGAGAGCGCAGATGGAGGGGAAGGCCTCCAGCTGCCAAAAGCTTGTGGCATTAAGGGATTAGCTTCTGAGTTTTATTTGAATTGAGAAACCCAATCAGGCTTTACCTTGAAATATATTACCTCTGTTGGACTTAAGAGTCTGTGCACCTGAAATCTCATCTGTATTTTTTTCTAACTGTGTCAGTTCATCTATTTCAAAAGATTGCTTCTCTTTCCTGCCGTGTCACCCCTAAACATCAGCGTGTTTCACTACCAGCTGCCTAACAGAGAGCGTTCTTGTTTTCGCATGAGCAGCTATTCTCTTTGAGATGTTCCAGGTAATTACGTATATGAAGTGTCTTCAATTGGATCGCACAACTTTTACCAGCAAATTGATTTGGCTGCGGTAATTTGGTAATTAATTTTCTAATGCTGACAGATGACTTGGGTTGAGTTTGCAGGGCAGGCAGTGAAGAAACTAATCAATTATACTGTGAACCGAATGTGTCTGATCTGATAGAGATGGCATTCTCTTAGTCTGTGCGTTTGAGATCTGCACCGTGAGTAACGATACGCTGGCTGCTCTATTACCTGGTCTGTTGGAGGTGCTCGGCACCTGCAGCTGACGCCAAAGGGGGGTTGTCAGCCTTCCTGTCTCAGGTCATCTTTGAGCGCAGAATGGCTGTAGGTTGTTCATTAGTCCCACAGGCCTTAAAAGAAAGCTAAGGACCCTTCAGAATAAATTTGTATTCCTTTTAATTACTACCTGCCGTGTACCATTCCTCTCCTGGCTAGTCACGCTGTGATAGCCACAGGTCTGTCTTGCTGGGTCACGGAATAAGAGCCTCTAGATGTAGAAACTGTCATTTAATACTAAACTGCCATACAGTTATCTGGAGCAGATGGACTGTATTTTTTTGAAATTGTCTTAGAATGCTGTATTCATTAAATAGCATGTTCCTAAATTCAGAAAACAGATGTAAATGAGTTTTCTTACCATGAAGATACTGAAATTCTATAAATTTCTGGAAAAGAAATGTAGACTGTGTAACAGGATGATATCTCTGTTTTATGTCTTTCCATGCCAACCAAAAATCATATTTTACATCAAATGAGACAATGTTTTTGAATATTTGAAATATTTATATTTTTTATGATTGTAAAGTTACTTTTTAAAATCTGATAAAGTGTGTGTAATGATTGCTCCAAAACTATATGGCAGCTCCCGAAGATAACGCCATGTTCCAGAAATACATTCACAGTACGTTCTGCTTCTAGTAAGTCTTACCAAGTTGTTTCATGTGGATGTAGTCATTCGGCAGGCCTGAACAGCTTTTTGACATCCCATTCTCATTAAAATTAAATGAAGCAACTGTTTTGCACCGTATACTTAGTGTTTGTAAACATACATAGGCTCAGTTCCTCTCAGTGTTACTGGGTATCACAGAATCACTCTCTCCAGCATGTGCGTTTGGGTCTGTACCTGTTTTTACGTCGAGTGATGCAGAAACACAGGAATTTATTCATTCATCCCATGCTCTGAGCTAACCAGTTGTGAGCTGGCTTTAGTCTGGGAGCTGTATTGCGGCATTAAGGTACCATATTGTTTGAGCTAATAAGGCCTTCCTTTTGTGGGTTCATTTTTGCCTATAGGAGAGCTCCCAACAGCGGTTTGGCATGTTGCCGCGGTCAGGCTGTCTCGGATTTGCATTCCCCTGCGTTTCTGATGAGAGATGGGGTAGTTAGAGCAGTGTCTGCTCAGCCTGCACCCTCCTGTGTACCCGTACCTCAGACAGAGGATTAAGTTGTTCCAATTGTATGAGTTTGACGCCTGTTTTCTGTGTTTTTATATTTGCAGATACTGCCCAGGTGGCCCCGATTCTGATTTTGAATATTCAACACAGTCTTACACTGGATATGAGGTATTACTTCGGTCTGCCATAATGCATTGCCTCCACTCTCTATAAACTTGGCTTAGGCTGCCAGTTATTTCTACAAATTCACCCGTGTTGCAAGAGTAAAAAACAAAAGCAGACTTCCTAAACTTCCAAGATCTAAAGCAGCTCAACTACAGGACTGGAAATTCGTCTCAATTATTGTAGCAGTTGTTTCTTTCTCCTCACCTTGCTGCTGTTTGTGCTGTTATACACGTAATACGCTGTAGAGCAGGAGCGAGCATCGTGGCTGTACCCCTTGACTTGCTGCTGGGGGAACAGCAGTTAATCGGAATCTCCAGCTGTGGAAAGCATTGAGGGAATAAGAGCAGTTGAAGGTGACGTTGCTGTCTCCCATGGGACACTGCTGCATGCACTTTATTGAAATGAATGCTAGCTGTGATTCCTACAGCAGCAGTTGTCAATCTGCGTGGAAGTGTTCCTAACTAGTCTCGCAGAAGCATACAGTTTTACTTGAGGCTCAATGTGCGTTTAAGGGAAAGGAACAGAGCAAGCAGAGCCAGACTCCTCAGAGCTGCCCAGTGGAAGGATGAGAGGCAACAAAGATGAGTTGGAATGTGGAAAATTGTGCCTCAATGTAAGAAAAGAATATTTTAACATGTTGGTTGTCAAACACTTGAGTAGGGATCTAGAGAGGTTTTGGAATCTCTGTCCTTAGACATAGTCAGACACTGACTGGCCACAGCCCTGAGCATCCTGGACCTGTCTTCAGTCCTGTCCAACCCGCAGGACCCTGTGGATTAACAAAGGTCAAGCTTTGGGAAAAAGCCCATTTTTCAGCTGTTAGTGCCTCTGAAATTAATCTGTGCCCTGACATGTCTGTGTCTGCAGTGATATCTCGCTAAATATATATATAAGCAAAATGGCACTGTCCTCTTGTCTGTGGAACGTTTGATAGCAAAAGATCTTGGTGTGACTAAGTTATTGTGGCTGGTTTTCACAAAACAACTTGTAGCTATTGTAGGTAGCTATATAGATATAAAGTAGTAAAATACAAATGGGATTAGTTTGGTAAACAGTGATGCGGCCTCCTTTTAGTATGGATTTTGTCTGTTATTTGTTTTTCAGTGGCTTGAAACTTGTCCCGTTAGTGCGAAGCAGGAAAATCTTGTGCATGTTTATATTACTTTATAATTCATGTTGTTCTGGATATGTTGTATTCATTTGTTTCATACTGACAGCATGTCGGAGTTACACATGATTTAAAGAGTCCTCATCCTTTAGAGCTTTTAATGTAACAGATAGGAAACGCCAAAGGAATCCAGGATGCACAAGATACTTGAAAACCTTACCTTAGAGTATTGTAAATAGGCTTACATCAGCTAGTAATGTAAAAAGTAAGTTACTGGGGATTTCAGTTGACAGAATATGTTTAGATGGAAGAATATTTGAAGTTTAAACTGAGTTCTAGAGGACGCTGCTTGGATAACTGTTGTCCAAGTGAATTAAAACTGAAATGAACAGGACAGAAAAACTTGTATTTTGAAAAACATTTTGTTTGCGGGTTTTTTACAGTGTTTTTTGAGACTCAGGACAGAGATTCCTTATTCACCCTGCCGTAATGCACTAAAAATTTGAAAAACTGTGTCATTTTCTATATATCTTATTACCATCTAAGGGTAAAAAAAATATGTTAAGGAGCCAAATCCAAATTTACAATTGGATGGATTCTCTGTGAGTTTGAAGACTTCAGGGTCCGTTAGGATTTAAAGAATTTGAAGCATTTCAGTGCTAAAAGTTGTCTTTTGTTCTTTTTCACTGTGTTTTTTTTAAAAAAAAAAGTTTACAAAATGGATCTCTCTGTGTTTTTTAGCCAACGTCCATGAGGGCCATTCGGGCTAGATATGACCCTTATCTCCAGACAAGACATAGAGTGGAACAGGTAAATTTTTACAGTGAAAGGGAAATGCATTGTGTTTGTGATGAAAATAATGCTTTTAATTCCCTGAACTGGTGAGCTGAAAGGGCTGAAAGCACTAAGTCCAGCTGGAGACCAGTCTCTAGTGATATAACCTGAGAGACCTGGACAAGGCTGGAGAAACAGGATGGCAGGAACCTCTTGGAAGTTCACCAATGGGAAATGCCAAGTCCTGCCGCTGGGGAGGAACCACCCCAGGCACCGGTACGTGCTGGGGGGTTGACCAACTGGACAGCAGCGTGACAGAAAAAGACCTGGGGGTCCTGGTGGACACCAAGTTGACCATGAGCAGCATTGTGGCCTTGAGGCAAAGAAGGCCAGCAGCCTCCTGGGCTGCATTCGGGTGAATGTTGCCAGCAGGTCAAGGGAGGGGATCCTTCCCTTGTGGCTGCCCCATCCCTGGAGGTGTTCAAGGCCAGGCTGGACAGGGCTTGGAGCAACCTGGTCTGGTGGGATGTATCCCTTGCTTAGGGCAGGGGGTGCCACTGGATGGTCTTTAAGGTCCCTTCCAACCCAAACCATTCTATGATTCTATTCCTCTGGCCTCAACAGTGGTGAGGCCCCATCTGGAGAGCTGTTCTGTGCTCCAGAAGAAGACAGACGTGAACATGCTGGAGCGAGTCTATCAAAGGGCCGCTAAGATGATGAAGGGACTGGAGCATCTCTGGAGATGCTGAGAGAGTCAAGACTGCTTAGGCTGGGAAAGAGAAGTCTTGGGGGAATGTTACCAGTGTGTATAAATAACCTGGTGGCAGATGCTAAGAAGATGGAGGCACTAAGAAGGTGGAGCCAGGCTCTTCTCAGCAGTACCCAGTGACAGAACCGGCACAAATTGAAACATGAGAGATTCCATTTGAACATCAGGAAACAGTTTTTAATTGTGAGAGTGATCGAGCACTGGACCGGGCTGCCCAGAGAGGTTTATGCCATCTCCATCCTGTGAGATGCTCAAAGCCTGTCTGGACACGGCACCGAACAAACTGCTGTAGCCGATGCTGCTTTGAGAAGAGAGATTGGACTAGGTGATCTCCAGAGGTCCCTTCTAACCTCAGCGTTTCATGATTCTATTATTCTACGTTAGCCTGACTTGATCCCTGTAGAAGAATTATTTTTAGACCTTTTAATTGTTTAACAGTCATTTCTGTTAGATAAATGACAAGTTTTGAACCTCTTATGTCATCTCTTCTGAACAATAACCTGATTACTGATAGGAGACCCTATTAGAACAAAATTGTACTGAACTTTTGTGGCAGCTGCTAGTTCTTGATAATTACTTCCATGGAGAATATAGTACTGAAATAGTATCTTTCCTACCAAAATGATTTTTTTGAGGTCTCCGCTGGAGAATTAGACCTGAAGAGTTTCTCAGTCCTGTTCTGCTCTGACTGGTTTCCTGTTTATATCCAAATCCATGGGAAAATTCTCCATGGATTCAGTGTAGTCCTTCTCTCCCCCAAGTTTTTCAGGAAAGTTAGTTAACATGAATTGAAGCAAATGTGAGGAAACTTTTCCTATTGGCCATATCTAAGCTAGCTCCAAACTGGAACCCGTGTAACTCCCATCAGCAAGATGCTAGGCTCAAATAATTCTGCTTTGTGAAGAAAACCTGTTACGCTGGGCTCAATATCTGTCCTGTGTTCTTGTAGTAGAAAAATAATTGTTGGATTTGGGGGAGGGGGGGGGATTATAAGAAATGTGTATGAAAGTATTAATGGTTTGTCATTCATAAAAGAGAAGACAACTAAAGAAGGAAATGCAGTGTAAGCATGTCAGGGGTTTTGGAGAAGTCTTTTAGATAAGTCCCTGATTGGTAATTTTTCCCTGGTACTTTTAATTTTACAGCTGAAGCAGTTGGGCCACAGTGTGGATAAAGTAGAGTTCATTGTGATGGGTGGAACGTTCATGGCCCTGCCTGAAGAGTACAGAGATTATTTCATCAGAAACCTTCACGATGCCTTATCAGGTCACACTTCCAACAATGTAGCAGAGGCCGTCAGGTAAGTGTCTTGGTTTTCTTTAACGTAATTATTTAGAAGTGTTCTTTAGCTCATGTAAAACCAGAAAATACTGAAGATAAAAATTGAGACTTTTTTTTCTTTTTTGAAGAGCAATGTTTATCCAAATACGTGTTTAGGCACAGACTATTTGTAGCTCAACTTGCAGCATAGCACCAGCAGAAGATAGGGCCGTGGTTTATCTGTTTTCTCATGTAGGAAATGCTAAGCTGCTTCTGATTTCTTGGCATTCCATCTGGACTTCTACCTTTTATGCCTCATCACCTTGATTTGGAGTTGTGATGAATCACATTGCCATGGGATTTATTTCCTTTGGCTGGGAAGGGGAGTTGATCCTGGCTTGGAGGGAGGCCAGACGTCAGCTCCTGTAGGGGATGACTCACCCCCGAGAGAGCGTCAGTGCTCAGGAGCTCCCAGCCCCTTCCAGTATCAAACGCAGTTACCCTTGCAGTATTTCGGTGTGACAGGGAGATGCTCTTCTCATTTTACAGTTGATGAACTGAAAATCGGAGGCTGATTTATTTGTGTGTGCTTTGGAACGTGAAATACTTAACTTTTTAGTGCATTTTGCAGTATAAAAGTGAGAAGAAAAATGAGAGATTTGACGTTTTGGAGCTGTTAAAACTAGGTGAGCATCCCTACTGACAGTTTTAGTTTGCTACCTTGTCATCATTCAGTGCAGATGATTTTCCTTGGTACCATTATCATCTACTAAAGAAAGTGGTTTTAAAACTGAGTAGGACTAGCCCTTGCCTCGCTTCGTATTTCAAAGCTGTAATTTCGTTTTGTTTTCCTCTGGAGGGCAGCAAACAGTTGGTTTTCTTTGGGTTTTTTTTCTTGTCGTTCAAAGACCAGACAAAAAGTGCTATGCTGCTCTTTCCAAGTGGATTTTATCAAGATAAAATCGCGAACAAGTTAGGAGAAAAAATTGCTTTTCTTTTGCTCCAGTGCCCTGGTTGTGAGCACGGAGGGACACAGCCCGTTACGGAAGAAGGGTGGTGTTTGCAGGTTCATTATTCAAGTTAGTGCTGTGCTTGTGTGTACATCAGGTGGTTCAGGATGTGATTATTCCATGTTTTTTCTGCTGTAGGTGTCTAGCTAATTTTATTGGACCTCAAATTGCTTTTCAAGTAGCCTGTCCTTTGCTCTACAGATCGGGGAAACTTATTTACGACACAGAACGTGTGACCAAATAATTTTAAGTGCATGCAAAAATGAAGTGACTCTGAAGTCAGTGTGCTGCCCTGCAAGCACGCATATCAAGCAATGTGACAAAACCTGCCCTAACAATTTGTGGGGTTTTTTTCCGGCACATAAATAAAGGTTTATATTTTTAACATAAAATTCACGTTAAATGCTTAGTAGATGGAGGTATGTGGGAGTTATTCAAGTTGCACTTCCTAAATATTCTAGAGGCGAGAAAATTGGGATCAAGATGAATCAGACCTTTTGCTTTTTGTGCTGCTTATGTTTATCTGTTGAACTGTGTCACTGCAGTGCTGTTTTGAGATGGTCAATGACACTTGGAATAAACGTTCAAGGTTGAATTTATTTCTCCTCGTACATGCGGATTCAGCCCTTTCCCCTCACTGCTTCCATGAGGCCATGCTATGTGGGGAATACTGACAATATTTTACTTCGTTTATATCGTGGGTACTGCGTTAGGCGGTAACCTGAGATCTGGGTTTTCTCACTCCTTATTTTGAATGGGATTATGGTAGCCTTGAAATTTTTCCTCTTTGTGCAAATCGTTAGTTGGTTTTAGATTTTGTACAGTGATTCCCTAATGGGGAAAAAGACTTCAGCCAGGATACTTCGTAGAAAGTCTTTTTTAAGTGACAGTGGGAATGCTGACCTGTACGGTCTGAATTGGGCAGCACCGAAAGGCTCATCAGTCTGGCATCCTCCTCTTGACGTAGTTTTGAATTTCTTCATGTAATACTTTTTCATGATCAGCCCACTGCAGCTTCTGGTCCCAGTTAATCTGATAAAAAGGAAGTGACTCTGTGCAGTTTCAACCAGCACAGTATGACCGTAGCCTGCCATGGAGGCGTATCCTGTTCCTTACCAGGAACCGGCACTGCAAGGCTGACTAAAGAAATAAGTCCTCAAACTGTGTTGGCCCTTGGGCTCCAGCTGGTATTCTGAGTTGGCTTCTGGCTTTCTTACAGATACGGAGTCTTATGGTAAGTCCAGCCTTGTGGTAAATCACAAAGCTGCAAACCCAGTAGTGCCTATATGAGAGAAGTGACGTGGGACTGGGAATGTCTGTCCTGGGGGCGCTGGGGCACTGTTCTATCCAGCTGCTGCCAAATAGCATCATAGAATAATAGAACGTCTTGGGTGGGAAGGGACCTTAAAGACCACCTAGTTCCACCCCCCTGCCCCGGGCAGGGACACCTCCCACCAGCCCAGGTTGCCCCAAGCCCCGTCCAACCTGGCCTTGAACCCCTCCAGGGATGGGGCAGCCACAGCTTCTCGGGGCAACCTGGGCCAGGGGCTCACCACCCTCACACCAAAGAAGTTCTTCCCCAGATCTCATCTCCATCTCCCCTCTTGCAGTGTAAAACCCTTCCCCCTCATCCCATGGCTGCCCTCCCTGCTCCAGAGTCCCTCCCCAGCTTTCCTGGAGCCCCTTTAGGGACTGGCAGGGGCTGGAAGGTCTCCGCGGAGCCTTCTCTTCTCCAGGCTGAACCCCCCCAGCTCTCTCAGCCTGTCCTCCCAGCAGAGGGGCTCCAGCCCTCCCAGCATCTCCGGGGCCTCCTCTGGCCCCGCTCCAACAGCTCCGTGTCTCTCCTGTGCTGAGGCCCCCGAGCTGGAGGCAGCACTGCAGGGGGGTCTCCCCCGAGCGCAGCGGAGGGGCAGAATCCCCCCCTGGCCCTGCTGCCCACGCTGCTGGGGATGCAGCCCAGGCTGCGGGGGGTTTCTGGGCTGCCAGCGCACGGTGCCGGCTCGTGTGGAGCTTCTCACCCACCAACACCCCCAAGTCCTTCTCCTCAGGGAAATAAGTAAGTCTGAAACTGTGGCTTTATAGTCAGTGGAGAGAACAGGATCTTCATGGGATGGCTCAGAACATCTAAGCTTGGTTGCTGCTTTACGCTGTTTCCAGGTAAACTGGGCATCTCACTTGGGAGGTGTAAAGAACTCCCTTTATACCTGTATTTATAAAGCGGTAGCAGATGCTTTTAGCATGAGTGGACCTCAGGTGAGTGTAGAAAGTGACTGTATTTACATACATGAACTCACCAACCAAAAGTGTGAGTTTTAAAAAGATAAACAGAGAAACCGCTGGGCTTTCATAGCGACTCTGGTGTGAGTGGAGGAAAGAAACGACTTCCCTGAGAAAGTGTTGCTGGTGTTTAATATTTCTGTAGCACCTCCCCGTTGAGGTAATAAACACTGTTTAGACTATTCAGACAGAAGTCTTTGCTTGAGGTGCTTTGGTATGCTTGAGAAATAAGTTGGCTGAGGAACGAGTAAAGAATGGCAGAGCCAGAGGGGATCTTTGTTTTGTAGAGGGTGTGCAACAAGACTGAGAAGTTTTCATTTTTAGCCGCTGAGAACACCACGAAGAAGATTTCGATGCACTTCTGGATGCCTCTCGAGCAAGGTTGTGGACTTGATGATAGGCATCCCTTCTTTAGGAGGGGATTTGTAATTACTGCTGAAGAACCACTGTAAGACAAGATTTTTCTTTTTGTACAGTAGAGAAATACATCTTTCGCCAGGGGTTGTTCCCATCAAGCCAAAGCGTTGACTTGATTGCAGCTGCCTTTGCTCTTTGCTGAGGACAGTGAACCAAGAAGGTGTAAGATACACACGCAAATGAGAATTGCTGCTCCCCTTCGTTCTGCTCCTCTCACCTGACCCATGAGTCATGGAAGGTGCTGGGCATATTTAACTGCCATCGTGACTCACCACTTAACTCCAAGGGCTGAGCACCTCTTCTCTGAGCCAGGATCTGACTTTTAATTAGTGAATGAGGCTGAAGGAGAACTTGCCTGTGTTGCGAAAGGCAGTTGTCAGAAAGTTTCCCCCAGGCCCTGCACCCGTGCAGCTCCTTGGACTGCATCATCAAGCCTGGCTTTTCTTAGTGTCTTTAAAAATGCACAGAAATTATTTTTAAAAAAATTATTTTAACAGTATCGTGCATTGTCTGATGTTCGATCTGCTCATAAATCATGTTGTTAATGGCAAAATAACAAGGGGATAAAATTGCTGGAACCTCATGTTCTGCAATTCAAGTGTCTTGTGTACCTGATATTTATAAGCCGATATTCAGGTGCACAGCAGACATCATAACTTTCCATAATAGGTCTGTAATCCGAGACTGGTTCAGCTTCGCATCCACTCATCAGTCAGTAGTCTCTTAAAAGGCTCGTTTTCCACTTGCATCATGCGTTGAAGCCCAGAACCTGCCGAAGTGAGTACTGTTGGCTGGGTTTGATTCCTCCTGGAGAAACTGCAGCTCCTAATACCCGACGACACCCTGGGGCTGCCTTTTCCTTCAGCTTCTCATCGATGGCTTTTGCCGAGTGTCTTGTTGTGTTTCCACCCTTAGCTGTGTCTTCCGCTGGGCTGGTGAGCAGGCAGCAATGCTTCCCGCCGCCGCAAGTGTTTTCATTACGCAGGAGGAAATTTCTTTCAGGTATCCCAAAAAGCCGTATTGATCTTTTGGCAAGCGGTCAGCAGATAGATCCAGCTACTCTAGAGCCTTTGCTGAAAGAGAAGACACAGGTTTTAAGTAACCACTGCTTAGGGCTGGATTATTGTGTGTCCGGTTTAAGACCTCTTAGCCCATCCAAGGAAGAAAAAAACAAGCCCAAGCACTGGCAGTTCCAGCAGCAGTTGGTTTGGTATGTGGAGCTCCTGACACATTTTAAAACCCAGCTGTATATCACTCTTCACAAACATGCCACATCAGAGGGACCCGTGCAAAATGTGTTTTGGGTGGTTATCAGATGATGTGTTTTCTGGAAAAGACCGTAACATTCCATTCTCAAATATCCACGTTGGGTCTCATGTGTCAGTAACTCTTCCAACAGAAGCTGCAGAAATACAGTGATCGCGAAGGTTGACAACTAAGCAACTCATAATTTTTCTTTTCAGTGGTGAGGAACAAACCTACTTTGAAAAGGTTTATTTTCCAAGTAAGTCTCTTTTAAATATCCCGAATAGGACTTTAGGAATTTTGTTAGAAGATGGAGGTTTCTGCAGGTACGTCTGGTCTTGCTGCTGCTGTAATTTTACCAAGATTTAGGCTGGCAGCTTGACTTTCAGGACACAGACCCGCAATGAAGTTATGTGGGGAACAAGCGGGCATATTATGCCGTGCTGTTGCAACTGGCTTTATGGGTATTATTTCTCTGGCCCCACTTGTGAGAAATTCTATTGTACGGTGAATCTCAAGGAAAGAGATTTAAACAAACATGCTTTACCTCGCGGCGAGTATAGGCAAAGAAGATGCTCTCCTAACAATTCAGATGGCTCAATTGACATACGCTTGCTTGTTACACTAATGTATCTTAATTGTGCTTTCTGAGTACTAATTGTGACTCTAGCAGAAATAACCCAGAGCTTTGACTCACCAGCTCCAGTGATTCATGCTGGGGCGATTTAAGAGGTTACTGTTCTCCTTTTATCTACCTTGACCCTCTGCTTGAGGTTACCACTTCCAAAACAGGCAGCTAAACACAGTCGTCCACCCTTCAGCTGCCAGAGTTCACCCTGTGGCAAATTAATGTCATCTGGAACGGATAGCCGTTTAAGAAGATCTGCTGCTTCTTTGGCTGCGGGGAGCCCAGCCCGTTAAATTGCCCTGCTACAGATTGCCCGAATTTGATAGTCAGATCTCACCTCTTGTCTCGCCGTAATGAGTAGGTACTGTGACAGGTAGGTTCTTGCAGCTCTAGCAGCTCCGGCACAAACCGCTGTAATTGCTGGCTTAAGCTCCTGTTCTAGGGGTAATTTGGGCAGCCGAGGTGTGTGGGTACTTATCCGGTTCTGCATCCCCTCCTGTGCCAGCAGCGGCTTCTGGCAGAGAAGGAAGTGAATAGCAGGAGGCAGCAGCGTTGCAAATTGCTGTGGCCGTATCCATCAGAGCTTGTCTGTCAAATCCCTCCGGACATCTGGCTGGGCAGTGATTTTTCTGCGCCTCTGTGCCAGGCAGGAGATAAGTGGCTATTGTTTTAGTGCCAGATCGTTTACAACAGAGATTCTGCCTAAATTTCCTTTTGTTCCCAGAGATTTGGGGGCTAGTTCCTAATGTTCTGGAGAAGCAGGCAGATTTTCTGTGTTTTCCAGCTTTGGATGCAGCTCTTCCATGGTGCAGGAGCCATGTTTGCCATTAAAACCTGGTTATTCCTTGAGTATTTACCCCTCAATGCCTTCAGTACGGATAATGTCATTCCAGCTTGCAGAAACTGAGGAAATTTACCCCAAAGCTGGCTGGCCTTTGTTGGTACACTGTTACTTCTGCATTGCTTATTTTCTACTGCAAGACCTGACTTTTAGCTGCTGCGGTGTGTTTTATTTGGAAAATAAGTAAGTGAAAGTCATTTCATCAGATCCTAATCTTGGTATGAGTAGCTCTTCATCTTTTTTCCTCCTGCAGCTATGGAAGGCGATTGCCTACCCAGTTATCTGTCCTGTTCAGTATTTCCGCAGCGTTTTCTCCTGCATGTAAAATACTCGGGTTTGTGACTAAACGTAGACGAGCAGGGAAGGTAGGTATGCGGAAGCCATACCCACATACCAACCGCACGTCTGATATTACGTGACTTTTGGTTTTCTGAGGTGGATACTGGAACCAAACACATCTTTGTCAAAGGTTTACGAGGTAGTAGTGTTTATTCATAACAGAAATTTGAGCTGCATCACATTTAGCAATATTTGTAAATGCCATTGATCCGTATTTTATCCTACGCCGGTGGAAAGGATGATGGCCCTAGCGGTCATGACATTGTCAAAGCTAAATAATGAATTTCAGTGCCTTTTTTTTTTGTACATTTTCAGCAAATTACTGCTGAACACCTGCCAAAGGGAATACTTTTCTCATTTTTGCTGCTTCACTGCTGTGCGTGTGTAATTTGGCAAGCATAACAAGTTCTCCGGTGACCTGCACTAAAACGTTAATGCTAGGATGGGATCCGAGTGGTCAACAGGGATTGGAAACTGGAGATGGAGTTTTATTCATGGCTTGGTCACCTGTACGAATATGAACCTGCCTTGATTATTTTTCGGTTCTAGTTTGAATTGTGCTGGTGATCCAAAGGTAATGGCACGAAGAGATGGCGTGGCATGTACTAAGTAAGCTTTCTGGGTTAATTTCCTCCCTGATGCAGAAAGTATTGCGCCATCCTGCGTATCACAGAGGCATTGCCTTAGTTGCTGTTGTAGTCTCATTTTCCAAGTGGGCAGAAGATCAAACATTAGCGACTGCTTTGAGCTCCGTAAGGATGCAAGCGATCCTCGACTGATACTCCCATCCCCTGGAGAGGTAACGTGGGACCTGCACTACCTTTTCTCCTTCCTTCAGCAGAGATTGCTTTCCAGCCCAAATGAAAATAGGCTGGTAAAATAGTGAGATGCGGTTTATGGTTCCCTCAGCTGTGCTGTGCTTGCCTCATTGATACTGTAAACTGAGATCGACTGCCTTTCAGCAGCCCTAAATTAATTTGCAAGAAAAGTCATTTTCTAGTAACATGGTGGGTGCAGTAGGCATGCAAAAAAAAAAGAACAAAAAAAAAAAAAGGCAGGTTTAATTTTCATACTTTTATGGAAGGATGTTGAGAAGTGGTTTTCCTGTGAGTGCTTTGCGAAGGCTGTACGAGGCAGAACAGAGGCTGTTTGCTTTTGAAATACGTCTTTCTGCAATGTGTTGCAGCTAATGCGCTCTGGGACTCTGTGCCTCCTTGTGGCCCATCAGTTTGTGAAATCAAGTACTCAAAAAGCTGGGAGCTGGCAGCGCTGGGGGTGGTTGCGCAGCCTTAATTTGGTCACCCTCTGTCTGGGCCTGGCGTTATACAATTACCCGCTTTTTTTCTCTTTCTGCAAGAGAAATCCCTCAGGTTTGCCTGGTTCGCCTCCAGAGACAGATTGTGCGCCGCTCTAAAAATTCTAAAATTAGTGGGAAGGGCCTTTGTTCCTTTGATATAAATAAGATTTACCTTTTTTCTAACAGCTCCGAGGTGAGATGCGGGTTCAGCTTGTGGTTTAAGACAGCTCAATTCAGATGTTTCCGTGTGAACTGGCTGCCTGATCTCCCCTTCAGCCAGCCGAGATGTGGTTGGCGGAGCCCAGAGAGGGATCCAGCTCAGGCTGAAGCAGGGATCTACACTGGGTCTGACTCCGCTGACCCAGCCACTGCTGACTCCCATGGGAGATGGGAGCCCTGGCTCAATGTGGGTGTTTGCATCCAAGAGCTGGATCCCACACCGAGAATCCTGGCTCCATTGCAGGTGTTTCCTTCTGCATCTCTTGACTCCTTGAGCTTGTGCAGTTTTTTGATGCAGCATCGCTTTTTGCAAGATACTTATATTTCTAGTTGAATATGAAGTTCTATAGAGTATTTCTAGTTCTGTAGGAAGCTCAACAAGGCCAAGTGCAAGGTCGTGCACCTGGGTCAGGGCAATCCCAAGCACAAATCCAGGCTGGGAGGTGAATGGCTGGAGAGCAGCCCTGAGGAGAAGGACTTGGGGGTGTTGGTGGGTGAGAAGCTCCACACGAGCCGGCACCGTGCGCTGGCAGCCCAGAAACCCCCCGCAGCCTGGGCTGCATCCCCAGCAGCGTGGGCAGCAGGGCCAGGGGGGGATTCTGCCCCTCTGCTCCGCTCGGAGGAGACCCCCCTGCAGTGCTGCCTCCAGCTCTGGGGCCTCAGCACAGGAGAGACACGGAGCTGTTGGAGCGGGGCCAGAGGAGGCCCCGGAGCTGCTGGGAGGGCTGGAGCCCCTCTGCTGGGAGGACAGGCTGAGAGAGCTGGGGGGGTTCAGCCTGGAGAAGAGAAGGCTCCGGGGAGACCTTCCAGCCCCTGCCAGTCCCTAAAGGGGCTCCAGGAAAGCTGGGGAGGGACTCTGGATGATCTTTAAGGTCCCTTTCAACTCTAACCATTCTGTGATTCTATGATTCTTTGATTCTTCCAGTGTTGGTTCTTGGTCCCATTCTCTTTTCCAGCTCTTTGGTTTTCTCCATCTCTAGAAAGACCCAAGTGGTCGCTCACCTTTGGCTGTACTCTTTTTCTGTCTCTGCTGTGCTGGATTTGTCTCATCATGAGCGAGATGGTGCCATTCGCAGGGAGTTGTTGCCATGTTGCCATGCTAGGAAATGTTTGACTTCCCTCCTTAGCAGGAACTTGGTGCTTGGGACTAACACATCTTCACTGGGGTTGCACGGGATGTCTGAGCAGTTCTAAGTGACCGTAGCAGCTAAAAGCTGCAATACTTTTCCAAAGCAATGAGCTCAATCACCATTAAAAATTGAGTAGCTGTCGGCACCTTATGCTGCGTTGGAGCTGCGATGGACGGCAAACGGAGCCGGGGAAATGGCACCATCAGTTTGGCAGTCTCCTGCAGGAGGCATCTTCCCGAACATCTGCTTTTACAAGTGCGGAGAAAACAAGTGCGTGTATGTTTTAATAGCACTTTTTTTTGGGAGAGCTCATATTGCAGCTTTATAGGTGGGGGAGTTGCTTTGGCAAGAGAACGAGATGAGCGAAACCGTAGCTTTTTGCTGGCAGTTTGGCTGATGACTGCTTTTTATTAGCTCTGTTTATAATTTTATTGATACAATTTCTTCGTTTCCTCAAAGCAGCAATCAAGCTGTTTTTCCTTCCGCAAGCTAAATGCTTATATCGGAGTGTCAGATGGGGGCGAGATGAATTCCGTTTAATAAGTAGATGCGGAAGCTACAAAGCAAGGTCTTTACTGGACGCTGTCTTTATGCAGCAGTACCTTTTAGGGCATTGAGTTGTCGGAACTCTATGCGGCACCGCAGCGGCAGAAGCGGTTATTTTCCTCAATAACAGCTCGGAAGTGGTTGTTACTAAGAATATGCAACTTTCCCTAGGCCACAGTGAGTCAATATCAGAACTGAAATTGGAACTAGATATTTTTTTTAATACATGTAAGTCTCACCTAGTGCTGACTCTCTCATCAACTGTGGCAAGAAAACCTTGAGCTTCAGTTTAGATTTAATAAAAGAGACTGTCGTGTCGTTTTTTTTCTCCCAAATCCCTTTTTAGCCTGCTTTTATAACTATATATTGACTATTCCGTGGTAAACGGTCTATATAATTGTGACCTAATCGTTGATCATATTGATTTGGCATCAGACTTTTAAATTGTTGCTCTCTCAGGTTTCCCTGAGCGAAATTGCAGAGCAAAGATGTGAGAAATCGAGGGCGAATCTTGGGCATCTCCTCGTGCAAGTTTTCTAATGGTCTTTGTTTCGCTGGACGTAGCAGGCTGACAAGCTGCTGGCACTTTGCTGTCACTGCGGCGACATGGTTTGTGTTCATGAGGTGTGTTATCCGCTTCTGTACACTTGAATAAAAAGAGAAAGGGATGTAGAGTAAAACCTGTCCTGTGGGAATAGCTGCTATCGATTGCCTGGTAGAGGTGGAATTTAACTAAAGGTCAAATAAAACTGTACTGGAATCCACACGAGGGACAGCTGAAATGGGACTCAGAGCTGCTGCTTTTTAGATTTTTATATTGCTTGGTGAAAAGATACCAGGAAGGCAAAATTGACCAAAATGAAATATTAACCAAACACAGCCTACGGCCTTCTGCTTTCCTCCCCTTGAAATACTGGGGGGGGTGGTTAAGGCCACCACGCTGCACAGAACTGATGCTTAAAGCAAAGACTCTGTGTTTAGTGCCTGTCCTGGATTACTGGTCAGAAATTCCCAAATTGTTGCTGAGAAATGCATTTGATTCTTTCTAAAACTTCATAGCTTGAAGTGTCTCCAATTTTCTCGCTGAGCTTATTTTTTTCCAAGCTTTTCTTCTGCATCATAAACTGTCAAATGGTTTTGAAAATAATACTGCTTGGGCTCGATAACCCTCATGCGTGGGCTTTTTTCCCCACTTCAGAAGTGATTTTGGTGTGTTTGGTAGGACATGTAGTTACTTGTAAACTATTTTCTTTTCTTAAATAGGAGAGGAGCTGCTTTTTGCATGGAATATCTTGCCCTCTTTTTTAGCGAGCCCAGAGCTTCACAGCGCCTTCAAGCTTCTGGTCATCTGAACAGCTTCTTTTTGCAGTTTTATCAAGACTTTCAGGCTACTTTTCTTTAGTTGTCATTTTCAAATGCCATTAGTAGTAATCCAAGGAGATGAAAAGTCTGTACGAGCGTCCTGGGAGCAAGGATGGGAGTTGTAGAATGGTTGGTTGAGCGCAGAGGCAACCAACCTGTCGTTTCGTCCACGTGCGGCTCATTGATCTGCTTGTCATGGCTGCTGAAAACCCAAGCTGGGATGATCAGCGCGGTGTGTCGGACTACCGGCATCTTCCACATGTAAGATGGATGCATGGGTTTTTTTACCAGCATTCATATATTAGTCTGAAATGTAAAGTGTCTGGCTCATGGTGAAGGAAACTGTGTACACTCCTCATCTAGTAGATTGAGTATGGGCTCAGGAAGCGGACATTTTACAAGCACTTTATGTATTTTCTTCTTTCAGGCGTCTTGGAAAAAGTTGTGTTTTGCTGTTGTGTTGGACCTCAGTCGCCTTTATTGGGATAAAAGTTTTTGTTTTCTTTAGCTGCTAAAAAACCAAACCACCTCCCTCTTTACGTAGAACGAGTCTAGCAAGATTCTTACTTCCATGGTACACGTGTTCATCTTCTGGCAGATGACCTTCTTTCCTCTGGCTGCTTGAAATGGGCTAATGTTTCAACGAAACATGTAGGTTGTAGTTTTCTTCGTAGCGTTTGGCAAATATGTGTAACTATCTGGATTTCCAAAAATGGGGTCCTTCACCAAAGCCTCTGTAAAGATTGTGGGAATAAGAGTGTGAAGGCTTTGCACGCATAAATAACAGAAAGATATCAGGAGACGGAATAAGTGATCAATTTACACAACAGAGGACAGTCATTAGTGGTGTCTCAGAGGACTCTCTGCTGGAATAAGTGGTCTTGGCCATGCTGGGTGAGTGTGAAGGGGCAGGTGAAAATTAATGTAGATACAGAGCGATGCGTATAATAAATTTTTTTTCCTTATTTTACTATGGCACAATGAGCTCCAAGTTGGTTAATGCCACTCAGGAACAAGATTTTCAAGTAGATAACTGTGAGAAACACAGGCTTGATGCTCGGTATTAGTTAAAAGACCAACTCAGTGTGAGGAATTATAATGAAGGGAATAGAGAGCAAACTGGGAAGTATTGTTACGCTGCCACGTAATTCGGCAGTGCCTTCACAGCTTGAACCCACGCTCAGTTCTTTTTAAAAATAAGGGAGGGGAGGAGGAAAATGATACTGTGGAACTGGGGAGAAAATGTTTGAGAGCGTATAAAAGAGATGTATGAAATCCTGAGCGGCATGGAGAAGACCAAAAAAAAAAGGATAAACGCTGATTATCTCCTGGAGCAGAAGAACTAGGGCTATCAGATGAAATGGGAATTAAACACGAAGGAGGCGCTTCTTTGTGCAGTCTATAGTTAGGCTGAAGGGTGACCAGATGCGTTTGTAGGAAAAATATCCATTGAGAGCTGCTAAGTCCTGAGGACACCCGCTACTACTAAAGACGTCGCCTCTGGCTCAGATTGTCCCTGGAGAGGAAATAATTGGCAACTGTGAGAGTATTCAAGGAAAACGCCACTGCAGCTTGCCCTGCTCCTGCTGGTGTGCTCTAAGCATCTGCAGTGGCCATGGGTGGGGGGGATACTGGGTTAAATAGACCTTTGGACTTGGGATACTGTGTTAAACAGACCTTTGGACTTGCCCCAGGTGCTGTTCCTGTGTTTCTGGAGCGTGCAGGTCCCTTGTTCCATCTCCAGACCAGGTCAGTTTGTTACTGGCACTCCGGTTCGGTGCCAGGAAGCTGGTGGCTCATGTCGCTGCTTCTGTTCTGGGAAAAATGTGAAGACTTCGGTCTCCAAGACTATAATTTGGCTGTGTTCACTGGTAAGAAGTAAAATTTCTGAACTGAAACTTGGTTCTGTTCTACCTCAAACCAGGACAGACAGGTTTGAGAAAGGCAGCGGGATAACATGAGGGAAGAGGAGATAGGTACGCTCCGTATTAGCCTTGTTTTAGCCTTTTTCCCTTAAACCTTTAGTTTTGACAGAGATAGGTGAAAAACGGGTTGCTACGCGGCTCCTGTTAGAGCCACGCACACACGTTTTTCTTGTTTGAAATATTTCACTCCAGCATATGGTTATTCATGCTGGTGTTTTCGGGTGTGGTTTGCTAATAATGTGCTGCTGAAAAAAACATTATCTGTATTGCTCTTGCCTTCAATGTGATGGATGGGCGCTTATAAAAAAAGCCTGCGGTGCTAGAAGGTCCTGTCGGGGTTTTCTGTTCAGCGTCCTTTTTTTGCCTCCTGAGCTAAGCCAGACCTTTCAGGGCTTGCTCAGATGTCCTCTGAGAACAGGCAGTGATTATGGCTTTGGAAATAATTGTGCATTTATTAGCCCGGCATGGTGAGAGCGGAGCAGCTCCGATGCATGGCTCCGTTGGGAACAGTAGGGTCCCTCCAGCACTGCTACAGCCTCCTTGCCCAGAGGTCCTCTACATGACGTTGCTCTATGAAAGCTGTGAATGATATAAAAATAAACCAAACAAACCCCCACCCCCTTCCCTTTATAGCCATTACCTTCTTGTCATTACAGCCAGGCGTTTAATTAGTCCCTGCAAATAGCCCTACTTGGACTAGGCTTGGAGTGTGTTAACATAACTCCGCCGCTTCTGCTCGTTCTGTGCTTTTTCTTCGGAGGATTTTCAGATGTCGCATCCATTCATTGTGGTTACAACTTTGTAAACAAATTAAGAAAGAGGGAAAACTGGTGAGTTCTAGGGGTTTTTGGCTTCAGGAGGGGTACTGTTTTGAAGATAGATCATATCCTGGATTTCTAGCACCAAGTGACACAGCATAATTACATATGACTTATCTGCCAGTGGCATTTCGCCAAAAAAAAAGGATTTATTCTCGCTTATCTTTTAGCAGGTGTAAATACTGTTACTTTATCAAAATTGGGAAATTATATTTTAGTCAATAATTGACTGTATTTTAAGTAACTGTAAGTTTTTTCAGTATTTGAAAACTGAACCTTGGGAAACTGATGCTGCTAAGAAACCAGTCTGCTGTACTCCTGGTAGCGGTGATAAAGAAAACGCTGAAATGTTGTAATAAAAAGGGAGCACTGTAAAGCCAAATAACTGGCATTTGAGCTTTCAGAAATATCTGCTCTGGGCAATCATCAAACATGCAACTTTGGAAACATGTCGGATGAGTAAGATGCCACCTGTTTTGTTTACTAGCAGGAAATTGTAGATATTGAATTAATTTTTGCTGGCTGTGTTTCAGAGATTGGCATTGTGATAAAGCAGAGCTATTAGAGATCAAGAAAAAGGAGGTCATTTTAGTAGTAGGTGAGGATGTTGGGTCACACCAACCCCATGAACACTCCAGGCTGGGGGCAGAGTGGCTGGAGAGCTGCCCGGTGGAAAGGGAGCTGGGGGTGTTGAGCCTGGAGAAAAGGAGGCTGAGGGGAGACCTTCTCGCTCTCTCCAGCTCCCTGAAAGGAGGGGGTAGCCAGGGGGGGTCGGGCTCTTCTCCCAAGGAACAGGCCATGGGACAAGAGGAGACGGCCTCAAGTTGCGCCAGGGGAGGTTTAGGATGGATATTGGGAACAATTTCTTCCTGGAAAGTGTTGTGAAGCATTGGAAGAGGCTGCCCAGGGCAGTGGTGGAATCGTCATCCCTGGAGGGATTTAAAAGCTGGGTAGACGTGGGGCTGAGGGACGTGGGGTAGTGATGGTTGTTGTCAAGAGTTAGGCTGATGGTTGGACTCGATGATCTGATAGGTCCCTTCCAACCTAGACGATTCTATGATTCTGTGATGTGGTACATAAGACACTTGTGTATTATATCAGCAGTTTAGCCTTCAGGAACCAACGGTGTCACTTTTTGTCTTAATTATTGTATAGACATCATTGTCTGTCTTGAATACCTGTGCTACACCTAGGGCCATGCTCCTTGTAGTCAAGGGCAACAAGGAGGTTGTTTTTTTTTTTTTCAAGATATTAGACATGTTTGAGATGCTGGATGATCACAACCACTGTTGTTCACAAAGTTAAGGCCAGGAACTTTCTGCCAAGGACTCCTTTGGTCACTGATGACAATTCTTTGGTTTCCCACCCAGCCCTCCAACACTTCCCTCTTTCCAGAAGGCCCCAAGCACCTAAGGCAGGTTTGCAGCTCTGGGTTTTGGGGGATAGGCTAAGGGTAGATGAGCAGCAATGCCTTCCCCTTCCCAGCTAAGCTGTGACCACTCATTGTGATGTGTATGAGTATGGAGCACCACATTTTGTGGAAATTGCTCCTGTTGGGTAATCCATTGGCAACGACATGATCAAGTGATATGAGCATCTTCATAATTTAGTCCATCTTCACCATCAAGAAGGTTTTCTTTGGCTTTTGAAGTAACGCTGGGATGTCCTGCAGGCAAGTTTTTGGGGACTGTTGGGTTGGATGAGTTCTTCTAGATCCTTCCCTTCTTTCCGTATAGATGGGTGCACCTAAAATTCTTGTTCGTGGTGATTGGTTCTCTTTGATGCTGCCTTTGAACTGCTTCTGCTGCTTCTAGTGCCTTTTTCTGCTCTTTTGCCCCTCTGTTTGCCTCCTCCTTATGTACTCTCCTACTCTGAAACGTTTAAAACAGATAAATGGTTTAAAGGCGTGTGATTAATAGGCTGTATACCCACTGCGTTAACCCACCTGCTTTATTCTTACAGTTTATCTTTTCTGAGCTTCTTGGGATGAGGCAAGTCTGTCTGTGCCGTCTGGCATCCTGCCACCCTGATCCCAAGCAGGGAGTTTGGAAGCTGCTGTAGTATGGATTGTAAATAATTGAGTCTTTGACGTTCAGGTCTCTTAGCTGGCGAGGCTTTTGTCTGTAGACCAAAGTTTAATCGAGAGTGACTAGAGGCTTTGTTAAAGGAGTTGTTTTATGCCAGAGCTGTGCTGTCTGTTTTTTCTCGAAGTGAGAAAGTGTCTGAGACCCTGTGTCAAACTGCTGTGTCTGCTGGAGAGGTAGGTGCCTTTTTGGTCTGAAAAAAACGAGCTTATTTTAAAGACAGACTCTGATTTGAAAGTCTGCCTAATGTACCAGCTCTGTCTGAAAATTCAGTCAAATATTCTCTAATGATTAAAATTAATAATCTCTCTTTTGCTTCTCCCGATTTCAGACAGTTCTGTAATCATGCTGAAAAGAACTGACTTCACAATAGCTACGTCTGCGCGAATCATAAGGTTTCTCGGTATCTCATTTCCTTCGTTTGTGTGGCTTAGCATCTATTTTATTTGCATAATTTACCTCTGCGGTCAGTCTGTTATTAAAATTGCCGCACTGTCATCTTATGTTATACACTTGTCTTGATTTCTGATTATTCTTTTGATTATATGGGGTTCCTCAGCACTGCTGTGTTACAGGTAACAAATAAGAGTGTTCCAGGGAAGGAGGAGGAATACTGGAAGGTGTTTGTTGCTGCTTGAGAAGGTAAAATCCATCGCCATTCCCAGGTTCCAGAAGAAATGGGCTATTGGGGGTGTCGGTCAACAGCCAGCTGAGTATGAGCCAGCAGTGTGCCCAGGTGGCCAAAGAGGCCACCAGCATCCTGGCCTGTGTCAGCACTGGTGTGGCCAGCAGGGCTGGGGCAGTGACCGTCCCCCTGTACCGGGCACTGGTGAGGCCCCACCTCGAGGGCTGTGCCCAGGTTTGGGCCCCTCACGCCAAGAAAGACATTGAGGGGCTGGAGCGTGTGCAGAGAAGGGCAACGGAGCTGGGGAGGGGTCTGGAGNTAGTGGTGGCCTTGGCAGTGTTGGGTTGATGGTTGGTCTTGATGATCTTAAAGGTCTTTTCCAACCAAAACATTTCTATGACTCTCTAATTCTATGAAAGGCACATCACAAATACTAAAGTCAGAATGAGCCTGGAAATTGGGTAAACTTGTATATAGGAGACTGTCATGAGTGGAATTTTCAACTTGGGTTCATCTAATTCCTCAGGGCTTTCTCTATTTTACTTCTTTTGGTCTTTGGTTAATAATAGTTTTGCTTGTCTTGGTCATCAACAAGGTCATCTTAACCTCTTGTGGCTCCTGAGTCACTCTCTTCAGAGCTCTAGATATCTGCTTCTCAGGCTGTCTGCCTGGTTGGATAGAGTCTGTTCCCTCTTCATATCTGCCCTGGCTAGCGTGCTGTTCCTGCAGGATATGTGACTAGATTTCTGTTGTTTTTAAAGATTAAGTGAAGGCAAATCCATCATCTCCGTTATCATGATAAGTCACTCTATCCTGTTAGTGAGCTTACAGGGTTTTTTGGAGAAATGAAGTGTAATATGCATAAACTTCTGCAAGAGAATTGACCTGCTACGGTGAGATATTTTGACATTAAAAAAGAGACTAGGACAACATGTCACCCATTACATTGGTTTTCAAAACAGGCATAGCAGAAAATTATTGTCATTGACCCGAATGATTTCTAGTAGGATTCTGTTGTTTTTGCCTCTGGGCCTTGTGTTTAATACGTGTGTTAAAATAGTAATTTCTAAGGGTTGGCAGGAGCTATCAGTATTGGAGATGGGCAAATAAGGGATAAATCTATATTCCATAGTGAGTTGTATACGAGCAAGCTGTGTACTTTCTTATGGGAAAATGTAAAGCTGTTTTTCTAGGAATGGTGCAGGACTCTATTCTGAGAAGCAGCGAAATATCTAGAAAATATTTAGGAGTTAAGTTGCATTATCATGAGCTTTCTGTATGATTCAGCAGCCAAATTACCCTTGACTGTATAAATAGTGGAAAATTGGATAGGAATAGGCAAATCATATTCCATCTGGATATAGTACTGGTGTGTCTGCAAAGTTCAGTGGCTGTTTTTGGTATCAAAGGCAGCGAGAAGATTGCTTAAAAACTGGAGATGGTGCTAAAAAAGGTATGAAAATGATGTAAGCATGCTAGAATATACGCACTTAATGAAAAATACGCAAAACTCCTGAATCTAGTCTGATACCCTGATACCTGCCAGAAGGGCAACGTGGTGGAACACAGCTAATTTAGGGGATTTCTGGAGCGCATTGTAATGGTATTTTGAAATTGTTGGCTCATCCAGTGCCTAGGAGAGGCGCTTTCCTGGATCTGCTACTCGCAAAGAGCTGGTTGTGGGAAGGATGTGGTCTTGGCTGCAGTGACTCTGAGATGTTAGAACTTAAGATCCCGAGGGAAACAAGTCACAGAATAAAGATGTCAGAATTCAGGACAACAGTTTTGAACCTTTCCACGGAACCTAAAGGCAGGATCCCATGGGAGGACACCCTGAAGGGTGAATAAGCCCAGGTGAGCTAAGCTGATCTTCCAGGATCTTGCTTCAAATTGCAAAGATGGTGCAGGAAACGAAGCAGGCATGACAGGTCACCGGCATTGCTTAACAGGGAGGTCCTGATGGAGCTCAAACATGAAAAAAGGACTGTGTGCAGGAAGTAGAAGGAGGTATGGGATGCCCAGGAGGGAGACAGGCAGGCAGAGGGAACATTAGAAAACCCTAACTGAAGTTGAAATTCAAAAGAGATCGTCAGACAACAAGACAACCGGACAGCAAAGAAAGACCAAAGAAAATCATAGAATGGTTTAGGTTCATCTTGTTCCACCCCCCTGCCCTGGGCAGGGACATCTCCCACCAGCCCAGGCTGCTCCAAGCCCCGTCCAACCTGGCCTTGAACCCCTCCAGGGATGGGGCAGCCACAGCTTCTCGGGGCAACCTGGGCCAGGGGCTCACCCACCCTCACGGTAAAGAATTTCTTCCTAATAATCTAATCTAAATCTCCCCTCTTCCAGTTTAAAACCACTTTAAACCCTTGTCCTATTACTACACTCTGTCATAAAGAGTCCCTCCCCGTCCCTCCTATGGGCCCCTTTTAGGTACTGGAAGGCCACTCTAAGGTCTCCTCGGAGCCTTCTCTTCTCGAGGCTGAACCCCCCCAACTCTCTCAGCCTGTCTTCACAGGAGAGGTGCTCCAGCCCTTGGATCATCTTCATGGCCCTCTTCTGGACCTGTTCCAACAGGTCTGTGTCCTTAATGTGGATCTGCTGGATGAGGCAGGCATCTCGGTGATGAAGGACATAGGAAAAGGCTGAGGTATGCATTGTTTCTCTGCCTCAGTCTTTATCTGCAAGATCTGCTTTTCCTGTGTGGTGAGAGGTAGTACCCATGGTAGAGGACTGCATTGGGCATCACCGGCAAATTGGGCACATGCAGGTCTGTGGAAGGGGTTGGGTGAGGTAGCTCCATCCCACCTTGGAGAGGTCATGAAAACCAAGAGCTGACTGGAAACGTCATGTGGGTCTTCGAGAGGGTGAGAAGGAGAACTACAGGCTGGTAAGCCTCACCTTGGTCCTCAAGAACATTACGGAGCATGTCTTTGTGGAAGCTGTTTCCATAGTCAGGAAGGTGGCCGGGAGGATTCAGCATGGATTTGCCGGGGCAAAAATGTGCCTGCCCAACCTGCTAGAGGTGTAGGAAACCACCATGTTTCCAGTGGGCAGTTACGATGAAACCTGGGCGCTGAAAGTAAGAAATAAGCAAAGTCAGTCTTGAAGTAGCCAATCCACTATAAGTTGTTGCATAAATCACTGATCTGATTAATAATAAAAAATCAAATCTGACTTGAGACCTGCAAATCAGGATCAGATTTCACAGATATACTTCTTAAAAAATAGAAACCAAAATAATCCAAAAGCTTTCTCCGCTAAAAAGACGCGTTGCTCTTAAACATACATCAGTTTGTCTTGTCTTTTTCTCTGTTGGCTGGTAAATACCTGTCTCAGATCCTGTCTGTGCTTTAAAATAAGGGATCTTGCCAATTTGATTGCAAGATCTCTACTCCACTCTCGTGAGACCCCACCTGGAGTACTGCGTCCAATTCTGGAGCCCCTGCTGCAACAGAGATATGAACGTGCTGGAACATGTCCAGAGAAGGGCCACGAGGATGAGCAGAGGGCTGGAGCACCTCTCCTATGAGGACAGGCTGAGAGAGTTGGGGTTGTTCAGTCTGGAGAAGAGAAGACTCTGAGGAGACCTTCGAGTGGCCTACTGGTATCTTAAGGGGGCCTACAAGAAAGCTGGTGAGGGACTTTTTAGGATGCCAGGTAATGGTAGGACTAGAGGGAATGGATTAAAACTAGAGATGGGTCGATTCAGACTGGACGTTAGGAAGTTCTTCACCATGAGGGTGGTGAGACACTGGCACAGGTTGCCCAGAGAGGTGGTGGAAGCCCCATCCCTGGGAGTTTTGAAGGCCAGGCTGGATGGGGCTCTGAGCAACCTGATCTAGTGGGAGGTGTCCCTGCCCATGGCAGGGGGGTTGGAACAAGATGATCTTTAAGGTCCCTTCCAACCCTAACCATTCTATGATTCTATGATTAAAAAAAAAGTCAGCGTCTGTCTTGATGTAAATCCAGTATTTAGTAGATAACTTTTTATGTAGAATTTCCTGCTTTTTGTGGGTATCTAAACTCTCTCTTATAGGTTACCATTGGGCTGGTCAGCGAAGGAGACGCTGGCCGTGCGTAGGAAAATGTTGAAACTAAATGTTAAACAATGACAGATTTATTTTTTTAAAAATAAAAATTTAACTTGGTTGCATAATGCAGCTTTGTGCTGCATAATAATCATCGGTGCAGCTTTTATGGGTACTCTTTGATAACTCCTTCCAGAAAATGACAGGTTATGTAAATCTAGTAAAGCTTTTGACTGATGTCCGCTGCTTGTGCTCTGTGTTTGGCCCCTTAACTTCTAATCTTACCATTTGTGCCTGTCCTTAGTTTTAGTATTAGGTTTCAAATGAAATAGAGTTGCTCATTTTGCAGATAGAAACAAGGATGAGTATCCAAATGAGAGTTTAAAGTTGAGAAAAGACAGAAGAAAAGTCAAATTTTCCTTTCTTTATTCAGGAAATGATGGAACGTGATGTTCCTGATGGAACATCAGGAGATGTGTTGCCAGAATCATCTTCCGTGGCAGGTTGGCTGTCACGCGCTTCTTTCTCTTTCCAGTTAGTTGAAAGGAATCTGTAGTTTTTATTAAATACGGACCACGTGATTCAAGCTTTTCTTTTACGTTAATAAAATAGAGTAGAAGACTGCGCTCTGTTTCTCACCCTGAGTCTCTGGGGCTGCTGGGCAGAGCTGGAGGACTTGTGGCTGGAGTTGAAAATGTCTGTCCCGTACAGAGGTGCTGGGTTGAAGAGACTCGTGACTTTTCTCGGAAATGCCGTCTTTGTTGCTTTGTCCGGTTTGGGTTCGTTTTTGTTTTGCTTGTCTAGTTATCATTAAGACCCGCTTCTCGTTATGGCCATTACACCGTACTGAAATCCTCTTGGTGCCCTTAGTAGATGGTATAGTTTAGGGTCTGTTGGTGTTCATTATATTTAGCATTTTATATCGTAGCCATAAATTTCCGGGGGGGTGTGTATATAATTATTTTTATCTCCCCTCAGTATTTCTAGCCTGATTGCAGGTGCTTAATATGAGCACGTACCCTCTGGCACGATGGGTGAGTTATTTGGTGACTTTTCCCCCCGCCCCTTAGCTAAAATGTCTCCCTCTTAATTGTTGCAAATCACATCTTTAAAAATGAGCAGTTTTTTCAGTCTGATGTTAATGAATCACACGTTGGCAATGTTTTCCCTGCCGTGATAAACAATTGTTCTGTTAATCTGTCAGATTAGTGAGCCACAAACTCTGAAATGTTTTACGTGGCTTTTGTTGTTTGCGGTTTTTTTTAAGATGCTTGTTTTGACAGCTGTTACAGTCTATCCCCCAAATATCTTGGTCTTTGTAGATCTTAGGCTTTACGAGTTTGAAGGGAGTTAATATTTTTGCTTGTGAGTCTGAGCCCACTTGTGGGTTTTGCTGGGTTTTTTGGGGGTGGGGTGGGTTGAGGGTGGTGGGGTTTTTGGGTTTATTTTTTTGGTCAAATTAAACGTCCATCATGATCTGAGGTAGGCTCTGGAGGTTTATTTTGATTCAGAAGCTTCCAGCCATCCGAAGTCGGAAATCGGATGATGAATCTCTATAGAACACCTAATAAAGAGCTGAAGTTAGTCATCATGATTTCGGTGTGCAATATTCTTCCAGGTATCAGCGTAACATCTCTCTGTTACTGAAGGTGTCCTCTTTTCAGCGACATTTAGTATTAATACTGAGGTCTTCATCATTTGGGACCATTAAAGAGACCGATATTCCTCTCCAACAGTGGCTGTTAATCCTACCCACGTCCCAGTTTGGGAATTAGCCAGATTATCTCTGCAGTTTCGAATGGTTTCAAAAGCAGAAGTTTCCTTTTTCCTGCTGTAAATCTTTTCTCCTGCGCTGCAGTTCTCTGTTATACAACCACCGTATTCTGAAGGAAAGGCGTTCAAGTGAAATGATTCCTGTATGGAAAGGAATATTATCCTTGCTGGTGGTATTGGAGATTATGTTGATTGACGGTTTCCTTTGTGAACTTTGGTTCAAAACTGCTTTAGATTGCTTTTTTCTTTTGTTTTACTCTCTCTTAGGTCAGTAACTTACCATTTGTCATCAGCAGAGGATTTTTCTACTAGCTGGAATAATTGGTCTCTGTTAGACATCCAGTGATGAATGGGAGAGGAGGGGGAAAAAGGTTAACAATGAATTTTGTTTCAGCGTTAGACTTCAGTGAAGTTGAAAGCATGCCACTTGCTCACAAAGGGGTGTGATTTATGGAATTTTTCATAGACAGTCTTGTACGTTTTCTTGTGAGAACGCAGCTGGATCTTGTCCCAGTCCCTGCAATTTATCTGCACGCTGTGGGAATGAAACGAAAACGTACCGACTGTACCACACTCTCCCTTTGGTTTGTCCCCAAAACTGAACATGGTTCTCATTGTCCACTCTTGATTTCCCCTTTCTCCCAGGTTTACCTTCCCAGATGCTGAGTACTGAAGGGTCAGTCTGGTCTGGGAGCATCTTCCTAACACGTACAGCTTAAAAAAGCCCTGCAAGGCTGCCACGGTCCAGTTTTTTTTTACACAAAGCAAACCCCAGACTTGTATTAGTGTACATATTTGTGTATCATTTCATCCACGCGTTGCAGTAAGGTTGAGGGTTCCCTTGCTGCTGCAATTTTTGAGGTTTTTAACCTGGATTTTAATTCTTGTAGTGACTTAGAAACTCTCACCTGGAAGATGTTGGCAACTCTTCTGAAGTCACTTGTGACAACTTCAGAGTTTTAATAGAGGATGGATTTTTTGCAGGTATTCAGAACGAAGCCTGACAAAATGCATTGGGATAACGATAGAGACCAGACCAGATTACTGCCTGAAGCGGCATTTAAGTGACATGTTATCCTACGGCTGTACGAGGCTGGAGATCGGAGTGCAGAGCGTCTACGAGGACGTGGCCAGGGACACCAACAGGTGAGAAGAAAGAAAGCTTCAGAGCTTCAGTGGCTGCTCACTGAATGCTTTCTGGAATACTCTTGAGTAGCATGTCGTGACTTGTTTGCTTGAACACCCATTTAACATTGAACATTGAGACATACAGCTCATTTCCTAGCTTGTATGGCCATATGTGTCTTGAGGAAAACTAATGAACTGTGGTGGCTTCATGGATTTCTTTGTGATATTGTGTAGACCGTGACTTGAGAAAATGGGGTTATTTATGATGTTTTAATTTAAAATCATGTTCTTTTCTTGCATCGTACACCCCTCTCTCTCTCTCTCTTTTTTTTTTAATTGCTTCATAAATAAATGCAGTTTTGTGAAGTAGAACGTGTGCCACGGGAGACCTCACAGTTCTTGTCCTACCTTGAGTGGATACAACGCAGCATAAGCTGTTGGAGGCACTTTACCGGCAAGCAGCGTGTTCTCTGCACCAGCTACCTTTTTCTGCTGAGTATGGGAGAGGAGAGGTGACATTGGCAAGTACAGAGGGTGAGGTGTAGCCAGAAACAGTGCCCGTTGATGGATTAACCACAGTCATTCTGAGGCATACAGTATCTCTAAGGACTGCAAAATATATTCGCAAGAGGCCGGTGATTTATTCCCTGTGAGACTGGACCTATGGCTAAAAGAACAGTTGTCCTACGTAGGAGAGCGTGCAATACAGTTCCTTACTTGCCTGTAAGCATGAAATGAACAATCTCTGGGGTTTTTTTAAATTTTATTTTATTGCAAGTCTCATAATTCTGTTCAGATTTTGAAAGAAGTGATTTTTTTTCTTGGTTTTTTTCACTTCTGACGCTCGTGCAACTTGCCGTCGTCCTTATTGCGTATTCCAGTCACCTACCAAAGATGTTTAATAACCATAATCATACGTAATGACAGAGAGATTATGGTTCAATAAGCAAAGCACATTTTTGTTAATACCTACCTTAAAGGCAGTAGTGCAAAACTGAAAATGTTGGACGCTTTCTTTTAGAGGCTTAAAGAATCCCAAATGAGTTCCCTGCTGCGGGTTTAGCTGTAGTATTGCTGGTGCTTGGAAGTACGGGATGTCGCTGCTAAGAAATGGTCGGGCTCCAGGTCTCAGTAGGTAGGAAAAGCCATTTATTGAGCAGTCCAAAAGTTAAGCGCTAATATTTATAGGTGGTACTTTCCTCCTCTAGATGTCAGAGCTTTCCAAAGGAAAAGATCCATACTAAGGAATGCAGCTAAATCTCGCTCTTAGACTAGCTGTATTCATCACTGGTTAATTCTGATGCAGATTGTAAATTTAACAATTAATTTCTCTTCAGCTTTTAAAATCCTTTTTTCACCTCAGGTCTTTTAAAGGTGTCCCAGACCGAGGTGGAACTGTAAAACCCCGCGTAGCTATCGCTTCAGTCGTCTTTGGTTTTCCTCCAGTGTTGTCTGTCACGTCAGAACGGGTACCATAAATCATTCAAAGCCCTGTCTCACTTCTGGCTTGTACGTTTGCTAATGAGCCCTTGCTTTCCTGCTGATGAATCAGAAGAAGAATGAAGTGGTAGGTTACCGACTTGATTTCACTGAGGAGTTAATTCTGTATAGAATTATATTTGTAAAGGTTTTTTGGCACTTTTCAAAGCCGCTTGCGGAATTCCTGAAAGGCTTTGCTGCAGGCTGTCCCAGAGCAGGGAGAGCGCAGGCTGTTCCCTCAAATATCTCCCTCCAACTTTGTAGAACAATGAGTTGGAATATACTTTTACAGAAGGATAATTCAAGTTTCTCCTTCTTTTCAAATGACCTCATTTTGCTTCTGTTCTTCTTCTACTTTGTGGGGGATGTGTTTTGGCTTTAAACTTTCAATATTTCGCTTGTAGCAAAATGTCAGATTACAACCAATTAGGCTAACTGTTTGGAAATTACTTTCTATTATGTTCCATAAGTCATTAGTGAGGTTTCTGAGTGCTTTTGGTGGCTGTGAGGCAGAAAAATATTCAAGAACAGATCTAGGCATCAAATAATCAAGTTATTGATGCAGCTCAAATTCCACTTCTAATAAGAAAATCATTTTTATTTATGAAGCAAGTCTCCATTTACTCCCCTCAGGCTACTCAAGGTCTTGAGTAATACTGTCCTTGAACGGTCTTAGAAAAACACCGTAATACTTCTGGAAAAAAATAAATAAATAAATAAAACTGTAGTCATAAAACTACATGTAGGGATTGAACAGAGGCGGAATCTTCCAGTGGAGAGGAAGGAAGAGGTCCTTAAAACAAGGGAAGTAGCTGCTTGGTTTGGTTAACGTTAGGTCTTGACAGAAGGCATGCGTTTGTAAAGATGCCCAGATGGCGTTAATTTTTCATCCAAAGGACTATCGAGGAGAAGAAGAGTCACCTGCTGAGCTTTTGGCAAGGAATTCCAAAAGACGGGGTGAGCTGGTGTGAAAATGGGATGGGAGGAAAACGGGGATTCAAAAGGGAAGAAGGTGGCAGGTGCTGAGAGGATGGAAATGTCCACAAATGTCAGTGGAAGAGCCCTCCCAGCTGGGGAAGAGCAAAACCAGGACTTTGTGGGAAGACTGGTCACGTGTGATGGGACCTCGTAGGAGCTGTTTGCAGTGATAGCAATTGCTGTTGTGGAGGCAGAAGGCAGCTCCTGAACCACGGAGATGGAAGGAGGGAGGAGTTTGCTTGAGGCTAATGAGTTACATGAGATTCAGCCTTTGTTCCTGCAATCATTTCGTGCTCCCACTCTCACCGAGCTCCTGCAGAGCAAGACTCAGTTGGTTTGGTTTGGTGTCAATGGAGAAGAACATGAAATCCTTCAAGAGTCCCAGTCCAGCCTATGTTTCGGAGGTTTGGCACCTCTCGGAAGTTGAGAAGAGTTTGTGTTTCTCTAAAGGGAGTACTTGAGAGTTTGGCAAGGGTGTTGCAGGATGATTTCCTAGGTAGCTCGTCTTATGTAGCCCTCCTCCTCCTCCTCCTTTTGCTCTTTTGTTGCTTTTGTTTCTAGTTATGCTTCATTTTCATTGCACACTGTCTTCAGTGCAGTGTGTCCTAGCTTGTGCTGCGGCATCAGCTTCTGTCATTGCTTTACGCATCGAATTTCAGCAGGTTCCTAAAGTTTCTCAGGCCGACATGTGAATAGCTGTGGCCTTGGTGGGGCTCACCTGCTACAGAAGTAGCAAACCGGACTACTTTTAGCCCCTGGTGTAGTTCCCTTTATTAGCAGCCACGTTCCAAGACTTGAGTTGTGATAAACTGGTAATAAAACTCAACGCTTCTCGCTTCCTAGAGAATAATCTCAATTCACCGTGTCAAAATATGTCTTTTTCTCTGTGGTCCTGACCCTCTTTTCTCTCTTCCCAGAGGTCACACTGTGAAGGCCGTGTGCGAGTCCTTTCACTTAGCCAAGGATGCCGGGTTTAAAGTGGTGGCGCACATGATGCCTGATCTACCAAACGTGGGGCTTGAGAGGGACATGGACCAGTTTGTTGTGAGTATGGCTTAAAATAACTGGGAGTTTCTGGTGTGTTCCAGCTTTTCCATCTAATGCTGCTTTTCTTTCTCGGCTCAGGTATTAGTTGTGATCCAGGCCAGAATTGTTTCTAAAGGACAAATAATTTAAAATTCATTTTTGAAGGTGGAGGGTGAGAAAGATTTGTTGAACTACTTCATCCAGAAAATTATATCCTTGCCTCATGAAAGAAGCTGAGTCACTCGGGTCTCAGCGGAATATAACTCTTCCGATATTAACTAGGGCGCTTACTTTTTTTTTTTCCAAGGTGGTTTTCTTTCCTTGGATTTAGAATAGTACATGATTCAAAGTTAAAAGCGTACTATCTCGAAGGTAATTAATTGCAAAGTCGAGTGTATAGGTGTGTTAGATAGCATCTCTGTTCTTGGCTCGCTGCTATCCAATATCTGTATCAATGATGTGGAAGAAAATATAAGATTATTTCTAGAGAAATTGAGATGAAAAAAGAGCATAATGGTAAACAGTGTAGGGAATTAACCACTGTCTGGTAGCACGGTCGATATTATTCTTTTTCATTATTTAATTTTTTTTTAAGTCAAAATTGGCCGCCTTTTTAAAGTAATGCAGAAATTGCAGTCATGATACATGAATCACAGGTATATTTGATACTATCGTATCATATTAATATGATACGTCTGTGCAAGGTCAGACTAGGTGCTTTCTAGCACTAAAAAAGACTATCAATGGGATGGAATATATTGATCAGAAGTACAGGCAGAAGGCGGTGGTTTATCTTTGTACGCTGCAAACAGACACGACTAGAAAGAAGCAATCGAAAGCGCAGCTGTACGGTACGGGAAGGAAATTCTGAAAACTGTGGTAGGTAATTTTTGTGAGGGGTTGTGTGCAGAATTCCTTGAGCTCTTCATAAACGTAATGTCGTGGTTCTCAGCAAGTATGATGTTCGTGTGACAAAGTGCGAGGCTGGCGCAAAGAGATGCGCACAAAACTAGAGGTGAAGTCAGTGACAGAGCTGAAAACTAGCTCAAAATTCCTGCCCCGGACTCTGTTGCTCCTGGATTATTTCCTTACAATGCTGAAGGAGGCGGAGGGTGGACATCACGTTAGCTGGGTTTTCATAGAATTACTTGGGATGCAGAGTACGGCAAAACCCGAGTCCCTTACTCAGTATCTCACGAAGTTGGAGCTGTAGTTCTGGGTTCGTTACGGGCCTGTCATTACCGAAGTAGTATTAAGCTGGAGAGAATCTGTGGTGGAAGAATAGCAACACTGACTTAAAAGATTGAAAGTTCTAACCCTGGGTAAGATCCAGCAGAGAAGAGACAGTAATCTCAGGTATTTGCAAGGTGTAAAACTTAGGAGAGGGAGGAATTATTTGAGGCAGAATCACAAGCTTCTATAGAAAGTACTTAGTGGTTATTATTCTTTGCTGCTTATTCATGATAAATGGCTGAGGCTTCTCCGCTGTCGGGTCTGGAGTTGCTCCTGTTTCATTGCAGGAGATGTGAAGAGTCTGTTTCAAAGGTATCACTTCAGGTGATGCTGAACTGCCTCCAGTTTCTGCAGGCCAGCGTGGTTGTTACGGGAAGGGTAATGCCATGCTGTATCTTGTCCATTTATGAATGACAATTTTTGCAGAAATAGAAGAGGCAGAAGGCAAAGTTTTCAGAAAGAGGAGACAAGAACGTGATGAAAAGGCTGGAATTGTGAGGGGGGGGGGGTTAAAAGAAAGCTGGGAAAATAGTTGAGGGTAGAAAAGCAAGAGAAGGAGAAAACAGAGCAGAGAAGGTCAGCCTGTTAGACTGTTTCTGCCAGAGACGTCTCTTGGCTTTAGGAGCTGGGAAAAAGAGTGTTGACGACGGGACAGTTCTGGAACACGTCGGGAAGGAATTCACACGTTATGATGCGGAAGGATGAGAAAAGTGAGAGTAGACGGGAATGAGGCCCAAAGAGAAAAGGAAGGGGTAAGATAAGCTGAGAATTTGGGGATGTTGTGTTGGAACTGGCAAAAAAAAGGCTGACTGGGGAGCCAGGAAAGAGGAATGCTGAGCAGGAGAAAAAGACGAGGTGATCATTTAAGAGGGGGAATTCAAGATTACAGAGAGGGTGGTGGGGTGAAGACCAGCTCAAGTGACAGCCCTGTTAATGAATTCAGAAATTTGAAGCAGGATTCGCAAACCAAATTCGGATTTAATGCCAGTGAACATACCGATGAGGAGCTGGAGGAGGAGTAATCAGTGTGGAGGATGAAGCCCTCGAGAAGTAATGTGAATGCTGCGGAGCGAGGAAGAAAAATGGGAGTTGGAGAGGCGGGCTGGTGGGGAAGAGGTGATAGACCACATCAACCTGGGGAAGAATTATACCTGTGTTGTTTTAAAGAGAAGGAAGTATGGGAAAGGAGAGAAGGAGGAATCAAAAATGCCCGTGTTAGAGAGGTTAGAGAAGAAAGAGACAGCTGCAGAGTTGATGCCCGGCGAAGTGATCACTGCGCGTTTCGGCAAATGGAGCTGCAGGGAATGAGAGCGGAGAGGTTGTGGATCACTGTGACATGTTTCGAGATGGAATGGTAAACAAGACAGGGCTATCCTCTTCCTTTTACCTTCTGCCTCTGCTTTTCTCATCCCATCTTAAATGCTTTATAATTTATTTTTAAGAGAACTTTTGTCTTTAATAGGAGAAGAGAGGGTGAAAACAACCCTCTTTTTTTTTTTGTTTCCCCAGGGCCCTGCACTGGTGAACATAGTAAAAGTATTCAGAAGACAGTGATTCCTTCTTTGCCCATTATTCAGCCAGATAGTACATTCTCTATTTCCTACCTTAAAATTTTATATCCTGGGTTTGAGTTATTAGACCAGCTTATTTACCTGTTGTGCTGTATAAATGTTAGTCCATGCTGGTAAATATTTAGACACTTTTACTACATGAAAATAATGTGAAAGAGAGGAACCAAGTGGGGAGCATCTGGTGTGTTCTTGCAACACTCCTAAGCTGTTCATGAGCAGCAGTTGTGCTCTTTTAGGCATTATTCTCCTAGTTCACAAAAAAATATAATCTTCCTATAAGATACCTCCGACTTTCTGGGACAAAGACACCTGTGGCTTATGAAGGATCCTTGTAGATTCTTGATTTTGTAGTAGTTGTAAATAAGTTTGGAAAAAATAAGTTAGTTGCTGTGATACTAACCTCCTTTCTAGCTACCTTGCTTTTCAGACCGGGGAAAGGTAGGACAAAAAGGAACCAAAATGACTTTAGAAGGAGGTCTAAGCACCTTGCCTTCATTACCGGTTGATATATTAAATCGAGGGGCTTCTCCTGGGAAGATAATAACTTGCTGATTGTGCTGACTGCGGACTAAAAATACTGGGTGCTTCTTCAAATTGAACAGGTAATTACGGCTTCAGGAGTAACATTGCTTCTGTCCCTTATGACCTATTGATTTCGGAGCGTTTCCTGCTGCTTCCATCCAGCAGCTAGGATGCCCAGCGGTTACTCTTTTGCAAGCGTATCTAGGTCTTCCAAGTTGTGTGTGTATAGTTTTCCTGGAGAGTTTATTAATATTTGTTCAAAACTTTGATTTATTGATAGGAGTGAGTGTATTAGACGTTTCGTTGTAAGTATATATTCTTTTTCACGGTAAGTGAAGGTTGGCTTTTTGCCTGCCTTCATCATGAAGGTTATTACATTTCCTTTTTTTAAACGGCGCGCATATACTAGTCCTGTGTCCCGGTTACGTTGTGCTTCCCCACTTCTTCCCCGCATCGTGCCTCTCTTCTTCCCTTATTATTGATTCTTTTTATAGCCTCGGAGGATTTCCTTTCCACTTCAGGTCTTTCCACCCCATTCCACACCCGGGAAAGCGCTGCAGGGAGGGAGTGCGCTCTGCTTCCTCCCGCCACCCATGTGGTTGTGCCGGGGGTGTCAGGTAGCGTACGCGTACACACACTCACACGCTGCCGCTTACTGTTGGCAAACGCAAGTGTAACAGATAAGACCGATTCCGCAGTGCCTCACGTAGCAGGTGGTCGGAGAAAATAATTAGAATAATAGCTCGAATAAATCAAGGACTCAGCGGGAATAATGGAATTGTTACCAGAGCAGACACCTCATTCTGCGGAACGCGATAAACACTCAGCTTTGCTGTTGTGGCACGAGAGAGATGAGGTGACTCTAGGGGTAAATGGTTGGGAGGATTCATGAATCACGCTTGCCAACAGGGCTACCAAGCAGAACTTTGGATTTAAGCAAAAACTTTAGGAGGCTAAAGAATTCCCAGGATGCTGTTACTAATTCCTCATTATGTTTCTGCAGAGGCACTGAGTGGCAATAGTGTAATCGACAAACTGTATCTGCTCTAGTATAAATATTATGAAGCTGGTAGCATTTATTAATGGAGAAGGTATTGCTATGTTTGCCTTTATTTTATTTTATTTTTATGGTCTTTGCCTAAGCGTGATTTACTGTTGCTGTTCCTCTTCGTCCTCCAGGAGGGGCGGCCGTAAGCCCATCTCAAACAACTTTAAAGACCCTTCATAGATGAAATAAATCTGGGGAGCAGAAAAAGGGAAAGGAAACAGGGAGGAGAGCCAGAAGGTTAGAAATTTGAAGTGTGGGGAGTGTCAGAGGAAGTGTCATAGCAAGTTGCTGGCAGAACCCTCCAGCTCTGAAGGCATGTGGGAGCTGGTGGGTGCTGCCCAGAAACAGCAGATAGGCCTTCAGTTGCTGAGAAGCTCTTTTTCCTGGAGGAGATCCATGAGGAAGTCCTGTGCCTTCACTCTCTCTGTCCATCTAAAGTCTCGTATAAATAAAATGATGAGGGTAAAAGCATAGGCAGCACCACGTAATGGTCAGTACTGGCGACAAGTACCAGGCTGATGAGACTTTTGGTTCAATTCAGCAGAGCCACTCTTATGTTCTTTAAGTAAAATGCAGGCATTAAATGATTTAGTCTGGTGAAAATTCCTTGTCTTACAGTCATGTGTCAGGCTGTTTGTTTTCCCTGAATTGCAAAATAAGCATTTCCCAGAAATAGGCTAATTTTAGTGGAGTGTCTGATGCATCTGTGATCCAAGTGTAAGTGGTGCGGAGGGCTACGGCCTCCTTGGGTGTGTTGAACACGAGAGAGAAAAATAATGATCGAGTAATGCAGTGGGTAACGTGAGCGTCCTTCCCCTTTGCAATGTATTTGATGTTGTTGTAAAACTTTAAATACTGTTGTATCACCTCTAGCTGTAAATAAGGAGACAGTTTTCCCGAGGGCTCTCATTTTTATCAAGGAGGTGAAATTCATAAGGAAACTAATATATTGCACCTCTATCGGGAGCTTTTAATGACTGTAATAAAAGACAGTTAAACTGTTGATCTACATTGATTTTTACTCTTTGGGGAAGACAGTTATCTGTGTTTTTAAATATAGCTCTGAAATGTTTAGTGGAGTAAATGATTTTCCTTTCAATTCCTGCTAAAGATCTCATTGAAACACTGTTATTGGCAGGTAGCCAGCATTACCTCTGAAAATTTGTCTCTCTTTTTTTTTTTTTTTTTTTTTCATGGGCACATTTACAGAACCAGATTAGGCGGTATTTAATGGATTAGTCTTTCAGTTACTAGAGCTTCTCTTGGAGTCTTAGTAAATGTTAGAGCTGAAAAGCTCTTTGCTTTGGAAACAATTATAGTTTCATGAACTATGGCCAACGCCGTGGTAATTTTTATGTTAATGAGAATCGCGGTAGTAAGGAACAGGCTATTTTTAGAAACTATTTTCACAGATAATTGCACTCATATTTCTGCGGATAAAATATCTAGATAAAGCCCCAGTGTGTGCCCGCTTCTGCAGATGGTCGAATTGTGCGCACGAAGCTTCTCTGCTCTTCTCCCTCTCCGGCGTCTGTGTGGAAATAACTTCCCTTTACTCGCCTTTGTGTTTGCTGCGGCTCTGGGTGTGCTTCCCCTAGAGCAGGTCAGCCTGAATACGTGCGACGGAGGAAAGAAGTAGAAGTTACAGCTGCAGCCCTCGGTGTGACAGTGTGCGGGAGCAGAGGAGCTGAACCAGTTGAACGGTACAGGTAAAACTGGTCCCTTCTGCATCATTTGGGGATCTGCGCGTAATGCAGATAGGGTGTCACAGTTTAATAAACCAGAAAATGCAAAGGATGGGGCTTTCATTAGCTGCGTTCCCATCGTACTGCGTAGAAACAGTACGTCTTGCGATACCATTAGTATGGACATGATAAATTGCAAGGCTGTGTGGAAAACCTGTATTTACTATGGATCTTAGATTGCTTCCTTTGCCTTTCTGAATTAGTATTTTGTCTGCACACACGTTTTCCTCCAGCATGCCAGCCGTAAAAGTTATGATAATAACAGTCAACTACCTTTAAAATAGCTTCCCATTCAGAAGAAGCTTCTGCTAAATAAGAAGGTACAGTCCAGACCCTTTTTCTACCTGAACCCAAAGATCATTTCTACACTGAACAATCCCCAGGCAACGCTGTGTTGCATCGGTTCGTACAGTCGCTCTGTCTATTCGAGTGCTGGTTTTTCAAGCCGGCCTTCAGAAGTCGTTTGCTGGGGCTCTTCCTCTAAGGCCCCTTGCTGCTGAAGTCAATAATAAACATATGGCTGGGATCGTACAGCCAAAGGGAAAGGGGCACAGGAATAAAGGGATGTGTCTTGGATAGAGACTGCAAATTTGCCAGGCATTTAGGCAAAAAGAGCATCATTCAGTAAAATACGTATTTTAACACAAAGCAGCAGCAGCAACTGAATAACTGAATGCTTGTCATCAGAGTGGATGAACCGTGATGTCCAAATTAAGTTTTTGAGGGCTTAGTTGTTGGTTTTGTGTGGGGTGTTTTGTTGTTTTAATAAAAAAAAGCATACTGGAAAAGCATAGTGGTTTTGCTGGGAACGCAAATGAGAAAAGCTTTTGCAGGGCTGAGTGGGGTGGGAGAGAGCACATGGTTGTATCGACGCTCCCTACAGAAAGGAGAGGTCTGATGAAGGAGGATTAGATTATTAAAACCATTGTAGAGTTGCTGGTCTCAATGTTTTTTAGGGTAGAAGACCTGCTTTACAGGGATCTGTGTTGCAAAACTTGTGCGCTTAAGACAATGAAAAATGCTGTATTTCCTGTACTTGGCCCTAGGGGAAAGCTGACCCTTCCAGAAACATCAAGACCAGAGTTCTGCGCTTGGTAAAAGTGAAGGTGAAACTTCACAGCAAATTGATTGAGGTATTCTCATGGGTTTCTCCAAAACTGCGTAATAAATGGGGGCTCACTCGGAGCACCTGCAAGACTAAGCAGATGGGACTGCTCGGTGCAGTGAGCACAATCTGGAGAGATTTGTCTTGGTGTTCGGATAGATACTGTGTTCAGGAGTCAAAACGACGCTCCAAGGTCATGCTGCTGACGCCCAAGGCCTCTTCCAAATGTTAAATGTCTCTTCTTATTATTGAGTTGTATCATAGCAGTGCCGGGGACTGTCGCAGACTAGGATCTCCTTGCGCTAAGTTCTCTGCAAACTTGGAGAGAGCAACTATCCAGGAGTGTTAGACAGGAAGTGACCTGCAGATCCTGACAGTCCGGGGGTAAAAAGAGACCGTGGGAGGGATGGGATGGGGGGCGGACATGTTCCCTCCTCGTCTGGCAGCAGCAGTGTCCTATACCAGGTAGAGAAGTAGGGTATTTGTGATGCTGAGGTGCGTGGTCTTGGTAAGTAACTCGCCAAAGATGGCTTCACATCAGTGGACTAAATGCTCCTGTCACAGAATCCCAGAATGGTGGGGGTTGGAAGGGACCTCTGGAGATCATCCCGACCAACCCCCTGCCAGAGCAGGGTCACCCACAGCAGGGGGCACAGGAACGCGTCCAGGCGGGGTTGGAATGTCTCCAGAGACGGAGACTCCACCACCTCTCTGGGCAGCCTGTGCCAGGGCTTTGCCACCCTCACAGGAAAGAAGTTTTTCTTCACAATCTGAGGATTGTGAGGTCTCACTTGTGTTAGACGCTTCTGGAAAAGTTGCCTTTGGCATGTGGATTTGGGGACTTTGAGGCTGTTGGGGACGGGAGGAGACGCACCAGCACCTTGAAGGGTGAATCACAAGGTCCTTTTCACTCTTCACTCTGGACTTTAGCAGACAAATCCACTTTGCTTATTGGACATTCCAAGTCTACACATGAGGCACTATAGAACATCCTAAAGTAAGCACATAGATTATTCTGTTAAGTAACAACCAAACCCATGTGTTTTTGTTAATGTGCACCAATGTCATAGTTCAGTGAGACACATCAAGGACTTTGGTGACGTGCTACTGATAAACTTTAATATTTTGAATATTGAGGAATTCAAAGACTAGCCAAATGAATATGCAAAATTAATACGAAACAAACTTTTCTATTTTCCTCTATTTCTAATATATGCTTGAGTTGAAAAAATTTGCAGGCAGATGGGCTAAAAATAAATGCTGGTCCTTGTCACAGAACTGACCTTCTTATGGCAGAAATGTTGGGGTTTGTGTCACTGTTTTCTTTTCTTGGTATTTTCCCTAATCATATTTATATACTGTATGGTGAAATTTGACAGCTTGAATGTGACAGGCATCAAAAGGATTTTATTCCGTAGCTGTCGATAGTCAAGGAAATTTATAACAATTAACTGGAAAATGGTCTTTCCTCCCTTGATTGCAGAGGGAGGAGAGCTTTACAGGTGCTCTCAGGAAAGCTGGAAATTTAGATCATCTGCTTTAGAAACTGTTTGCCCCATTGTCCCATCTGTAGGGGATTTTGTCGTGAGTGCAGGTATTAAGCAGAAGTGACTTGATTTCTCTCTCCTTTACGTTAAATGTTGAATCAATTTTATAGAGTAACATATGCGTTTCAGAAGAGCCTAATTAAAAATGTTGCCCTGTTGTGCTGTCTTTGTATCAGACATCAGTGATGGGATTTACTAAAGTGTTGCTCATTGAGGACAGGTAACACCTGATGGACCTCAGAAACGCTGGTATATATTGCTCAAGTAATATGAACATACCATATTGCTGTAAACCCAAGGCAACTTTGGGGATTCCCCAGGTTATATGAGAAAAATGGTTCAATTGTGTTTTAATTCACGGAATCACAGAATTCATAGAATCATAGAACATTTTATGTTGGAAAGGACCTTAAAGACCACCGAGTTCCAGCCCCCTGCCCTGGGCAGGGACACCTCCCACCAGCCCAGGTTGCTCCAAGCCCCGTCCAACCTGGCCTTGAACCCCTCCAGGGATGGGGCAGCCACAGCTTCTCGGGGCAACCTGGGCCAGGGGCTCACCACCCTCACACCAAAGAGGTTCTTCACAAGATCTCATCTCAATCTCCCCTCTTTCAGTTTGAAGCCATCACCCCTCGTCCCATGGCTCCCCTCCCTGCTCCAGAGTCCCTCCCCAGCTTTCCTGGAGCCCCTTGAGGGACTGGCAGGGGCTGGAAGGTCTCCGCGGAGCCTTCTCTTCTCCAGGCTGAACCCCCCCAGCTCTCTCAGCCTGTCCTCCCAGCAGAGGGGCTCCAGCCCTCCCAGCATCTCCGGGGCCTCTTCTGGCCCCGCTCCAACAGCTCCGTGTCTCTCCTGTGCTGAGGCCCCCGAGCTGGAGGCAGCACTGCAGGGGGGTCTCCCCCCGAGCGGAGCAGAGGGGCAGAATCCCCCCCTGGCCCTGCTGCCCACGCTGCTGGGGATGCAGCCCAGGCTGCGGGGGGTTTCTGCGCTGCCAGCGCACGGTGCCGGCTCGTGTGGAGCTTCTCATCCACCAACACCCCCAAGTCCTTCTCCTCAGGGCTGCTCTCCAGCCATTCTCCTCCCAGCCTGGATTTGTGCTTGGGATTGCCCCGACGCAGGTGCAGGACTTGCACTTGGCCTGGTTGAACTTTATGAGGTTTGCACAGGCCCCGCTCTCAAGCCTGTATTCTGTGTATTTAAGATAAGTGTCAGCTAAAGAGTGGCTGTGCACGCAATCAGCACAACAAGCAGCTCCAGGTTGTCGCAAGTGAAATACTGGAGAGTGTGCTCCCCTTTCGTAGAGGACTGCTCTTCCTTATTGTTCCTGGATGGTCTGCAGTGCGTTCACGTTCGGGTGGGCTCTGCTGGTTTTGCACACAGCGTGTATACAATCGCATATATGCACTTATAATATGTATCACAGTAAATACCAGTCTTTTTCATCATTATCCCACTGAGTGATAAGTTAGATCTAAAGCCTTCTTGTTTGTCGCAAGTCAGAGTCTGCAAACAGATGGTGTTCAGCACAGCTCCCAAGTAGTATCTTGCTATGTTCTGGTCGCCTAATAGGAAGTCTCAGGTCACATAATTGGACGATATTGACATTAAGTGACTTTAAAATGACCACTTCTCCGCCTGCTGTTGGCGCCGCGTTTGACTTCCCAGTTGACGACTGGTGCTTGACGATGTGTGTGTTCCCAGGCTGCTCCGAAGGCGGTAAAAAGGCACAATTTAGTCTACGCTTCTCGGTCAGTAGGCCATTGTCGGTATCAGTGAACGCAGATCCTATCATTGCATTTTAATTAGAATGGCATTTACAAGAAAGAGGGGAAAATGCAAATTTCAAGTTAAAATGGAGCCACATTTTTGAGCCGCATGCTTCTGTTAATGCATATAATTAAACTACTAAGTGATAGTTCGCTCCCTGTAGAGTTGGAAATGTCATTCAGCGCAGTAGCTTTCAAGTGCTACCAGTATTCATAGTTATAAATAATACAGCTGATGGAGATAAGGGATGCTGTAATATGGAGAGCTACGATAATGTTCATCTTAATGTAGTCGGACAGGAATTTAATCATCTGTTTAATGCGGGGACTATAGTAAAGGAACCAATTCAAGAATCAGGTTGAGTGGCACCTGATTTCTAGTGACAGTCATTAAAAAATATGTTTTTGTGACCTTTATTTTTAACAAAACCTGACATTTTAGTAAATTGCTTTAAAAAATTGCTGCACTTATCCTATAACCGGTAAGATTGAAGATGGCAACTGAGTCTTTGGTCTGTAAAAAGATGAAGTGCAATCCCATAAAATATATATATTTTTTTTTTCCGTTTGGAGTGAGGGGGAGAACTGCAGCTTTTGGGTGTCTTCAAAACATGTTTCTAATTTGTTCTGTACTTAAAGCGGTCAGTAAAATCAAATTAAAACTGCAAGGTATGATCTTTTAGTATTGGCTGAGTGTCACCGAACTTGAAAATGGGACCAAACCGCTGTGTGGTCTCATTATGAGCCCAAGTCAGTTGACCTTTCTGTTGCAACTCTGAACAGATACATGGGTGACTAACGGCGTTTCTATTTAAAAAGGTTATTGCAAATGCACATGAAAGTGAAGTATTTGAGTTCAGAACTTCATCTCCTGGTTCCGTCTCCTCTTCTATTCTGATCTTTTTTTGGTTCACATAGTGTTACGTTGACTTTTGGGTTTCAACTGATGCCTGTTTTCTGGGACAGTAATGGCAATGTCATGCGATTTTTAAGACTCAAAGCAATTGATGGGTTGTTGGACAAAAGGAATTCCATCACGCGCTTTGGTACGTCCGCCTCGATGGAAAAATCAGTGTCGTCTTGGCATCTAAATGACTAATTTTACACCCGTTGGACCCCGATAGTGGCACTGAGTTTATGAGGTGGTGGATGAAAAGATCCTATAGATGCCATTAGCTTTAATAACGGGGAACTTCTACACCAAAGGCATATGCTACTAAAATCAATTACTGTTCTCATAAAACATGTTAGTGGCTAACTTGTATAACCTTGTAGACTGAATGTGTGTTGATGGGATCTTATTAAGATTCATTGTTTGTAATTCACAGAGCAGCTGTTGTACAAGTAAAGTATGTTTAATGGAGCTCAGGTGAAGCAAAAAAATTGTGAATTCCAGGATTCTCTGGTTACTCATTATATTATTTACTGTGAAAAAGTACTCAACTTCTCTCTAACACCACATAAATTGGGCAAGGTTATGAGAAACATTAATTTAGGGTATGAAAAGGCCCGTGTTTATGGACCTCCAGATCATTTTAATTTTCAGCTGATCCGAATTGACCTTTTTTTTTAATTACAATTAAACCACTACGATAATCTCTCACGTCCCGTCTGTCGCCTACATGCACAAATTTAAAATTTTACTCTAGCATCCATCTTTATTATACGAGACATGTTAAATGCTAGTTGGCTTACGGTCTTTAGCTGGAGGGGAGAAAACTTCAAGTACAAAGAAAATTGGTTTAGTAGCTTTGAAGCTGCATGTGCTTCCATTTGGAATATTCGTGCATACGAGAGCACTACGCTGCATCCTCAAGTGATTCAAAAAGACTGGAAATACGTAAGGATCCTTTCTCTCTAGGTCATCTTTAACCTCTTAACTTCACGGTGCATTAGCAGACGTGGATTTAAGCCCCCATTGAGTTGCTCAAGCTGATGGAAAGCCTCCTGTTGACTCCAGCAATGCTATGGATGGTGGTCTCCGGAACAAATGTTGGTTTAGGGATTGAATTTGTTTTGGCAGGAAACGGTTCTGAGCGTTTTTATCAGTGGAAGACACCTTTTAAGGTGTCTAATTAAAAAAAAGAAAAGGCTACAATTCCTACTAAAGCTTGGCATGTGTTGGCATTTTATAGTTCCTTTGTTTTCATGAGAGACTTAATCAAAACTGTTTGTAAATGGGAAAAGGTTAAGCCTTTAAATATTGGGATTTACAGAAGCTATTTAAAGTTTACTGCTGGAAAAAGGGCTTCGGAAAAAAAGGAGACACCGCTTTGTTATGTTGTTTGAAATTAATTACTTTTGAAATAATTAAACTTGAGGAGTATTTTGAGAAATAGTTGAAGAAATAAATACGAAAATATGGTTTGTTTGGTTTTTTTTTTTAATGCCAGCATTGCTGAAATATGAAGTAGCATTATTGGCTGGCTTCATATATTGACGTAAAAGGTGCTGTGTATACGAAGCGGCAAAATTCCTGTTGTGATTAGAAACCTGTACTTCTGACCTTGCCTTTGACTGCTGGGTGGCGTTAACCTTAGTGCTGTGTTGATGCCTGCCTGTGATCTGCAATGTAAATCAGCGAATATTTAAATATTCTGAGTGGTGAATCATACATGCTTTTGCGTTCAGTTCAGTATTGTTGCGAATATTAATACATAACCTTACTAGAAGCCTTTTTTTCCTTGCTGGAGTGGTTTCTTTACCTTCCTGTATCTCACTGGGGAAGCATCATTGCTTCCTTACCTTAATGTCTTTTTCTTCTTCAGTGCCGCTTGGCCGTAGAGCTCCTCTCGTTAGAACAATCACCTCTTACACGATTTTCGTATTCCTTCTTTCACAGTTGCTTTGTTTTACATAAGAACGCCTTCAACCACCCACAAAAGATGGAAATCCGTCCTTTTGGGTTGTTCCAGGGCAACAGGATTTGGAATTATTTTTCTGACCCTACGCTACCTCATATGCTCTATGACTTTGGATTGCATGCCTTCTTCAGCTGCCTGCTTTGAAAATTAGTCCAGTGATTTATTTTTTTTCCCCTCCTCTTTGTATCTTGAGCATCAGACACACACCAGGGCCAGCACAGAAGAGGTGGTAAGAGTGGTCATAGAATCATAGAATGGTTTGGGTGGGAAGGGACCTTAAAGATCATCCAGTGGCACCCCCTGCCCTGGGCAGGGACACCTCCCACCAGCCCAGATTGCTCCAAGCCCCGTCCAACCTGGCCTTGAACCCCTCCAGGGATGGGGCAGCCACAGCTTCTCTGGGCAACCTGGGCCAGGGGCTCACCACCCTCACACCAAAGAAGTTCTTCCTGATCTCTCATCTCAATCTCCCCTCTTGCAGTTTAAAATTGTTCCCCCTCGTCCTATCACTACAATGTCTGCCTTCTCTGACAGCCGCCAGCAGCAGTATTGACCTGTGAAATCAAACTGAACCCTTGGGGCAGAAGGGAGGACACACGCTTCCAAGAGATGCATTAAGCAGGCATAATGGTTCCCTGCTTGACACGTGGGGGCACGTCCTGCTTCTGACCCTACTTACGTACTGGGAGTTGGACTCGATGGTCCTTATGGGTCCCTTCCAACTGGAGGTACTCTATGATTCACCAGTGGTGCTCAAGAGACCACTCCAAAATACTGGAACGAAAGAAAAGTGCTCTCCCCAAAAGGCGTGTTGGGTTCTCTCACATCAGTGAGGTGAGTCATCCTGGTCAAGGGTCCATCAGGAATCGGAGCTGGCACTAGACTGGGAGCAGGACGGCGTGGCTGAAAGCATGGGCAGGGCAGGGAGCCATCACATCTGCTGCCTGTGGAGCCGCAGCACGAACCAGCCTCTGAATAAGCCATTTATGTCCAATCCTCAGAGGTGGGGATGATGATTTTATTATTTCAGGGAGCTGGCAAGATAAGTGTGTTTTTTCATCTCACGGTGGCGATGTGAAATTCATGACGAACAGGAGTGTTTATAGAGCACATAAACAAACCTGCGGAAAGGAGGAGACCAACCTTGCATCTATGCACACTTCAGAGTGACCACCTCGACACCGGCGTTCAGAGTCATCTGTCTTTATCTGCCTTTGTCCAACTTCTTTGTAAACCATTTACTTTACAGCTTAATGGGATACAAGGGGTGTTACCCCTCTGGGATGGTTGGTCTTGTGTCTTGGATACTCTTTAAGGAGAAATGAGTTGGATATCCCTCCTGAAGGCTGAGACTGGAGAACGTGGGTCTCGCTTTCTGAATGAACCGAATTATTTAGCAATTCTGTGACGAGGTGAACGCAACGAGGCTGTGCCTGGATGGGGTTCTCTCAGCACAACGGTTTTGCAGAGCTGCAGGTTACTCAAGTCAGTGAGTTGATCCGAGTTAAAACAACGCCACAGAATGTAAAAGCAGTGCCTTCCCATTGTTTTGTCTTTCTGGGGCCATCCGGGATGTGCTGCTCCTTATGCCAGCAGTGCTGCTGGGACGGTGATGGCTGAAGCTTCATCAGACCATGAACACAGGATTTGACAGTTAATTTTCCAGCAGCAGCGTGGGCTTTATCCACGGTCCAGATCTTGTTTTGTCTCTTAAGCTCAGTTGTCCCTGTCTCTGTTTGTGAGGATGTGCATGAATGGCTCAGGAGGCTGGTCTGCCTGGAAAAGAAAAAATAACTGGTTACTTTTTCCAGCGGGATTAGCTCTCTGGCCTGTTTTTCTCCGTCGCGGCAGAGCAGGGAGGGTGGCAGAGGAGTGTGGGCATGCAGGGCAGAGGATGCTGGAGCTGGCCCCAGGCTTAGGCAGGGATTCTGCCAGAAATGGCCTGGGCTGATGTGGTCCTGCCGTTTCTCTGACCTTGCTCGTCTCTTCCCATCCTTGTGCTGGATCTAGCGTGCCTTCGAGTCTGTGCAGAGAAGGCTCCGGGGAGACCTTATAGCAGCCTTCCAGTCCCTAAAGGGGGCCTATAGGAGAGATGGGGAGGGACTCTGGAGCAGGGAGGGGAGCCATGGGATGAGGGGGAAGGGTTTTACACTGCAAGAGGGGAGATTGAGATGAGATACGGGGAAGAACTTCTTTGGTGTGAGGGGGGTGAGCCCCTGGCCCAGGTTGCCCCGAGAAGCTGTGGCTGCCCCATCCCTGGAGGGGTTCAAGGCCAGGTTGGACGGGGCTTGGAGCAGCCTGGGCTGGTGGGAGGTGTCCCTGCCCAGGGCAGGGGGGTGGAACTAGATGATCTTTAAGGTCCCTTTCAACCCAAACCATTCTACGATTCTATGATTTTGGTGTGGTTAAGCCAGCAGCAAACCATTTCCTGCTTTTTATCGTGCCGAAGTCTGGGTTTGTGAAGTCCAGGGAGCCAACAGAGCCGCTTAGTGCTGCCCAGGGAGGGAGGTCCTGCTCCCAGCAGGCTGCTGATGGCACTTTATTCCAACGTCGGGGTTTACTGGAGTGCTCCAGGAGCTGGTTTAACACACAACAGTGGTTGGAAACGTAGCAAAATGTCTGAGTGGGTCTGAGCCACGTGGATGTGTTGTAGCGCTTCAGCAGAGTGATGGTGGTGAGTCCCAAAGCTGGCGCGGCAACTGGTGGGACCACAGTATGCCATTAACTCAGCTTAACAAACTTGCATTATTTTTTTTTTGTTACTATGAGAATACCATGCTGCAGAGGGATCAAGCGGTGGATTTCAAGTGTGCAACAGTCTGATCCAGTATTAGATCTGGCCTGTGGATTCTATTATAACGAGAGCCATGTCATCACTTCAGTCAGTTGAGCGGTTGCTTGGTTCAGGGTGCCTTGCCTGGCTGTTGATTTTATTTTTTTTTAATATGTGATTTTATTTTAATTGTCAGTACTGAAATTTCATCTGCGAAAAAAAACCAAAGCGATTGTTGTGTAATGTGAGCTAGTGCTGTTCAATTTGCAGTTCTGTGCTGGGATTTAGTCACAGAAGTTAGCAGGAGATACATTTTGTCCTCCCATTCTCCAGGATTGTTCGGAACATCATTGTAGAATAAATCTGTTTTTCTTCATTGCTATTCAAATGATGTGTCCCAGACACATTGATTAATCTCTAAATGTGGTCTGCTGAGATTGAAGATAAGTACACTCATTTCTATTGTTCTAATTCTGAGCAGAGTCTGTTACAATAAATGGTGTGATATCTATTGAATTCATGCTGAAAGGTAGAAGTAACGTACAGATTTGACTCGTAGTGTTGTCATGTGGATTTTTTTTTTCTTTAGTGGCCTTCGCTTTAAATCTAGAACGTGCTCTTTTATTTCAAAAAATGTCGTAAACACATAAATACTGGCAACTCAATGCAAGCCAGTAATTCTTAAAACGTACTTACAATTGTCTTTTACAAAATCTGTCTTGAAATTAGTTTTGTTGGACCGCTGAAGCCCCAGGAAATGTAGTTTGTTTTGCCCTGACTTGCATTTTTTTTTGGTTCTGTTTTTGCAGGAGTTTTTTGAGAATCCTGCTTTTCGCCCAGACGGCATGAAGCTCTATCCAACACTAGTGATCCGAGGCACTGGTCTCTACGAGCTCTGGAAGACTGGAAGATACAAGAGCTACCCCCCCAGCACTCTTGTGGATCTGGTGGCTAGAATCCTGGCCCTTGTCCCACCATGGACACGTGTGTACCGTGTTCAGAGGTAATTTTCTGTGGTGGGCCTTATATATTGATTTACTGCACTTGGAGGGATTCTTACTTTAATTACAGCAAGGTCTGACTCAGCCTTTTATTATTTTTCAGCCTTAATCGTTAATGCGCTAAAGATTTTTTAGAACTGCTTCCTATCTATTCAGAATGGGAAATGCCATGTAGAACGAGAAGCTATTTAAATTGAACTGCCTCTCTAACGCACCCAGGAACTTCAAGATTTCTGGAGGACTCGCTTTCGTTGCCAGTCGGACGAGAGCATAGGATGTGGCACACGTAGTACTTTAATTATATTGATGGATAATTGCCTCTTGACTGTGGGTGAAGTTTCCTATATTTATTGCAGGAGCTGCGAGGTGTGTCATTTTTCTTGGCTATAGAGACTTCCTTTCTTTTCCCGTGGGTGTTGCAGGGTTTTCATAAATGTACTATGGTCGTGCCGTTATTTCCAACATTCACCTCCCAGGACGATAGATAACACTTCTGTTTAGCACTATATTTTCAGTGTGGGGTCTTCCTTGGGTTATTTTGCTTCTGTTATCTCCTACCTCTGTCTGATATTAGGAAGGGAGGCTAGAGCCTACTTGCCTATTTTTGCATGTGCAGACAATACCCAGTTGGCTTCCAGCTACACGAGCTGGAAACGGTGCCAATGCCTAGCTCTCCAAGAGCGTGCAGAATGAGGAAGCCTTGTGCATTAGACATCACCTGCCTGGGCTTCTCTAAGGCATTTGATTTTGTGCCCTATCAGAAATATGATGGAGCAGAGATAAGCAGAGAAACATGGTAGAGAAGAAAGTGGCTGTAGGCAAGAAACACGAGGTGGCTTTGACAAAGAAAGTATGGACTCAGGATTATTAGTGGAGTTTCTCAAACGTCCATTCAAAATCTGATCTTGCTCAAAATTGTATTTATGTGCGACGACACAAAAAGTTACAGGGCATTGAGGAAACCTTGCGGGGCTGGGAAGCATCGTTGACAGAGAGAGGATGCACCAGCAGGATCTAGTGGTGGTGAAGCTGGAGTGGTAAGGATGGGATGAGATGCAATTTAGGGAAGTTGGAGGGAGGTCAAACTTGGAGGGGGGCTTTCTGTGAACAATGAGATCACCATGTGAAGATAGCAGAGGAGGAAAAGTTGTTAGTGTCTGGTGGATGCAGCCGTGAAAAGCATTTTTTTCAGGATAACTCTTCTTAGAGGTGAAAGTATTAATGCAGCAGCCAGACAAGGCTTTGGTAAGACCTTGTCTGGAATAATCCCCATCTTCAAGAAGATGAACTGTGGAAATACGTGCAGAGGATCATCAGTCTTTTGCTTGAAGGATAGATGTGGGCATAAATGACCTCTGCAAATCAATGAGAGAAGGAAAATAACCTTTTAAGAAATAGGAACATTGATTTGGACAGAAAACAAGAAAATAAGAAGTAGCCTTGCATAAAACCAGGCAGGAAGCTGGGAATTTTTGGTCAAGACTGAGATTCTGGAGTAGCTTTCCGAAATTACCAAAGAGGAAGAGAAGCTAAACTTGAGTATGGTGAAGCTTGATTAGGTTTGTGAATGTGATTGTGCTCCAGCAGCCTGTAGTAACCGAGATGCCGTTTCAGTGACCAGGAGACCCTTTCTTCAGATCTTTGTTACTGTGAGAAACTGATAGCTGTAGCTGAACTCTGAGAAGAAGGATGTAATGCTGGTGAAGGCGGCAAACCATGGCTTATGGGCAATTTCACCTTGATATTATCAAGTAGAAATTCCCCCCAGGCTTTTCACGTCATGCGATCATAGAATCATAGAATGGTTTCGGTTGGAAGGGACCTTAAAGATCATGCAGTTCCAACCCCCTGCCGTGGGCAGGGACAACTCCCACTAGATCAGGTCGCTCAAAGCCCAGTCCAACCTGGTCTTGAACACTTCTATCACTTGTAGAAGCATTATTAAAGGCAAACCCCTGCCTTTTCTCCCTGCACATCTTCTTCCTCATCGATTCCACTCTAGACACAATGGCCCATTCATTCATGGTGCTATCTAAACCGAAGAGGTTTATTAGAGAACAGCCTGAGTTTGCAGTCTAGCAGGTCTCTTCCTAAGGAACACGGGCCTGGAAAAGTCTCTGCTTGGTGCGCTCATTTGCCTGAGCTTGACTATGATTTCAGGCCAAGTGCAAGGTCCTGCACCTGGGTCACGGCAGTCCCAGGCACAGATACAGGTTGGGCGGAGAATGGCTTGAGAGCAGCCCTGAGGAGAAGGACTTGGGGTGCTGGTGGACGAGAAGCTCAACATGAGCAGGCAATGCGCTCTTGCAGTCCACNACAGGAAGGATGGGGAGGGACTCTTGATCAGGGAGTGTAACGATAGGATGTGGGGGAAGGGTTTCAAACTGAAAGAGGGGAGATTTGGATGAGATCTGGGGAAGAACTTCTTTGGTGTGAGGGTGGTGAGCCCCCGGCCCAGGTTGCCCCGAGAAGCTGTGGCTGCCCCATCCCTGGAGGGGTTCAAGGCCAGGTTGGACGGGGCTTGGAGCAACCTGGGCTGGTGGGAGGTGTCCCTGCCCAGGGCAGGGGGTGCCACTGGGTGGGCTTTGAGGTCCCTTCCCACCCAAACCATTCTGGGATTCTATGATTCTGTCACCAGCAGCAGCCTCCATCCAGCTGTCACCCGGTTGTCAGTTATTATGTTCTAGTGGAAGAGCTGTTTTCTTACTGACCGGCTCATGTTATCTGAAACTTGTTCGTAGTGATTACAGATTTTTACACCTCCAGTGCAAAGTCCAAAAGCTATTACTTTCATCTAAATTGCTTTCAGGGCCATTGTGCGACTCTTGCAGAATAATGAACAAAGCCAGATTTCTTAAAACATTTGTGGCCTCTTGCCAACACTGCTTCACTGAGGACAACAGCTTTTTTCCCTTTCTCCGTTGCTGCCTCTTTCCGTCTCCCTCCAACCTGCTGCCCCGAGTCCTCCATCCTTCACGTGTTGCATTTCAGGCTCTATTGCCAAAACCCTTTCAGATTCAGCTTGTGCCCCGGACAGCAGCTTGTCCCCAGCTCTCTGCATACGGACTCGCCGTTTGGTATGTGCTTTCAGGTTTTCCAGCAAACCCCACCAGAAAAAGACTAAGCTATCAATGCCCTTCCTGATTAGGACCATTTTTGGGGATCTCTGTTCCCTAGTACCAGGTTTTGCGGAAATAAAAGGGACTCAAGGTTTTTGTAGTCCGTCACATGCTGAAAATAGTCAGTTTAATGAGTCGGGTGAGCATGGGAGAGGTGTCACTGACAAAACACTGTAGAAGTCTTTCTGCTTCAGGAAATGAAGTTAAATATGTTGGGTTTTTTTTTTTTAAAAAAAAAAAGAGATGCTGTTGCTAATGGCTGGTTGGAGGAGAAGATGTCTTCCTGGGTGTTTTGTAACTGTCATAGAATCATAGAATTGTTAGGGTTGGAAGGAACCTTAAAGATCATCTAGTTCCAACCGCCCTGCCCTGGGCAGGGACACCTCCCACTAGA
>VWZL01005942.1:57302-71494 GCA_013396915.1 Stercorarius parasiticus | reverse complement strand
AACTTGCTGAGGGTGCACTCTGTGCCACTGTCAGAGATGCTTAATACCGTGTTTATCCTCAATGTTTGTGAACCTCATTATCACCGAAGTGCTTTGGTGCGTGAGAAGGTGTGAAATGACAGGAGTAGCGCCGCACACCTGGAGACTTTTCCTTTGGTGGATCTCGGGGTTTTATAGTAATGTTGTTTTCACCCTACTGATGGGGAGCTGGAGGTATGAAGAAATAAAGTATCTTACTCAACGGAGATCGTGTAAGTCAGAGCTGAGAGCAGACCCAAGGTCTTTAGACTTTCACTCTGTGCTTCAATCAACTGCTTCACGAGTGTCCTAAGTAATGCAGAATGTTTGAAAAATCGATTAAATAGGCCCTTTTGAAGCTTCTGGCAAATTGCACATTAACTTTAATAAGGTCAGGATTTAATCCCCTGTATCCCCGAATTTGGTTAGCATTTTAACAAGTCCTAAAATTGCTGGTATGATGCTGTCTTGTGGCTACTGAAAATAAGCAGTTAGTGTGTGCACTCCTGATGCACGCAGGGTACTTATTTAAATGCTCTGCCCTAATCTGAAGTGGGGATGGAAAACCTATTTCTTGCTTTCTTTTTCTTAAAAAGCTTATTTTTCGCATTCATATTTTAATTTAGCTTGCTCCCTAGTAGGCAGATGAGAGGGGCTCAAGTTACTGTATGTTGTGATCTGTCTTTTATTTGCAGTATTTCATTTACTGTTTCATAGCAGACTGTGGATTTAGCTAAAGACCTGGTACTGGAAGACGTCAGGGTGTTTTATCTGTGTCCCTGTAGGGAAAATACATCCAGCCTGACTTTTTGGAGTTGTTCCATAATTAGAAGAAAGGCGTTTGGTGAGATTATCACTGTAGATCTAACATACCCTGACGAAAATGCCGTTCTCCTCTTGTGTGTCCTTTAGCCACAATGTGAAGTGCTCATTTCCTCTAATTGAAGCTCTTTGAAGTATGTTGTGTTGGCTCTGCAGTGTCTTATTTACTCAAAGAAATCCACTGAATAAATGAACTGGTTAGCTAATTGTATTTTCCCTCGATTTTTTTTGGCATGCAAGTGTAAGAGGCAAGGAATTTTTCGTAGACCCTTTGGCTTTATAGAAAGAAGAGCAGGGAAAACAGGGGAGGAAAGTAAAACACAGGACCTCCGTTACGCTGGAGAATATTGTACCGAAATTGGAGTGCGATGCTGAAATGGGAGGAGAATCCTGGAGTCTTGAAGCCCTTGTTTTCATTCTCAACAGTAACGGAAAACTCCGTTTCTTGCCCCCTCTTGCCAGTGTCTCAGACCTTCTACAAGGCTGAAGCAGCGCAAGGATCAGGCCTTTGGGGCCCTTGAAGACCTTTTATCTTTCATACAGCTACTGCCAAAAATAGTAATTGTTAATGGGGGCCATGGTGTGAATGCAAGTCCTCAAGGAACCAAATAGATCAATTAATACATTTTACAGAGGTCATCAGACAGCTGCTAGATGGTGATGACTTTCAATCACTACTGAACCAAGATGGATTAAGTTAATTACATTACCAATTCCCTGAACCATTCCATTCTCTGTATGGGGTTTTTTTGTGATATTGTGTTCTTTACTCTCTTGAATGCTCGCAGAGATAAAAGAAAAAGGAGGAATACTCGCCAAGGAATGTCTGAGCGCCGTTTTGAGACCAACCTGTTGTATGATTTACCGAGTGTCTTTCATACTTGTATAGTCCTCTAAAAGATCAGGGGCGGGGTTTGGATTACACTTGGGTGGTGTGTTATCAGGGCTGCCAGGATGGAGTTTGAGCAGGGAGAGGGAGAAGCATTTGGAGTCACCAAATTGGTATAGTACAGCATTAGATAGAAGGTGGGTGTTGCTCAAGTTCTCGCATGTTTCTTTTTCAGCTTGATCTGGATGCGTAAATCCTCCTTTCCCTAAGGGATGGTATCCTGCTTGCATAATCTCTAGCGGGACAAACTGCCCAGGAAGGCAGTGGAGAGGCCAAACCTGGTCCTACTTCAAAATTCATTGTAATACCTCCCTTGGAGAACTGAAGGAAGGAGTTCTGCCATTTGCATGCTCATGATTTACGTTCCCATAGGAAGGCCCTAAACTTTCTGGCCGGGCTTTGCCGCAAATCATTTGCTAAACAGAACTTTTTCACTTTTAAGCACCTAGCGTCCTAATATAAAAATGTTCTGATTCTGGTACATTTTCCCTGATGGACATTCAGCTCGGAGGCTGCAGAAAGACAGGGTCTGGTTCCCAATTGCTGGTCTCCAGCAACAGATACCGTGAAGAACATCTGACCTGGAGTCCCAGGTGAGGCACAGGCTTGGCTGGATGATCCCTTGTTTTCCAGACTTCCAAGTGAAGAACTGAGAGCAAAATTATAACCTATTTCTCAAGATGGTAAAAGCCTTTTTACTAAAGTAAAATCTGTAGCTTTTTCCTCTCATTTTTCTCCTGCTTTCAGTTGCGTTTTGCCTGTGTTATTTCATGTTCAACCAAAGACTTGAAACAAAGGTAATTCCCATAAGTTCTGTGGTCTGCTATTTGGGATCTTGGCCTAGGTGACCCTAATGGTACTTTATGGTGTATGGTCTGCTAATGCAGTTGTTTGAGGTTTTTGTTTTTCTTCTTACGTGCAGAGATATCCCAATGCCGCTCGTCAGCTCTGGAGTGGAGCACGGGAACCTGAGAGAGCTTGCCTTGGCCAGGATGAAAGATCTTGGGACGCAGGTAAAACATTTGTCGGTTGGTATTGAGGGAGAGAGGGCTGCTTGATGACTTTACACCAAATAGCAGAGAGGAAAGTAATGCCCAGAAAACCACACTAAAAGCCAGGTCTACAGCTGAACTAAGACAATCTGTGAAGGTCTTTCAAATAAATGTTAATGACTAAAAAGCACCTCGATGATACTTCTGAAAAGCTGGTTTTGTTTGGTTGATTTTTAGTTGAGCACTTTCCCCCTGTTCCTGAAGGTACTTGGTAACTAATTTGTGATGTTCCATTTTTTAGCAGAATGAAACTGTTAAATCAGAGAGACGGCAGGAAGGTTTCTTTTTAATTTACGCTATTAGAAATTCTCCTTCCTTTCTTTTTCCCACGCATGCACTTATTTGACTGAACAATTGGAAGAGAAGCTCTTAGTCTGAGGCCAGAGAAATCTTGCAAGAGAAATTTCAGCACAAACAAATGAGACTTGATATTCTTGATATTTTTAAGGTCAAATAAAAATCTGAGCGGGGGTGGAGAGGAGGAGGGGGGAGGGAGGAATTGCGTTTGTGTTTGAAGTCAGAAGGAGGTACCTCTCCCCAGTCTTGATTTCCCTTGGAAGGTCGCTGCAGCAGTTGTCATTCACGGTGCCCCCCACGGTCTGCGCTGACACCACTCTCTGAACCTCCCTCCGAAACCCGGTTATCAGCCACAGTTTGCAAATCCTCTGGTAAACTGATGCCCAAATTCTGCCTTTCTTGGGATGTTTCTCTGTAGGCAAAACATCACCCAAACCCCGTGCTCCTTGAGACTATTCCAAAGGGTTTTAATTGCTTCGGTGTCCTGCTGTTCGGGCAGGGGCAGATCCTCACCACAACTGTTCGTATTGGGATTTAGCGCTCCCTCTTTCTAGCTCACCATTCCTTAAAGCGGTTTTAAGGCATTACAGCATCCAGCAATAGTAAAGTCTTCAGCTACTGCGTGTGTGCCTGTGGTCCCGTATCAGCTTGTGCTGCTGACCTATTTTTTTGGTATTTTACATGGATGTTTCTCTGGGCTCCATCTAGCTCCTTACTGCCTTTGCCATCGCGCTTGGATCTTGCCGTTGCAGTGCAAAAGATCAGAAAAGAAACTCCAGACTGTCTTCCTTCCAGCTGGGCTTTCTTTACCACTTAATCTCTCCTAAGCTGATGCCATGGATGTTCTCCTTAAATCATTCCTCCCAGTCTCTCTCCAGTAGCGAGCTGGGATTTGGCAGGCAGCTTTGCCAGCCACAGAAGCTTCCATCCCTCCTGCTGACTTTTCACTTCAAACCCAGGCAGGGGAGACAACCTCCGTGGTGCAGCTAAGCCTTTTCAATCCAGCTCTTTAGGGCTACTGGTGAACTCTTCCCTGGGTTTGATACTGAAACCACACCGCTTGATCTGAACCCGATCGAGAGCAGCTGGAGAAGCAGGGATGGCTGATCCATGGCAATCAGGTCTGAGCTGAACCATTAAAGGGCTTGTCAGGCTGGCAGTCATCTCTTCTAAAAGAACCGAATCTGTAAATATCTCTGCCGTGCAGATGATTATAGATTTTAATTTAGTAAGGCAGAAACACTGCAGCTGGTGGGATGAGGAACCAAACAGCCTGCTGCAATACAGCTTGAAACGTAAGGTACTGTTGTGTTCTTCTTGTGTCATAGGAGAAAATTATAAATATGCTTTATCCTCTTGTCTCTCTGCTTGGAAAAAGAGAGGAAAAGGCCAAGGCAAGGAAAGGACTTGTAGGAATCTTATATATTTGCAGGCTCACTAGTAAAGATCAGCCAGCTCTGGCAGTTCCGTCTTTGGGGAATGGCTTGGTGAGGAGAGCGTTTGAGGGGTGGGCATCAGTCCTGTCAACACTGCAGCTTGTGTCTGCGGTTGCTGGAAAGAAATCCTTGAGGAGCCTTGTTGGAGGGACCAGATGCTGGCCTTCATGTTTGCCAGCCACTGAGTGCAAGTGGAGATACGCAGCTGGGACACAGAATCTTAAAGCATCATCCCAGAATACATTGTCCTTTCTCAGTTCTGGGGTTCTTAATGAAAACTGGATTTTTCTCTGCCTATTTCTCCACCTTTTTTCTCTGCCTCTGCTGTTTGTGTAGCTAGGAAATTGTAAAGCATAGAATCATAGAATAGTTTGGGTGGGAAGGGACATTAAAGATCATCCAGTCCCACCCCCCTGCCCTGGGCAGGGACACCTCCCACCAGCCCAGGTTGCTCCAAGCCCCGTCCAACCTGGCCTTGAACCCCTCCAGGGATGGGGCAGCCACAGCTTCTCTGGGCAACCTGGGCCAGGGGCTCACCACCCTCGCACCAAAGAAGTTCTTCCCCAGATCTCATCTCCATCTCCCCTCTTTCACTTTGAAGCCATCACCCCTTGTCCCATGGCTCCCCTCCCTGCTCCAGAGTCCCTCCCCAGCTTTCCTGGAGCCCCTTGAGGGACTGGCAGGGGCTGGAAGGTCTCCCCGGAGCCTTCTCTTCTCCAGGCTGAACCCCCCCAGCTCTCTCAGCCTGTCCTCCCAGCAGAGAGGCTCCAGCCCTCCCAGCAGCTCCGGGGCCTCCTCTGGCCCCGCTCCAACAGCTCCGTGTCTCTCCTGTGCTGAGGCCCCCGAGCTGGAGGCAGCACTGCAGGGGGGGCTCCCCCGAGCGCAGCAGAGGGGCAGAATCCCCCCCTGGCCCTGCTGCCCACGCTGCTGGGGATGCAGCCCAGGCTGCGGGGGGTTTCTGGGCTGCCAGCGCACGGTGCCGCCTCGTGTGGAGCTTCTCATCCCCCAACACCCCCAAGTCCTTCTCCTCAGGGCTGCTCTCCAGCCATTCTCCTCCCAGCCTGGATTTGTGCTTGGAATTGCCCCGAGGCAGGTGCAGGACCTTGCACTTGGCCTTGTTGAAGTTCATGAGGTTTGCTTTTTATGCTATTTGGGAGATCGTCACTTTATGTTGATAATGGAATCTAAAAGTGTTCAGAGGAGGACAGGGCATGAGATAGAGCTGTACTTGTTCTGTGTACTCCGAGTCTCTCTGTGAATTGGATTTTTCACTCATTCATGCCCTGTCTAAAAGTCTAGCTTTTGGAAATACATGGGCAGGTTGGTGTTGTTGCTATTAGAGCAATTTCAGCCCGTTGCTGGAGGTTATCTTCCTTCCCTTGTGGGATGAAACGAGTATTTGCAACTCAGCTGCTTTGGGTAGAACTGTTGTGGCTGCACTTTGCTGACAAACGTTGGGTTAAGTTTAACATTGGACTTTCCGATCGACCCGCTAATACGCGAATGCGCGGAGTCTCCTGCAGTGGGAGTGCTTGTGCTATCACAGCCCTTTGCTTACGTGAGTGGGTGCCAAATTACTCAACTTCCATTGGCTTTGCTGAGAAGCACACAAGTTTATGCAAGCTATAACCCATCTCCCAAGCACTGAGCTTGGAGCCTTGTCATCTCCTCTGTCTTCTGTCCAAAAGATTTCTTATGGCTCTCTTTGTTTTCTCTATCGTTGGTCCCAAGCCTCAGTGGTGCTCTGTGGATGCCAGATCAGCGTTAGCTTTACTTTCCGATATATGGGTAGGACTTCTGTAACCGTTCTCATTTAAAAGCAAGAAGAGGGTTGCCGAGATTCAAAAACTGGCTTTTTTAAGGCGTCTCTGGCGCCTTAGGGTAGATTTTGCCAATGTTTCCCAATGAAGGGTAAAAACGGATTGTGCCAAAGTCTTTTTTTCCCTGTTACGCTTTCATGTATGTTGACTTTGCCTCCAGACCCTGCTGTTTGTGAATCAAAGGGTACGTTTCCTCATGAGCCATAATGGTTGCTTAGTGAATTGATTTTTGCCAGCATGTCTTTCCATTTAGCACTGAGACCTCTTTCTGAGGTATATTAGGGATGGATTGGTGAGCGTTTTTATTTTGAAGTCTACCCATTTGAAATTCATCCGTGCAACTTCATGCTATTACAGTTCAGTTTTGAACCCAATAGGTGGCTGGAAAACTGTGTGTTTCGGAGCTTAATGTTTTTCTCCTCTGTAATTTTTTTTTTTTCTTCCTTTCTCTTCCTAGTGTCGTGATGTAAGGACAAGAGAGGTTGGAATTCAAGAAATTCACCACAAAGTGAGACCATATCAGGTAAGATTTGTCTTTCTTTTTTTTTCTAGGAGCTTGTTTGAGACACAGTTTGTTATACGTGTTTGGTGTGGAGGCGTTGGGACCCATTTGTTGCACGTCCAATCCTGCGGTTTGCCTTTGTAGCTGGATCCAATTTTCCATTTATTTTCGCAGCAGCTTTGGATGTCTTTTGTTTGAGCTCAGTCACATGTTGAAATTTATGGACCACCGTGTTCAATAAACTGACTACAGCCAGCAGTAATTTTGTTATTTGCACTGCTATAACAAAATAAGCAGCTCTTTCTTACTCTTCTCAGCCTGCCCTTTTCTCACTCCTCATTACAAATTGGGATTTAGAAAATACCAAAAACACAATGTGTGCGTTGAACAGGAATGAATGTTTAGCAAGATGAATTTACAGCCTTTTTTGTGAATGTGCATGTTTGTATAGGCAAACGGTATATGTATAAATACACTTCTGCACATGTTTGTATATATTCATAGGTGAGTAGATCCATTTAGCATATGTGACGTAAGTTGTGGTTTTCCTTCCTAAAATAGTCCACAAAAAGATTGCTATGCTTATTTTATAGAAAAGAAAATGGAGAGTGCTGAACTTCAAGCATCCAATTTAGGACACCAATCCTCCACTTCACTGTAGTTACAAGGAGGGATGAATCCTTCCAGAGAGTTGTCAGGAGGTCCATGGCCATGTATGGCATCCGTTTATCCAGAGGGACCTGGACAGGCTTGAGAGCTGGGCCCATGCCAACCTCATGAACTTCAACAAGGCCAAGTGCAAGGTCCTGCACCTGGGTCAGGGCAATTCCAAGCACAAATCCAGGCTGGGTGGAGAATGGATGGAGAGCAGCCCTGAGGAGAAGGACTTGGGGGTATTGGTGGATGAGAAGCTCCACACGAGCCGGCACCGTGCGCTGGCAGCCCAGAAACCCCCCGCAGCCTGGGCTGCATCCCCAGCAGCGTGGGCAGCAGGGCCAGGGGGGGATTCTGCCCCTCTGCTCCGCTCGGGGGAGACCCCCCTGCAGTGCTGCCTCCAGCTCTGGGGCCTCAGCACAGGAGAGACACGGAGCTGTTGGAGCGGGGCCAGAGGAGGCCCCGGAGCTGCTGGGAGGGCTGGAGCCCCTCTGCTGGGAGGACAGGCTGAGAGAGCTGGGGGGGTTCAGCCTGGAGAAGAGAAGGCTCCGCGGAGACCTTCCAGCCCCTGCCAGTCCCTCAAGGGGCTCCAGGAAAGCTGGGGAGGGACTCTGGAGCAGGGAGGGCAGCCATGGGACGAGGGGGAAGGGTTTTACACTGCAAGAGGGGAGATTGAGATGAGATCTTGTGAAGAACCTCTTTGGTGTGAGGGGGGTGAGCCCCTGGCCCAGGTTGCCCCGAGAAGCTGTGGCTGCCCCATCCCTGGAGGGGTTCAAGGCCAGGTTGGACGGGGCTTGGAGCAACCTGGGCTGGTGGGAGGTGTCCCTGCCCAGGGCAGGGGGGTGGGACTGGATGATCTTTAAGTTCCCTTCCCACCCAAACCATTCTGTGATTCTGTTATCCAAGGAGGTGAACTTCCTAAGATCATACAGGATCAGATCCATCTTTGTGTACAAGTATACTGTGACTAATAAATCATACCCCAGAAGTATTCTTTTCCTCTGTTGACATTAAGGAAGGACTTGGAAATGATTGTGGAGTTTGTCCATCATAGATCTCCTTTACTTTCAAACAAGAACTCTTTGTTCCAGGCAGAAGATACTTCCATACCCAGATAAAAAGCTGAATCAGGATGACACTGACATACCTCTCTCTCTTCTCTGCTTTTGGCATGTACCCACGTTCTAAATCATAGCATCATAGAATAGCGGGTTGGAAGGAACATCAAGGATCATCTGGTCCAACCATTCTTGGCAAATGTGAGCCACGAAACTGGGGTTAGGCTTTCTAAGTGTCAGCACAGGAGGAGGTTCCTAACAGAGGTCCTCTCTTGCTTTGGAAGCCCCCCTGATTATTTAGGCTTGAAGGAATCTCTGAGTTTGGTGCTAGAAGTTATGTAGAATGAATATTCTCTGAGTTTAGCACGTGAAAGATGTTCTCACTTTGCAAACCAGAGATTACTAGGAGTCATATTCTGTTTTTCTCCTGCCAGTATGTGAGTTCAGCTGGAGTGCAATGCTCCCCATTTTGCACAACTGGGTATAACATATAGAAATGTATAACGATGCCAAATAAATTATCTTCTTCTTACTGTATTTCTGCAAGGACTGAGTCTGTCCGGACTTGTTTGCACATAGGCCATGTAGCCTTTGTGCTCCGCTCCTGGTACCTAATCTGCGGTCATCTCACGAAATAGCTTCCAAAGATGTCTATTGTCAGCGGTGCTAATCTAATTTAAATTGTAAATTTCTGGAGTAGTTAGCAAATAGCTTATCACCGGGTTTTCAAAGCAACATTATGTTGAAAATTCCCTTTGTTAAACTCATCTGTCTGAGTGGCAGGAGGATGTCATTATGTAGTCTTAGCAAAATTTATCATGACAGCAAGCAAGAGAAATATTCTGAAGATGGTATAATTTTTCATGCACTTTAGACTAATGACAAGGTGTGATGTTTTCCTCGGCTGCATAAGTAAACAACGCATCCTCTTGATAAGAGAGGCTATCATGTCAGATCTAAAGTAAATTAATCGCTTGCTGTAATTAGTTACACTTTCTGCAACTTCTTTCTGTTAAGGATCAGTGGGCTCTATGTATTTTTATAATGGCGATGGTGTGTCTGCTTTTAAAAGTTTGGGGTTTTTTTTTTTTTACAAAATCAATTTAAAGTAAATTACTTGCCCGTAGCTGGTTATTTACAGAGCTGTCTCTAAGCTGCCTTTTCAATCGGTGGCGTTTCTCCGCAGCAGCGGAAGGTATTTGCTTGCTCTCGGAACGGTTAAGGCTGCGTAGTGCTACGTAAGAGCCTTAAAAATGCTCCAGTGAATTGTTGCTGTAAAGAGACGTTGGATTGACAGTTTTTGAAAGGCGAGGGGCAATGGCAGCTCTGTTACGGATATGAACCTACAGTAGTGTTAAAGCAGAAAGTGTAAGATGTAGAAGCTGCTGTTCCTGCGAAGCGGGGGGTTTGTATCAAGGTAACGATCTCAACGTAGAGCCGTAGTAGGAATAAGGCAGATTTTTAAGCTGGGAGTAGCTGGTTTAGTTTAAGAGTGTAATCTGCAACTGGGTTTTCCCTTTGTTTGCCAAAGTAAGTTTAAAACAAACTGTGCCGGACATGTGATGGTGACCCAAGCTGGCGAGGGTTGTTCTTACCCAGGGCATGGGATGGTTTATGGACAAGGGACTGACACTGGGGACTGTGGCAACCAACCACCCAGGAGGGCATTCAGGCTGGCTTTTGCCCTGTTTATACAAGTATCCCAGAAGGAAAAGGCTTTAACCATCTCATGAGACCCTGAAAACCCTTGGAGGGGTCTTATGTATCGTAGGAACCTGTGCCCAAGGAAGTGGGGAGAACAAAAAACCTCAATCCAGTGGGGACTTCTCTGAGCAGATCAGCTTCTCTGGTGCATGCTTATGGTGCTGTAAAAATGCACACACACAGAGTATAAACCCTGCTGGTGAAGGTTCCTGTGGTCTTGCTTCATCTCTCTCTACACGTGGGTTTCGAACTGGCTGTGGGCGTAACAGGGCATGTGGTCCTACTGGAGGACAAGCAATGGAGCCGTGTTTTCTATTTGTTTTTGTTTGTCCTCAGGAGAAACCGGGAGTTCTCCAAGCTTGATATTTCGTACTCTTGGTATAGCAGTGTTTAATACTATTTTCTGCTTTCTTTATGCATTAGCAGTAAGCTTTAACCTAACTGCTTCTCCATATAGGTAAACTAACTGCAGAATCTGTGTATTTTAACAAATCTGATGCTCTTTTATTTTCCTGTACGTTTCCATTTCACTGGTGGGGTTACGTAGCCAGTGGTAGATGTAGATCCGCGTGTGTCAGCCGTCCTGACACACAACCGGACTGGAGTTCTGCTCTTGGAGAACTTGGCCCATCGGCAGACGTCTGCTTGGGTGCTGCACGTCAGCCTGGAAACGAGCCTTGCTTCTCTAGTCAGCCAGGGATTTAATTGTGAGCCGTGCTCACCCAGGCTTCGTCATGGAGTAGAGCAGGCAGGCGACAGAATCCCTCATGGCTTTTCTGTAAACAAATCTTTAATTCATGGCTTTGGGGGTATTAGAGAATTTGCAGAAAAAGTGCTAAGGTCCTTTGCTTCAGTCTTTATAGTAGCGCTGGGAAGAGCATGGCGAGGTGTACGTAGGGATCGATCCTCTGCTGTACTGTCAGGGTGTAACTCCTAGAAACACCAGTGCCTCCGCTGACGCTTTCCATTCACGTTTGAATTTCTAAAGTTAAAGGAGTCTGTTCAAATGACGGCAGGTGTATCTAGGTGCTGGGTTTAGTTCAGATCAGGGGTGTCCTTTTGAAGCGAATCCTCCAGTTGATCCCCACTTTGAAAGCATGAGGAAGCGCAGAAACCTGGCTTCTTACAGTTTGATTCAGAAAGCGCCTTCCAGGAGTGCACCTGAGGTACGGCAGCTGGTGATGGGTGCCTAGTTCATGGGATGAGACCAGGACTAATCTCCTCTGAAAACCTCCCGCCATACGCTGTGTTGTCATCAGGCTCTCAATATTGGGAACTATTGCTGCCACTCCTCTCTTGAGCCAGGCAATTTGGGAAACAGTTTTGATCTGCTTATGGCAGCTGGTTATTATAGGTGGGCAAGGGAGTCCCTACAGCAAGGATGGGCAGCTATTTCAGCTATACCAGAGCAATTCAAAATGCAGAGTGACTCGCTATGTCACCAAAGATGTGACATTATCCTCACTGGCTACAGGTTACATTACATGAGCTCAGGGCTAACTCTGCTACAGATAAACACGGCTACTGTTATGTGAGATTTGATTAAGTCTCATGTTGGCATAAGGGAGTCTCATCTTGGGTCCTGGAGCTGCTCCTTGGTGATGGTAGGTCAGGACTGTCCAACAAAAGAAGTTTTCTTTCTGCCCTCTTACCCACCAGTTACTCTCCATAGCTTCTAGGTGCTCTGCAGAAGTCATTTCTTCTACCCAAGCGCGGTCTTTATCGTATTCTGCACAGTCAGCCAACTCTCACTTCACTTTTCCCTTCCACTTGTTGTGATCCTCAGAGCTGCCTTTGCCCAGATTGTTATCGAAAACGGATTTGAGGCAAGTATCATGTTGTTACTGGGCAGTTCCCAGGGTGCTTGTCTGGATGGTTTTGGTGTCTTCAGTGCTGTCTGAATGGGTAAGAAAACCCTTCCTGCTGATTCTGTAAAGCACGCGTAACACAATACTCACTCAACACCGACTCTTTCAGATCCACTCCTCTTGCAGTACGTGGTTTGCTCCTGTAGGTAGATCCTGTGCCGTGCTGGAAAGAACTAACTGGTAATTAGTAAAGAAGTTGACTGCTGCTTGGGAGACCCATGCTCTGTAGAAATCTCAAGCCATCTCTTTTGCAAAGCAGTAGAGACGTGGACCTAAGTGCAGGTTTAGCGAAGGCAGGTGCAAAACTGCTCATTCTACGTCGGGGAATTTGTAACTGCAGCTGAATTTCAATTAGAGCAAGTCCCTTGATTAGTGGCAAGAGTTGGCCGTCCCACGCCCTGTCCTTGACCTTGCAGTGATTATGAAAGCAGAGTAACTCAAGAAACGTAGGCTTTAGGTTTGTGACTTACAAATGGGTAACCACGTGGGTTATCAAGCTACTGGAGCGCTTGCAAATAGGGATAGAAGACTAGGTCTGTCCCATTGGCAAATACGTTTCTATTAAAGTAGTCGCATGGTTTATCTTTAATATGACTGCGGTAACAGCAGTTCTTACCCACTACTGCTGAAATCCATCTAGAATTAAATTGGCCTTTAAAGAAGCACTTCATGTTTTCTCTGAATCATAATAGTTTATGGATCCATGAAATTGGTTTTGGTCTGTTCAACGTGTTGCTTAAATATTTTTAAAGAAGTTTTTTCCCTTTCTCTTTTCCTCTTTGTATTCATCATCGCTGCTTCTCTTTGTCCAGATTGAATTAGTTAGAAGAGATTACGTGGCTAATGGTGGCTGGGAGACCTTCCTCTCCTATGAAGACCCAGAGCAGGATATTCTTGTTGGCCTTCTACGCCTGCGGAAGTGTTCGGAGGAGTCATTCAGACCTGAGCTGAAAGGAGGCGTTTCCGTTGTCCGGGAATTGCACGTGTACGGGAGCGTGGTCCCCGTCAGCAGTCGGGATCCTTCAAAATTTCAGCACCAGGTACCCCAAGCCGTCTTTGTTTGTCATCTCTGCCTCTTCCTTGCACCCTGCTTCCCTCCCCCAGTGTAATTGGAGAAGTGTTTTATTTAATATCTGAGATTCATTGAGTTGCTTGGATTAGAGCCCGCTGCAACAGAAACAGAATTGAATTTGAGCCCCTTCTTGCATTTCGGCTGCTGAAATTGTGCTGTGATCGTGTTTAGGCAATTGCAACTGCTCTGAGATGAAAAAAAGCATGCCTGAATGCTGTCAGCGTTGCTTCGTGCCCGTACAATGTGAGCTCGTGTACGCTGGTGCTAATTTGGCTTTCGAGTACTGAGCATCTTTGGCTCTGAAGTATCTTCCCTTTAATATCCTGTGCGCTACATCAGACTTCCCCGAGTAAAAGCAAAACAAAGGAGATACATCCGTTGTGCCTTTTTATTTCCTTCTAAAATCGATCGTGTTCAGTGGATGAATTTCACTTCTGAAATCTGAAATAATTACGCGTGGGAAGGTGAGATTTTCTTTGGTACCACCCAGTTTTCTTTCCAAGGAGCATTTATTCAATACATTCTTCCTACCGCAACAGAAGAAACCTAACTTTGGTTCTGAGACGTGTCGGTTTACGTGATGGGTGAGACTCCCGAGTAACATCTCTTAGTTGTGTCTGACAGTTTTTTTTGCTTCAGGCACACTTGTGAGATCATTCCAGATATATATATATATATATATCTTAAAGCGTGTGGGAATGGAGTGGAAAGCTGTGTTTCTAATTCCTTGCGGTGACTCGTATGAAAATTGCACCTTATCCTGCTGCTGTGTGTAACATGCCGTGGCTTGCGGTGAGCAAAAATGTGAATTAAGTTTTGCCCCGGTAGGTTTTGAATCTTTAGNTTGCCAGAAGCGCTCAGGGCTGATGGTTTAAATTAACTCCCTTCTATTTATTAATCTTTCCCTGAGTATATGCATTAAGATGCAGTTTTACTAGACGCTGATGATGTGTGACCATAAGGCAGTGGCGGGGGGGGGGGGGCGGGAAGAAAAAAAAAA
>VWZL01005942.1:10396-42339 GCA_013396915.1 Stercorarius parasiticus | reverse complement strand
TTTTTTGGTGAGTGTATTGTTAGACTCGATGATCTCAAAGGTCCTTTCCAACCATGAAGATTCTATGATTCTATGATTCAGCAACTGGCGCTGGAAGAAGCTTCAAGACATTACGTAGCCTGTAGATCTAAAATCTCACAAACACATAACTTGACAAATTTGGGGTTGAGTAGCATACACTTTTCATTGTCCCCGTCTCTCTCGATGCCCGGTGGCACACTGATGGCAGCGCTTTGTTAAAGTGTAAGGGAAGTTACGGTATTAGCTCTTAAATATTTAATTTTGCTTGGTTTAGAGTCAGAAGATCTGTCAGCTCTGGCTTCATCTGTCGCGGTTAAAGGCGGTCTTGGCGTGGTGGCTTTCTGTCTCCTGACAGCGGATGCGTTCAGTGCAGCTGGGTTTGGGCAGGCCTGTGTGGTCATTAATGAAATGTTGCTTCTCTAATAAGGAGATCAATGAGATGTAATCTCACCATCTGGAAGCTCTAGGATGGGTCTTACCTGCAGACTTGCCGTTTAAAAATCAGTTCTAGCCAGGGCATCTCCTGCGTGCTGAGAGGCACCCCAAGAGTGGACTGCTGTAAAATCAGTTCATTAATTCTGCCATTCATTTAATTATTATTTTTTTAAAAATTTATTGGCGACGGTCTTGGGTTTGAGATTTGGCCCTGAGAACAAATCAGAAAATCCTCAAGTGATCCCTTTGTTAATATGATCAAGCTTTTGCTGTGGTTTTCCTTATTAGCTCTGCGCCTTCCACACACAAATTCTGCAGTGTGACAGGAGGAAGTATGGTGATCTGCTTCGTTTCAAAAAAACTTCATAAGCAGTTCACTAAATTATTCTATTAAGGTACTGTGACCCTTACAGCAGCCAAAATACCTTTCCAGAGCGGGGCTGGTGCGTCTGTACCCCACAAAGGCTCCCAGCCTGATGTCACTCCAGAAAGTCCCCGTTAAATTGTATTTGGTTCTTCGGTGTTGGACAAACCTCTCCTGGGAAACTGGGAGAACTGGCCTCCGGAGCTGGTGTCCCCAAACATCCCTCTTTCACCTTGAAATTGCCGGTGAGTCAGTGTCGCTGCTCTGTTCCAGAAGGATTTCTCGTAGCTCCTGTTAACCTTTAAAGTTGAGGTGGTTCCTCTAAAGAGATTGCGGAATCTCGCTCTGCAGCCGGGGACAGGGCGACGACAGGCTGAACCGGGAGCACGCGCGGGGACCTCGTTTGCTAAATGAGAGATCTCCATTTGAGAGGACTGAAGGTAAATGAGGGGATGCCGCCTTTCACGTGCGAGATAGAAGAGAGGAAGAAAAGAGTTTTTCAAATTGGCCAGGTCCTAGACCATGCCCAGCCGTTCTAGATTTAAATTGAGTTAAATTAAATTAAATGTGTAGTGAAGAAAGAGTGAAGGTCTCCTATGCTGTTTACGTAGTGTGGCTTCTTCCTTCATTTTTATTTATCAAGCCCAAGAGCTGACCACGAGTCGGAGGAAGGATCAGCTCTGTCAGGAAGGGACGGCATCCCTTTGCGTTTGCATCGAATCCAGAGTGGATTTAAAGGGAGCAGGGACTGGATTTGCGTGGGAGGCGGGGGGAGGGATGCTAGGGATATTCAGGGCTTTCTGCTTGTGGGTCACGGCTTCAAAAGTAATCCAATCTGAGATCTGAAAGGCCGTCAGCGTTTTACAGTAGTGAAGTGAGTTGGAGAGCTGATTAAGGGTTCAAAACTTTTTTTTTTTATCACAGACTTGCTTTGTGATTTCAGACAAAATTACCCGGCTGCCTGGGATCTTGGCTCTTCTTCTGGGACGTGGCGATGACAGCACCTCCCTGCTAGACAGAGGTGTTGTGAAAATAGTAATTTAAAATCTGGGGGAAGCGATCCGGGTGGGAAGAAAGCACAACTTGGATTTGACAGAAAAAAGAGAGGCTTTCAGGCGCGGATTTCTCTCCCAGGTCCAACAAACAGCAACGCCCAGACTAAACACAGGTTGCTGTCGGCGGGTTTAATTCTGCCGATCGTTTAGCCCTTGCTAGAGAAAGGATTATGAAATGCTTCACACACAGCGATATTAACAATCGTGTAAGTACATAAAGATACGTCTAAATCACAGCTCTAACTGTGAGGCTAATTAGCTCTTTGGGGTTGCTGCAGCAGCGGGAGGTCGTGAAATGCTGAACTCGCCCATCCCTGGATTTAGTCCCTCCAGAGGCTGTTGAAACACACGGGGAGAGTCGCTCTGCGGGGAAAATGCTTCCGCCCCCAGCGCTACGATGTTCGTATGGGTGCAAAAAAATATCAAAAAGAGTTTCCAGCCCCCCTTTTAGAAAGCAGATTTGTTAAAATTACCATATTTTCAATCATCTTTAAAAAAATATATATATATATTGTATTCCCATTTTCCATTCGCGTTGCCTGGATTATGTTTTCTGACGACTGCCAAAGTATTAGTTGTTCTCGGTAATTCTCAACAGAATCTGTTGTTTTAAAAGAAAAATGAGCATGTTTGTGTTCTATGCTAACTTGAAAATTGAGAGTATTTTATTTGCAAGACACTGGGTAACATTTCCAAAAGCCCCTGCTTCTAATTTCCATCTGATTTTTATCTCCCAGAATCTTGAGGAACTTTGAGGAAGTGAGTTGCAAATTATCTAATCTTAAAAAAAAAACATAAATTGATTTTAAAAAAAATCTTTGCCACAGGGATTGATGTAAAGATTGTTCCTTGGTTCCTTAAATGAATAACTTTTAACTTAATAACTTTCTGCTGGTTGCTCTGACGTGCACAGGTTTTCTCAGCAGTGTTAAGAATGCTGGGTTTTTCCGTTTCCCCGGTGCTGATAAGGCGTTTTGGTTATCTCAAATCCTTTGCCTTTTCCCCATTGTTCCCGTTCTCTGCGGTCGGTCGGTCGGTCGTGATTCACTAGTGATTCACGTGAAACAGCCTCGTGTTTTCCCTGAAGATAAAATCCAGCATTGGGAAAAGTGGGAATGCCAAAGCAAACTCATCGGTGGATGGATCTGCTGTGCGTTCTTAACTCCTGCGTCAGTTCGGAAATGCGGTGTGTGGTTTTTTGGTCAGTACCTGAATAGACAAGAAAACGTTCTCTCATCTTACTTTCCTACCGCTCTAACAGATTTGAAACCCGAGTTTTGACCCTTCCTCACATAAGCAGGTCAGCTTGAAGAATCATAGAATTGCCTGGGTTGGAAGGGACCTTTCAGGTCATCGAGTCCAACCATCAACCTAACTCTGACAAAACCCATCCCTAAACCATATCTCTCAGCACTGTGTCTGCCCGTCTTTTAAATCCCTCCAGGGACGGTGCCTCAACCACTGCCCTGGGCAGCCGGTTCCAAAAGAGCAAGGGCTCGCTCTGGAGCCAGCTCTGGCCACTTGCCCGAGGGGCTGCCAAGTGCCGGTGAGCGTCGGCTTCGCTGTGAAGTCCCGCGCGGAGTGTGGGGTTTGGAGAGCAGTGGATTTCACAAGGCGTTTGTTTGACAGCTGGCGAAGCGTCTTCTTGGACTTGGTGGAGGTCAAAGCAAGGAGTATAAAGAAAAACCTAAAACTCGTCTTTAGTAGCTGAGGCTCCGCCGAGACCTGTGGTAAAGAGAGGGTTGTGTTTGCTCGCTCACCGCTGACGTTGGGCTCCAAGTCACCCGACCTCGAGTCTTGAGGGACTCTAAAATGTGACCTGTGTGATCTCTGAATGATGGCCTTTGAATCCTCCTGATGCTTTGGCAGTCCCCGCCTGATCATGGCAGGCACTCTTGGAAGCTGAGGAGATTCTCTCAGAGCTCTTGTTTTCTTTCTTGGCTTTTCTAGCTGGGTTGAAAATGCAGATGTTCATGGTCTGTCCCGTGGCAGCAGCGGCTTCCAAGCCTCCTGCCCGGCTCTGTGCCGTCGCTGTGTTTTACCAGTGTCTGTGGAAGTCCTGGATGTGACTGCGGAAGGGTTGGTTCCCTCCTCCTCAGTGCCTTTTCGAAACTACAAAAATGACATTCCAGCCGTGGCAAAGCGTTGCCCTCGTAGAGCATCGCTGTGCAGCAACGCTGGCAGTCACGGGGGGAGGAATGTCCTTTCTGGTCCCAAGAGAAGCAGCCGTGGCCATCCCAGGTCCCTGTGCCTGGTGGGAGACTCACTGCTCATTCTGGGTGAAATCCATAGCGCTTTGGCGAACGTAGCATCACCCTTTCCTGTCCTGTTACCACCACTAACCACAAATCCTTTTCCCAGCACCGTTGAAGGACAATCCTACTCGCAGAGATCCTCCAGACCATCCGGGTGTCCACACACAGAGCCTGGGGCTCTCCCTTCCCAAGGCAAAGCTCCCAGCTGGGTCGTTACTCCCAGAAAAACCTGGAAGAGGCTTCGCTATCACCAGAATTTGCAGCTGGCACGTTAATGGATGGAGGCAATTTGGGAAGTTCGGCTGACTCAGGTTGGCTGCCTTGCACGCAGGGCCCCACTGGCTGCTTCTAAGAAATATTTTTGAGGGGGAAGGAAGCTGCGAGACACGATGTGCCTCAACTGTGCGGCTTCGGAAAAGATTTCAGTTGTTGCCAGAAGACGCGGAGGCCTGTGCGGAGAGAAGTCTCTCGTGTGCCTCAGTAAGTCTCTGCTATGGAAATTTTATGAACTATTAGTAGCTCTTTAATGATCCTGAAAACAATCTCATTTTCACTTAGTTCTGTGACTAGTGAGCCGTGGTGAAGGAATCTTTGAGGATACTCAGCCGTGGATGCCGCATGGCGATATTTCTGTGTGGCAGGGCTGAGTCAGAGGGTGTATTTATGGGCTCTGCACAGAAAAGGTCATGGGCAGGGGATGCTGCACGTGAGCAGTGAAATCTCATTTCTGCCGGCCTCTGGGTAGCAGTCGCGTGCCAACTGCTCGTCCTTCAGGGCCACGAGAGTGTTTAAGCCTGATGTTGTGGTCACCTTTCTCGATCTCCTGCTCCAGGCAGACTTTTTAAATTTATTTTAACTAATTTTGAGGTTTAAATATTACGGTGGAAAGCCGGGTTTGGGGTTTTCTCAGTAGGCTTCACCATTATTCAGGTGCTTCCAAAAGAGGAGAACAAAAGGCAACTAAATTAACCAGCAGCCATTGCCAGAGGATGTGTCATTTGAAGATTGTGGTGAGGGACGCTTCCAAAAAGCCCTGTCTGGCCCTTGGCTGCGGGTTTCTGTCCAGGGAGGGGTGGTCGGACACCCTGCCCTCCAACCAGATCACCAGGGGTGAGTCTGGAAGGGGTTGGTTGGAATCTGCTCCACTGAGTTGAAACTGAACTCTCCTGCCCAGTTTGATACAGAATATTTAAAATTTAAAACCCTGTTCTAAAGACGAAGAATGAGAAACGCAGACAATTCTGTCTTTGAAAGTCAAAAGCCTCTTGGGGCCAGCTTTTGGGCTTACTCTTCTGTTCCTGCGTGGTATTTCTTTTGTGATACTTCTTTTGGGTACAATCAACACGGCTTCACCAAGGGCAAATCGTGCCTGACAAACCTGGTGGCCTTCTATGAGAAGGTCACACCATCAATAGACAAGGGGAGAGCAACTGACGTCATTTACCTGGACCTGAGCAAAGCCTTTGACACTGTCCCGCATGACATCCTGGTCTCCAAGCTGATAAAATATGGGTTTGATGGACGGACAATTCAGTGGATAAAGAACTGGCTTGACGGCCCCACCCAAAGAGTGGCTGTCAATGGATCCCTGTCCAAGTGGAGGCCAGTGACAAGTGGAGTCCCTGAAGGATCAGTACTGGGACCGGTCTTGTTTAACATCTTCATCAGCGACATGGACAGTGGCACAGAGTGCACCCTCAGCAAGTTTGCCGACGACACCAAGCTGTGTGGGGTGGCTGACACACGCTGGAGGGAAGGGATGCCATCCAGAGGGANTCCAATTCTGGAGCCCCTACTACAAGAGAGATATGGACGTGCTGGAACGTGGCCAGAGAAGGGCCACGAGGATGAGCAGAGGGCTGGAGTACCTCTCCTATGAGGACAGGCTGAGAGAGTTGGGGTTGTTCAGCCTGGAGAAGAGAAGGCTCCGAGGAGACCTTCGAGTGGCCTACCAGTATCTTAAGGGGGCCTACAAGAAAGCTGGTGAGGGACTTTTTAGGATGCCAGGTAATGGTAGGACTAGAGGGAATGGATTAAAACTAGAGATGGGTCGATTCAGACTGGACGTTAGGAAGTTCTTCACCATGAGGGTGGTGAGACACTGGCACAGGTTGCCCAGAGAGGTGGTGGAAGCCCCATCCCTGGAAATTTTGAAGGCCAGGCTGGACGGGGCTCTGAGCAACCTGATCTAGTGGGAGGTGTCCCTGCCCATGGCAGGGAGGTTGGAACAAGATGATCTTTAAGGTTCCTTCCAACCCTAACAATTCTATGATTCTATGATATTTCTCGGGTGATGCTCCTTTTCACTGGAAGGAGTGGGCGTGACCTGGAGCGGTGGGAAGAGTGGTGCCCGAACAGGTCCCACCAGCTCTGTGGTACGTTTGCTGTAAATTAGAGCAGCAGAGATTTGGGAAGAGAACTTGTGCCGTCGAGACCTTCCTTCCAGGTGTGCTCAATGGCCAAGTATTGAGGGCATGCTGGGCATTACGAGTGGCTTCTCCAGCGTTTAACCCTAGTGAGCAGACGAAATGGCACGTTGTTTTAATAGCTGTAGCTCTGATTTCCTTAGGACTGCGTGTTCGTGCTCTCCTTGTGATCAGAAGCCAGGAGCGTAGTCCCACAACGTTGCTTTTTTTGGACTTTGCGTTCGTACAAAGTTGCGGTAATTTCACAACGGAGAGGTCTGTGAAGATGAATTCCTTCTGCATGACTTGCAGGCAGTTATTAGTGTCCCACAGGTTCTTCTATTCTATTTAGCAGTGCCCACTGTGGTGCTCTTCTCTCATGGATGAGGAAGGCTGCGGATGGATTCTGGCTGGCAGCCTGCTTTTAATTCCATGCTTCAACATCCCGTTTCCCTTCCAGTCGTGCCATGCTGATCTCAAAACACCCGTCCTCCGTTCTGGTTGTGATTTCCCTGAGGTGCTCTGACTACAAGGAGACACCTTTGTATTAATGGCATCCTAGCGAATATCGCAGGCTGGGTTTGTTAGCCTTTGGGTTCAGAGCAGCTGAAGTGAGTCCCATCCTCATCCTCACTCGCGCATCAGTTTGGCGCGGGGGGAGGTTTTGGTGTGTTTCAGCACGGTTCCTTTCAGAGGAAACTAAACCATGAGCTTTACTCCAGATGCAGATCAGACTCAGCCCATCTTCTGAAGGGGGCAGAGGGGTCTGAGTGAACGGCTCTTTGGCCAACTTCAAACCAAGTGTGAGGTGGGGACGTGCAGTCCGGGGTACCAAAAATCTAGTCTGAAGTCACCCCTCCAGTCACATACAGTGCAGAGGCGTGGGCTTGAGCACCAAGGGCTTCCATCTACTGTTCCGCTCCTGCTACGCCAGATGACATGGCAAGAAGTCCTTGTTCCGTTGGCTTGTGCCTCCGCGTCTCCCTGTTTTCCCCTGCTTCCACATGTGGATGTTGCCACTGTGCCTGGGCAGCCTGTCACCGTCCCGCTGCGCTGCAGCGTGGTGTTACGGGCTGGTGGTCCAGGGGACAATAACCACGGACACTTGGCTTCCACCCTTCTGGACACAAACCCAGTGGCTGCTTCGTGGGATGTCTTGGTGAGAGCTTTTCCCCTCCAAAGCCTCTTGCCTTGAAAACGTTCCTGCAGCGCTGGAGCTAGCGAGACATCCCGAGTTAGAGCAGGGAAACCACCCTGTATCTTCACCTGTAGCCCTCAGCTTGAGGCATCTCCTGCCTCCTCTTCACAGGAGACTTTCCTGTTGAAGGACAGTAATTTTGTGCAAGACGTTACTGCTCCGCGCAGGGCTGAGATGACGACTGAGATGCTTCACAAAGTGACACAGCGTGGGACCCCTGGGGCACGGGGCCGGCCAACTCCATCATCATTCTTGTTAATGGCTTGAACCCGTTGCCCTCAAACGAGGAAGAGTTGGCACTTAACTAGCGCCGCTTAATAGCTCTGAGATTAATGGAGGCAACGCAGGATGCTCCGACACAACCTAAACTGCCTTCTTGAAAATCCCCCCGTTTCCCAAGGGCTTTAGGAAGAAAGGAAACGTGCTAAATAACTCTTGATCAAGGTGTTTTTAACACCATCAGCTGAATTACTCAGTTGTCCTTTAGCTTCAAGAGGGTTGTTCTTCAGCTTTAGATTTTGCTAATCCTTTTAACCACCACAGGGGGGGTGGCTCTGCTGCTTGACTGCTAAAATCTGTATGTTGTACCCCAGCATCTCTGCTAAGAAACCAGAGGACGTCTTTTAGGCACGATATTGGTAAAGGTGCTATTTTACTCCAGGTCAGAGATCCCAGCCCTCCTGGGCAGAGATGAGGAAGAGGGGAGTGGACCTGTGTGCAGTGGGCTTGGGTTTTTCCTTGGCTTCAGGTTCATGCTGAAGCTGAGGGAATTTGGGTCCCTTCGGGATGTTTTTGGTTGAGGATGGTGCTCTGCTGCGATGTCACAGGGGCTTTGCCGCTGCTTAGGAGTAAATATCATGGAATGGTTTGGGTGGGAAGGGACCTCAAAGCCCACCCAGTGCCACCCCCTGCCCTGGGCAGGGACACCTCCCACCAGACCAGGTTGCTCCAAGCCCCGTCCAACCTGGCCTTGAACCCCTCCAGGGATGGGGCAGCCACAGCTTCTCTGGGCAGCCTGGGCCAGGGGCTCACCCCCCTCACACCAGAGAAGTTCTTTGGGTGTTTGCTCAGGTCCTCCCCAATTTGTAGTTCTTTGTGGTTTTTCAAGCTCTTCCCAGCTTCAGGTGGAATGAGGAGCACGAGGACGTCTCAGGTCTGGGTTTCAGGTGTCTCTTCCTTACCTTAAATTAATATAATGCTTCTCTAGGATGTTGGCTGGGGGTTTGCCCGCAGCTGTGGTCCTTAAGTGGTTCGGTAACTATTTTAATGTGCATTCAGAAAATAAATTAACGCTACTTTAAACAAATCTGTCAAAGCAGCAATGGGTCAAATTGCTGCAGCGATGTGCGGGCAGGAAGGGGTTGCCAGCTGCACCGGCTCACTCCCCGCACGGGAGATGCTGCCGATTCCTGGAGAGCCATTTGCGAGCACTGGCAGTTTCCAGGAACTGGCTGGAGGGATGAGATTAGAGGAAAGAGGGGCTGCTTTTTTCTTGATGGAGAGCCGCGTCCTATCTGTCCTTCTGTCCCTACCCACCAGCTGTGCTGACAATGATGCCGTGATGCTGAACGCCTCCTCCCTCCCCTGATGACTAATGTCTGCATCTGTGAGTAATAGATAAGGTGAGGGGAAGGCTGCTGCGATGGACCCGTCCTGCCCTGCCCTGCTGCAGGATGCGGCGTGAGAGGCAGCCTGGGTCGGTGGGGCTGGGCTGGCCTGGCTTGCGGCTGCTGCGGGGTCTCATTAAGAGAGGAAGGAGAGGGGAAGAGGGGCTGTTGGAGAACTGAGGCACTCAGAAGCCCTCCTTTTCAACGAGGAAATTGGATTGCGGCCGCGGAGCCCACTTGTCTATCTGAAGTGGAGCTGAGCTCATTTCTAGGAGCCGTTGGACAGAGTTTGTTGGGTTTTAGAGCCCTTCAGTTCCTGGTAATGATGGCGGCAGCTGGGCCGCCTCCTCTCAAGAGCCTGTCTTCGGGTTTTGTTAGACCTGGGGTACTCTGAACTCTTGACTCACGTTTCACCGTTGTTCCCGTGTCGCTTCCTCTCTCCCTCGCAGCCTTTCTCAGGATAAAGAACAGGGTGCGTGACTCAGGGCAGATAGAACAGCGATGTTCCTGCATTTCCCCACGTAAAACCACCATAATTGGTCCAGATGCTAATGAGTAAACCCCCCTGCTCCAGCACAGCAGCCGGGGTGCCCCAGCACTGACTGTTCGGAGAGGCCGAGCTCCTTTCGGCACCATCCCTCCATGGAAGTGACTTTCCTGCCCGGCTGTAGCTTCTCCAACTTGTTTGTCATCGCACTGAATTAAACCTTTTTGTCGTTCTTCTCACAGGCGTTGGCACAAGGAACTACTACAGGAAGATCGGCTACGAGCTGGAAGGACCCTACATGGTGAAGAGGCTGGACTGATGCCCCAGGAGCTCCTCACCACGAGATTCATCCTGGAAAGAAAGCTGAAGGTGACGGATGTAAGCTAAAAACCAAAGCCCACCAACCGCCAAGGACTTGCCGATGCCAGAGCCCACGGCAGCACGTGGGGCATCTCCTCTAGGGAGAGCGTTTCTGAGCTCTGCCCCAGGAGAGGGTGCGTCACCCTGCCGGAGCTGCGGGACGGGCTCTGCATTGCGGTAGAGGACTGAAGCGCAGGTGAAACTAAAAACGTCCATTGTTTCCGTGATGCCGTCACAGCGGGCTTTTAATGTTTCAGCATTGAAATTGCGCGGGTTATTCTACAACATGAATCAATCTTTCTCTGTGTGTGGTTTTTTATGCTGGGCTTGGCTGCTTTCTGTCCATCCCAAGTGGTGCCATCTGATCGTTCTACAGTAGGTCGCCATGAGGATTGGCATTCCTGCCTTGCTGGGGGTAAGAATTGAGATTAAGACGTAAATTCTCTACGGTGACACTCAACCATGGAGTAACTGAGGTCGGACGGGACCTCAGTCCAACCCCACTCAGGATTAGATCAGGATGGCGATGCTTGAATATCTCCAAGCATGGAGATATTGAATGGATGTGGGGGGAGAGTCCACAGCGTCTAGGTCCCTGTTCCAATATTTGACCACCCGTATGTTGGAAAAAGTTTTTCCCGATATCCGATAGGAGTTTACGATGTTTCAGCTTGTGCCCGTTGCCTCTTGGCCTGTCACTGGGCAGCTCTGGGAAAATCTGCTCCTGGTCTCCAAGTTCCTCCTTGCACATCATGTCCTCCATAGCCATAACCATCCTCATGGCCGCTGCTCCAGCTTGTTGGTCCACCAGATCTGCCGCTTCTCCAGCCCGTAACTCATTGATTTGGGCAGGAGGAGGCCGTGTGGCAGCAGCGTCAGAGACCTCGGCAGCGTCACGGTACACAACATCCATGTCCCTCCCTTGTCCTGACTACCGTCATCTCCTCCCAGCAAGCAGTTGGGTTGCTCAGGCCTGATCTGTCCTGGGGGATCCCTCTTGGCTGTTCCCAACTCTCTCCTCCATGGCAGGAGAGGGCTTTGGGGAGGGTTTGGTCCCCATCTCTCCCAGCACGGAGGCAAGGCTGACTTTCCTGTGGCTCCTCAGATCCTCCCCCTGGTCCTCCTTGGAGGTAGGTGTGATGGTTGCCTTTTCCCGGTGTTGGGAATTCTATCAGGAATGATAAAACTGAAGCTTCTTTTTGCAAGCGGAGTGAGCTGTGACCCTGGGTGAAGAGCTCAGCACCTTCCTCGCCTCTCCCCAGCCCTTCGGTGGGGTGGGGACAGCCCAGGACACGTGGGTGTCCTTCAGTGCCAGTGATTCGGGGGTTTCCAAAGCAGCGGGGCTGGTGCTGCTCGCTTGACTTAACAAAATCAGAAGGGAGCGGCCGGAGCTCTGACCTTCTCCGCTTCATTTTTATAGCATTTCAATCAAAAAGGGGGTTGCAATCCAGAGTAGCGGCTTGTAGAGAAGTTGACATTTCGGGTGTTACTCTAATAAATGACTCTGTCAGGAGCCTTCTGGAAACTTCGCCAATAACGAGCGCTCGGACACACGTGATTAACTCGGAGGAGGAGCGGCGCGGGGAGGAAGGCTCTCGTGGCGGCAGCGCCGCGCCGCCCAGTAAATGCGATTCTGCCAGTGTGATCTATTGCTGCGCCGCGCGGGGTCAGCGGCCGGAACCACGCTGGCGTCGTCTGACGCACGAGCGGCGAAGCTGCCCGGGCAGCGTGGAAAAAGCGCATCCTTGCTGGAGAGAACCGGAATTCCTGGCAATAAAGTTTTTAATTATTGAAGGTAAACGCTGGCGTCCTGTGGTTTAAGGGCTGGGGAGTGAAGAAGCACAGACGAGCTTGTTGGTACCTACGCCCTGAGCGTGTTTGAGCCTCCTGCGGAGGTTTGGTTTAAAGAAGGGAGATGGAGCCTCTGGCTGATTGATTTGTTGAACTGTTTCTTTTTCCTCCTCCAAGACGCTGGTAAATGGGGCGTGTTCAGCGGCTGACACCGTAAAAGCAGAGGAGATGGAAAGGGATGCATTGAGAGGGGATGCGATTTCTCTGCAGAATCCTTAAAATTTTCCGCAAAATTTGGTGTTCCGGTACCACTGACTGACATAATTATGAATCACTCTGACACCCAGGTTTTTTTCAGGTACTGGCCGGAAGAGCTCGCTGCTTCCATGCACCTGAAAGCGTGGCCCTCCGGCAAATCTAGGAAATCTCTGCTACATTTGGTTTGTTCGGTTTTTTTTAACGCCAGTGTATTTTTTTACTAGCAGCTTTATCAAGAAATAAAGCGATTTTTTGGGAGGTGTCTTATTTTTAGCTTCCCATTTGTGTGTTCTTGCTGGGGTGATTTCATGCTGCACTGGCTCAGCGTTTGCGAAACTCTCCGGGCTTGTCTGCACAGGCTCGGCTTTGTTTTGAAGCGTGATGTATCGATTTGTCCGTTTGATATAAATGCAGCCCAAATGAATAGCTGGTTTGTACTTCTCTCCGAGCCATCGCTTCCGGCAGGGACAGGGAGTTCCTCCAAGGCGTGTTCCTGGCTGCTGCACCCCTGGGGTTTGGGGGGTCACGGGGTCTCGGCCGCTGGTTCTGCAGCCGGATTCCTGCCAGGGCACGAGCAAACCAGGCTGGGAGGGCCTGGGGGACGCGATGGTTTGAGGACAGGTGCCGGGATGGCAGCCTGAGCTGCGGCTCCTCACCCTTTGTGTGTCTGCCCAAATTTAAAATTCAGGGGAAGTGTCAGGCGCCAAGGGAGAAGCCGGGGACGGGACGCGTTAGCGGCTGTGTGTGAATTTTCCCCGGGTTTTAGTGAGGCTCGTGGGGTCTGCGGGTGCCTGGACATAAGTTGAGGCAAGATCGTTTCCGGCGTGGCAGGGAAAAGCAAAATGACGCTTCCCTCTAAAGCTGTTCTGAAGGGCTTCGGGCTTTCTTGTGTTTGAAGTACACGGGGCACAAACAGTCGCAACGCCACAAAGTCTGGTACGGTTTCAGTCATCTTTAGCTGCAAAAAAGGGAAGGCAGAAAGGAAACGTGACACCCTCGTGGGAGATCCTTCCCCTGTGACGCTTGAAACTTCGTAGCCACCTCTTGAGCTAGACTTCATTAGTATGGGGTGACGGCGTGGGACCGGCTAGCCAAACAAGAAACTGGGGAGCCCAGAGGGTCTGAATTTCCTACCGGTATCCCCGCCCCCGGGGAATGTCTCTGTGACAGCGCAGGTGTACAGACAGCGGCTCTTTGCGAAGAGGGTTGTACATGACGGACACGGTCATGCTCGTGGGCCCGGCCGGTGCCCGTGTCATTAATGCTGCCTTGCAACGAATACCTGGCGTTTAGGCGAAGTGCGGTCCCGGGGCTGGCAGGCTCCATGGCTGACCTCTCCCGCAGTCCCTGCCAGGAAATAAATCAGACAAATCTTTGGTCTCAGTTTTTTGTGTTTTGTTGTTTCTTCCCCCCCCCCTCCCTCCCCCCCCGCCCAGGGCTTTAAAGTTCATGGCCCTGGCTGCCCTGGGGGTGCAGGGAGGAGGAAGCAACGCTGAGCACCAAAAAGTTTATGACGATAAATTGTCAGCTGCGGTTTCGTTTGGCTAAAACTTTAGTTTGGGTTGGCTTTTCCCTGGCCCAGCTGGTCATTTGCAGGGTCCAGGTAATCACTCAGCCACGCCAAGGAATCGTGCAGTTGGCTAGCGCCTCTTTTTTGCAGTACTCTGGAAGTTTGGATTATTATATTAGGGTTTGGCATTGTTTTTTTTTCTCCTCCGTGAGAACAGCGGCCATCTCAGTACAGGTGCATCGTTCTTACAGAGCTGTCGTGTAGGAAGTGGCCTGTAATTAATCGCAAAAGGGAGGGAGGCTTTGAAATGTGTCTGTCTCGTGCAGCCGTGAATGGGCCTGCAGTCTGAGGTCGGCTAAATGCAGACGGCGTTGCCTTCGGTGGCCAAACCCCGCATCTTTTACGCGGGACGTGGTAGAGGAGGGTATTGAAGCCTCCTAGATGGGAGACCAAAAAGAAACCCCCAAAACCCACACACCAGAAGATGAACAAAGTCAAGAAAAATGCAAAATGCCCGTAAAATCCAACAAGACCAAGGGCTGTGGTCAGTCCCACGCTCGGGGAAATGAAACCTGGCGTTGGGAAGGCCCCAGATTTCATTGTTCCAGGTTAGATGGTGCCAAGGGAGGATTCGGGCCACCATTGCAGAACGAGTGCTCGTGCTGCATCCTCCCCGCTCAGTCATCGCAGCCTCCGTCAGGCAAAAGGGTTTTGAGGCCGATGCTTTCCAGCAAGAGAGCCCCGGCGAGGGTTGTGCTCCCCAGCCTGTGCCCAGCTCCTTCGCAGCCCGTCAGGAAAGTAAGCAAGCGGGCGTGAAGAAAGCAAGTCATTAATGGAAGCTGCGCTCTCCTTTCCCGGGCAAACAGTGGTGACCAGCTTAAAATACTTTGAAGGAGAAGAAAAAGGTGAGTCACGCTCATTTCTGCATTAATTTTAGCCTGTCGCGTTTCTCCTGCTCTCACTTTTTGGGACGCTAACGCTGTCTGCCTGCCTGCAGCGGGACGCGGCCAAGATGTGGCACAGGGTGGCCGGGAGATCAGGTGCGGCTTGAGCAGTAATAACCTGCTCGGGGCAAGAGCACCAGGGCTTGCGCCGTGATTTCATTGCTGTATTCTTGCGTCTGTGACGTGAAAAGAAGCTCTGCCAGCTTCAATATTTCTCCTGCTTCTATTTATATGCCTTTTCCTTATTGCTTTAAAATTATCTTCTGACCCTGCCTTGGTAGTGCTGGAGCGAGTAGTAAAGTGCCTGCTGAGCTCTCCCGCTGTTAGCACAAGGGCTGCAGAGCGGGTTGTGGCTTCCCCACGGCCACGGGAAGAAGCCCGTCTTCGCCCAGGAGAGCCGCTGGCAGAAGGACCCTGCTGGGGATATGGGACTGCCTCCATCTGCTGCTTCGTGGACCCTGGGGAGCTCTTACCTCCTGCTTTCTGGTGGCGAGCAGCATCATCGGGTGGTTGGTAGCTTCAGGAGGGATCAAAGATGCTGCCCTGGGTCATGCAGGCATCCAGGTGGGTCTACCCAGCACAGGCTCCACCTGCGAAGAAGGCAAAGCTCAGGTAAACGGTACCACAAGCCCGTTGGAGACGGGCTGTTGCCCCCAGCTTTTACCCTGGCTGCAAGCGATCTCTGAATTAGCAGCATGGAGACGGGCAGGGACACGAGGAAACGGCCTCAAGGTTGCACCAGGGGAGGTTTAGATTGGGTATTAGGAAGGTTTTTTTTCCACCAAAAAGGGTTGTCAAGCGTTGGAAGAGGCTGCCCAGGGAAGTGGCTGAGTCACCATCCCTGGAGGGATTTAAAAGACAGGTAGAGAGACGTGGTTCAGGTCTCTCAACCCCAGTGCTGGGTTAATGGTTGGATTCTACAATCTCAAGGGTCTTTTCCAACCTAAATGATTCCATGCCTACGTTTTTCAGACACATCTGAACCCCTCCGTCCTCTCTGTTTTGGTGCTCAGCCTGCGCTTGGAGGACCTGATGGGCATCACCAGACTTGTCTAGCTCTAACAAAAAACCACCAAGATCCACCACAGCACCTCCACAGCCCCCTGTCCCATATCCCCCAACAAAAACGCACCCGTGGGTGCCTCCGGCTGGTTGCCTTGCTGGCCACAGCATCCCCCTGCGATACCTGTCCTCCCTGCCCGTAGCTTTGCGGGCAGAAGCGGCTCCCGCCCCTTGAAGCGACGCGAGTGAACACACAGCCCAGATCAGGGAAGATGAACCAGGTGAACACAGGGATTCAGCAACCCTGTTCAAGGAGGACAGGGAGCTGCTGGAGAGGGGACAGCAAAGGGCTGCCAAGGTGATGAGGGGATGGAACATCTCTCTGATGAAGAAAGGCTGAGGGATTTGGGTCTCTTCAGTCTGGAAAAAAGACGACTGAGGGGGGATCTTATCAATGNCCTGCCAGTCTGTGGTTCTGTGAACCTCTGCAGGCAAAAGAAAAAGCTGTTGCTGGGAGCCACGGGATCTGACATGCCGATGGCTTTTGGAACGACTCCAGACAGTAGCTCCTACAAGGTAGAAGAGCTGGCTCCAGGAGAAGGAGGTCTGACCGCAGCCTAACAGCAGCTGGACGCTGGAAATTTAAGAGCAGCTGGGAGATACCTCAAGAACTTGAGGTGTTCAAGCCTAAGATGGCCAAGGTGAAGCGTCACCGTTACAGGAACCGAGCCATAAAACGAGAAGACACCAACGCCGAGATAAACACGGTAAAGTCGGGGATGCGTGGCTGAGCTGCTCTGCTGTCAGTAGTGTTAAGGGCAATTTTTACATCCAATAGACCCTTCTACGTCTGAATGGGATGAATTTAGCAGAAGAGATGCTGCTCAGTTTGGCGAAAATAAAAGAATATCTGTTTCCAGGTTCTAGTTCAACACATCCTGCGTCCGGCTGCTAACCCTAAGCCACCCTTAGCTCAGTTGCTTCCTGAGACCCCAGCAGTTCTGTTCATTATTAAAAAAGTGAACAGGGGGAAAAAAAAAAAACCAAAGAGAAATAAAGAAAAAAAAACCCCAACCAAGTAACCTAGAAATACTGAACAACAGTGGGCCGCCTCTCTGGCGAGGGGCCGGGAAGGACCGGCGGCGCAGGGTGGTGGGGATCTGACCTGCTCTCGAGGATCCATCCCCTCCTGCCAGCTGGGATTTTGTTTTTCTTCTTCGCTCGCATCCTTGGTGCGGCAGCAGCAGGGGCTGCCTCCCGCCTTCAGTGCAATAAGCACTCACGCCAGGGGCTCGGGGAATCTGCGGCGAATCTGTAAGAAAAGGAGAAAATTAAATCAAGAGAAGCAGGAGCCAGAAAGGAGCCCGATCTTAAAAAAATGCAGCAGTCACGATCCGGCTGTGCTCATCGGCTTTGGTTAATAAGAACAAGGAGTCGGCAGTTCGGGAAAAACAAAGTCGAGGTAAAACGGCACCGCTCAGACCTTGGGTAAACAGCAGCGTGAAATCTTTGGGCTCATCTCGAGTCCTTTTCCAAAAGGGAAAGAAGTGGTTTGGCATCGATTTATCGACGGCGCTGCCGGCTTCCCCTTCTGTCCCTCCCCCGTCTCAGCCGGCTGGTGCAGGGGCTCCGCGGGGTTTCACGCCCCAGGTCCCCTTCCACAGGCCACCAGCCCCTGCACTGGCCCGCAGAGCCCCCTCGGTGCTTTTTAAACTCTTGCAGCAACACACTCGGCTTTATGGGGTTTTTTTTTTTCCTCCCTCTTTCAGTTGGTTTGTAGTTGGGGTAAAAAGCCAAACGTGGTGGTTTTACCCTCAATCTTTGATGTAAACAAAAAGGCTGAGACTACTCGGTCACAAACTGACAGCTGAAGTCCTGCAGCACGTCTTCAGCAGAAGCCGGCGCCGGTTTAAGGGAAAAGGTTAAAACAAAAGCAAAACCTCTTAAATCAACGGGTACGGCTTCCTCTGTAGATGCCTGTTTTCATTTATGCTTCCTCCCAGAATCTGTGCAGATCTAGTTTTTGTCCAACTCCAGCTGATAACATGATGAAAATTCAATTTAAGCCTTGTTCTGGCCATGTCTGCCAGCAGCTGTGCTACGTACCCACTGATGGCTCTTGGGCGCCAGATCTAGGTCGGAGCCTCGCGTACACACCACATAAGCCTTACATAGATGTATTTTCCTCCCTGGAAGGACTCGATGCATCCCACGGCCCTTTCCGATCGCTTCCCGGGCAGCCAGCGGTGAAACACAAGCCCAGTACGCTGCTCCTGGGACACACCTCCTCATGTCGGACCATCCTTAGGAGACCTTTCCCTCTCCTCTGCCGCTGGGATTTCCAGCTCCTGCCCCATCGCGTGTATCGGGGCGGTTCTGGGAATTTTTCTCCTATTGGCACAGTTTCTTTAAGTGAACCTCGATGCCTCTATTTCGCTTGGGAGCCGACTCTCCCAGAAGGTTTGCTGGGATTAAGGGATCCGGAGGTAGCAGGGCACTGAAACCAGGGTCTTGATCTGGCACATGGGCGTCCGTGTCACTCGCCATGGGGCTGGGCCCCACATCGCGGCTCGGCACAGCTTGCAAGACACCCACGAAGCCACTTTGAAAACCGCTTTCTCAAAAACTGAAACCTCCAGACTCTCTGGGGAAGCTGCAAGAGGGCAGGTGTTGATGGCTGTGGGGTTTTACGCCCCTGTGCGTACATCAGCACACGCCGGGATGGCGGTTTCCAGCTTCCCTCTCCCCCGTCTTCCAGGGAAACCCGGTCGCTTCGTGCCGCGGGCTGTTCTGTGAGGAGCCCTCTGAGTAGGGAGCAGGCACAGGGCTGTGCCGAGCAGGAGCGCTGCGAGGAGGTGTGAATAATGCCAGTAGACCGCACATTGTTTCCATCTGAAAACAATTTAATCTATATTCTCTGATCCTGCAGCTCTTTGAGAATAAAGGAAAGCTAAAGAAGCTTAAAAGGGAGCAAACCACTGCTTCCAGCTTCAAAAAGCCGCAGCAAAAATCAATTAAGAGTGTACAAAGAATCTTGAAAGAACAAGAGGGACTGACAGATTGAGCCGCACGAGCTCATTACCTTTTCAAACCCTCTCTCTCTGTGATGTTCCTGCGCGACGTCAGCCGCGGCACGTGGGTGTCTCTGCATTTCGCCTGCGAGAGCACCTGGATCACGCTTCGCAACCAGAATGCAAACAGAGCGTTCGCGGTTTATGCGCTGCGGAAACAGCCTGCTTTGGCGGGGGGAAGGCGGCAGCTGTGTGATGGAACAAAGGAGCGACACGTTCAAAAGTTCAGGATGGGCGAGGAGGAACGATGAGTGTGACCTGAGCGCTCCAGCGCTAAAGGTTTTTATTAGGGAATTGTAGCCATCGCCGATGGGCTAAGCTGCAGGTTTCCCCATTTTCCTTCTTTTGCAAAAATATTTCTCTGGATTCGGTCAGTCCACGAGTGACGCCAGTTCCCCTCCGCGCCCACGCAAGTCAGTAACTTCGCTCTTACCTCTCCAGCCGTGAAGAAATTAAATTCTTCCTCTGAACCCTTCGCGAAGGGAACGCTTCTGGTCGGCGAAGCGGGATGCCAGGAGCAGCAGACCTGCCGTCCCGCCTCCTTCCCACGCCTGGAGAATGGGCTGGGAAATCGGCTTTCCTTATCTCATCCCGCGCCCCTGCTGAGATGAGACACTTCATCCAACTGGCTCCTCTGTCCCCCCTCGGGACGATCCACACCTCCAGCCGCCCCATCCGCGTCTTGGGTGCCTGTAGATAACCGCTCCCGGGCAGGCATCCGGAGCGCCTTCGTTACTCTTCGTGATTAACAGACCTGTGAATTTATTTAGTTCCAAAAAAAAGCTGCCCAGCAGCGGTAAAACTACCAGCTACGGTGATGTATTTGAGAGACGTAGGAAAAAAAAAAAAAGACCTTCTGCTGGCTGGCGGGATGCGCTGGGATTGATGATTAATGGGGGATTCTGCTAATTAATGATTTGGAGGCGATGCTTAATTTTAGAGAAAAATAGAATAGTATTGACTGACTTGATCCTGACTGGGGACGGCAGCGAGTATTTAATTCTTCCCCGGGTAAATTCAGCCCCCAGCTATCTCGCGTCTCTGTGAGTGATGTTATTTGTCCCATTGGGAGAAAAAAAAAAATAAAAAATTAACTAGTCTGAAGCGTCCTTAATCCGAAACGATCAATTTAACCGCCTGCCGCGATGGACAACTCCGGCATTTAGAGAGGCCGTGCTAACACAGGGCTCCCACGCACATGAGGCTCATCGCAGGGGAGAGAATGAAAATGGAGAACTTACACGTTTATCCCCCGACAAAGCTTCACTTTCAGTATCTGCTCACTCAAAATACAAGGCTGAATCACAGATCCACGTTCCTCTCTGTTCTTTTCTTCAGGAGGGATGATGACCGTAGGTAAGAAAATGGAGCGGTACATCCTTAGTCACCACCGCCTGTGCTTCGACCTAGGGAAAACAATCATCATCGTCAAAGCCCCGCGAGCCGGGTGCTGGGCCCTTGGCAGCACCAGTCTCTTCCTCCATGTGAAGCCACACGAGCAGCTGCCGCTGGCAAACGTCTTCCTCCAGTCACCAAAGCAGCAGTTTTCACCAAGAGCCAAATACTTTTCCGTGATGGGAGTGTCAGGCAGCAATATTTAGGGTTCAGCACTTTAGAATCATAGAATCGCCCAGGTTGGAAGGGACCTTTGAGATCATTGAGTCCAACCATCAACCCAACACTGCCAAGGCCACCACTACCCCACGTCCCTCAGCACCACGTCTGCCCGGCTTTTCAATCCCTCCAGGGATGGCGACTCCACCACTGCCCTGGGCAGCCTCTTCCAATGCTTCACAACCCTTTCCGGGAGGAAATTGTTCCCAATGTCCATCCTAAACCTCCCCTGGCGCAACTTGAGGCCGTTTCCTCTTGTCCCATGGCCTGTTCCTTGGGAGAAGAGCCCGACGCCCCCTGGCTCCCCCCTCCTTTCAGGGAGCTGGAGAGAGCGAGAAGGTCTCCCCTCAGCCTCCTTTTCTCCAGGCTGAACACCCCCAGCTCCCTCAGCCGCTCCTCACCAGACTCCTGCTCCAGACCCCTCCCCAGCTCCGTTGCCCTTCTCTGGACACGCTCCAGCCTGCATGGTGAGAAGGGACAGCAGCGTCGCCATCTCTCCCAGGAGCTGGAAGAAAAACCACCTACAAACAGGGCACCAGAGAGAGCAGCTCCAGCAGCCGCTGAGCGAGGGTTTATGGACTCCCTGAAGCAAAGGTTGCTCTAAACCACTGTTGAGAAACCGCTGATGGATTTCTCTTCCACAAGTAGGTACGATTTAAGCCCTCTGACGCTTCTGCGGTCACCAGGAGTTTGTGTGAAACCTGCGCATCCCCCGCACACACCCCCCGCTGGTTCTCATAGCACAAGGGGGGAGCATCCATTCAATAAAGAAGAGTTCATTTCCTCCGTAACACACAGTTTAACAAACCTCCCATCCCCCACTCCCAAATTGTAGGTCTTCGACAAACTCCTCTGTATTTTTCTTTTTTGCTCAGCTATATTATTATTAATGAGCTGCCTACAGCTTTTGAAACAGGAGAATGCCACGGATTCATGCACTCTTCCATTTTATTTGTTCCTTTCCCGGCTACAGACATTACATTTACCCTTTAGATCGCTTCTGAATATTGAGCTTGTTTGCGGAGAGCTACACGCAGCAGCTCCAGGATTCTCCCCACCGCCCCTTTCCCTACAGAGTAGTCACTTAAATTAGAGGCTGTCACCGCATATCCATTTACTTACTCACTAGGTATTAGAGTCACTAAATTGTGGTACCTATTAAAAAAATTTAAAAAAAAAAGTCACACGTGATTCTAAAGAGATGCTCAGTATTACCACACATTTTTAACGCGTTAGTAAAAACCACCGCTGCATTTTATTAATTTATAAAATACAGAGTTTCAAGCAATTAAAGCGAACGTACAGACTAGCTAAAAACATCTAGCAGCTGTGAGGACACTCACCCAGCACGGCAAAACAAGGAAGAAAATGAGTAAACAGCCATTCTTGTGCCCTGCAATTTTCTCAGGTGTTGCGAGGGTGGGCAAACCTATCTGTATTCCAGAAAAATGGACCCGGTCTCAATGGAAAACGGCCCTGGAAGCCCACCAGCATGCTCTGAGGAGAGGTGGCAGAAAGCAGATAAGAGTAGCTGCAGGATTAGAAAGAGGAGGATGAAGAAACCTCACTTCAGAACAGCAGCTCTGCAAAACAGAAGAGCATTTGTAACCAAAAGCTGTGAAAAGGAAAACCAGCACATAGTCCTAAATTATGAATCCCCCAGAACTCCAAAAGGAATTAGAAATCAAGGCAACAACTAGGATTATGCGAGGCCGGGCTGTGCTGCTGGTGCAGAGCTGCAGACCTGTCTCCTCCCCGAGGACAGAAGTGCTCTCCAGAACGGGGTGACGGTGGCTCGTAACAACAAAAGACCCAGGCCCCCAGTTCCAGCTCGTTCCCAGTCGCGCTGTGGTCTGTCTGCACAAAGGTGTCGAGAGCTAAATGAGCTTCAAAGCAACCGTGTCTATCATCACCGCACACGCTTCCCGTGCGCTAGCGCCGTCAGACTAGGGATTCTCTGAATTCAAAAGTCAAGTTTAATTTAACAATTTGAATTAATTAATTTTCTTTCTATGTTCCCACAAGAGCTCTTTTCAGGGATGATTCCTGCTGGGTAGTCCATTTGTTATCTGTTAGGGGGACAGAGGCCAATTAACGCTTGTTTGCGTAGGACAAACATTTTACAGGTGAGAAAAATGTTACGCTTCCCCATGGAATGCCAGCGGAGCCTCCCGATAAAGTCATGGCAGGAAGAAAGATCCTCTCCATGAATCTGGCTTATGACACACTGCTTATAATACAGTCTTTTATATTGCAGCCCCAGCCTTAGGAGCTTAGGACAGGAGGAAGAAATATATAATCTATTTTTAACAGAAATCTATGTATTTCTGTCCTCTGCGTGGCACAGGTGGCACAGAGGGGCTCACCATTTTACCTTTCTTTTGGCAGTTTATTCCTTTCCCACAAAAGGAAGCTGTCCCCAGAGGAGGCGATTTCACCTCTCCACAACAGAAGAGCCCAGGAGGAACCTTTTCCAGGAGCTCCCAGCCTCTGAAGAAAAGTGAAGATCAGCAGTAGTTTACAGACACATTAAAATATTTTTCAAACAGGGTGCAAATTAGACTCCCCATTTACCTGCCAAGATTCCAGTTCAGTCCTTTTCATTTCCCTTGTAAGAACAGCTGGCACAAGCAGCTAACACAGCAGGAAGCATGATTCCTTAAACTACTTTAAGTGTTAGTGACGCATACGTTCTAATCAAGAGTTGGCATCTTTAACATTCTTTGTATTTATTTTAAGAAAGCATTTTAGTTAATCTAAGCAAGAATATTCAAAAGCTACTGTGAAGAAAATACATTTTTGTTTCTGCTCAAACTTTTCAGAATAGACACGGAACACTTTGCCAGCTCATTCAGCAGACATCACTCCGTTACGTGGCCAAGCAACACGGAGCGAAGAATTAAACACACACAAAAAAAGCTCCAATTAAACCTCCAAAAGACAACTTCTGTGCCAAGGACAAGCGACATCAGTGAGAAGCCAGGGCTGGAAAGGCAGTCAACACGCCATGGGGCAGAGAAGCCCGTCTCCTTGACGGTTTCTGCACGTTTCTGTGCTGTCCTTCGAAAGGGCAGTCACAGGACAGATGCAACAAAAGGATGCACAAGGGTTGGTTTAAAAAGAGCAAGTTCAGAAACTCCTCTACGACTGTGCCGAGCGTGGCCAGACAGTCAAGGTCACCTCAGCCAAGTTTTCACCTACGCTACTCACTGCCTAAAAGAACGCAAATATAAAAACACCGAAGGTTTGCATAAAAATAGATTATTTTTTTTTGTAGTTCTTCTCTTAAAATTACTGTACAAATAAATAAAATTATTGTCCATTTAAATATAACCGTTCAGGAAAACTGGAAGCCAGCAACGGTCTTCTGATCGACCTGCTTGTTCTAACGGAAGGCAGAGTTGTTTGCCATCTCCGAGGCCTCCAGATCACAGCGGGACACGACACCTGCAAAGGAAACGCATCAAAGTTGCAAAATAAAAATACTTCTTGTTGAGAGCACTGGCCCATACCAAAGGTCCCCCGGCCCACTGTTCTGCCTCAGGGACATCAATAACATACATACGCCTAGGGAAGAGCACAGGGCAGGTACACAAGCAGGCTTTCATCTGTAAAAATCCTAGTTCTGAGCAACGTTTAACTTAAGGACTTCCTAAATGACATGTTATATCCATACCCTTGTCTTTAAATTCATGAAAGAAAACTCTTTTTGAGGTTTTTCGCACTGTTCTGTGGAGATTTACAGTTCGGCTACCCGACACTGCAGAGTTCATTGCCCTGTGATAACAAAGCATTATGGAAAAAAAAAAGCATCTCCTGTTTTATTCAGACTTGCCATTGGAGATTTCCTTCGGAAGCACCGAGATTTAGCATTGCGAGGAACCCTTTTCAGCTGCTGTGCTACTCCCAATTTTAGATTGGAAAAGCCGGATATGAAACCGGGCTGTTTTCTGGACTGAAGCCTCCATGACTTGGTGTTTAAGGCAACCGGGTTTTAGAAACGCGAGTTGGTTTTCGTTTCAGTCCACACTGACACAGCAGCTGACGGCATTTTCAACAGCGTGAGCCTAGCGCCTCGTGGCATGGAATGCTGTGCCACAGGCCATTCCTGCATCAACTCCGATTACAGGCCAAAACCGAGTAGGTAATTCAGCTAGCTTCCTGCCGAACAGGAAAATAAAATAGATGAAGAGTATTGAGACGGATAGGGTTTTCAGGGATATGTCCTGACTGCGTTGGCGTTTTTCTTCTGAACTTAGCTGCAAACCTATTTACTGTTACGGTTTCATAATGAAAAAGGAAAGTCAACAGAAGTAAGCCTGACACTGTGCTGCTAGAGCTTTTTTTTTTCCTCTTTACCCTTGCAAATTCCTCTATAGCAGGCTAACCACTTCAGGGCTGGCCTGCCAACTAGTGGTACTGTTGCTATTACAGTATGCCAGGCCTCTTGTTTCAGCGCAGAGTCCCCGAACTCCAGATCCTACCTGACTAATTGAGTAGTTTTCAGCGATAAAAGCTATTTTCCTAGATAAAAAGAAGCGTTGGTCTTGTCCACGGAGATTTCAGTAAAGCATTTGATGTAGTACCAGCAGGAAAGTATTAGATAGACAGGAGAAGACTGGGATTAGGGAAAAGGAAGATGTAAGGCAGTTAACCTGTCCCAAGAGAACAATGAAATGGATAATTTGGAAATGAAGAGGCTAGAGTAGAGTTTTATCAAGATTGGCACTGGCAACGGACTTGTTTAATTAACATTTTCACTAACAGCCTTGGCACAATTAGAAGTGTGCCGATGACACAAAGCTGGAGGTATTACGGTTATAAAAAAGGATGAGGAAATATTCAGGGTCATTCACCGTTTCTTCTAACTGCCAGGGGATGAAACTCAGTAATAGAAAACATAAGGTCATTCATCTGTGAACAAAAGTAACCGCTGTAACCCAGAATGTTATTGATTTGAAGCAAATCAAGTCAAAAAGGCTTTAGGATACAAAGTAATTATGAGAGGATTAAGTGATTTAGATATGAAAGGGGAGAGATGCAATCCTGGAATACATCAGGAGGAATATTTCCAGGCTAGATAGTAAATGCAAGCGCTTTACCAGGACCTGAAGAGGCTCGTCTAGAGTAAGCACAGAAAATATCTGGAGACGGAGAAGCCAACCTTCATGGAACCAACAAACCTTGGACAGGAAGAAACGCTGCTAAGGTTACAATTGGGCAAACACCCAGGAAGGAGAAGAACATTTTAAGCTAAAGCACGAGTCTGTCACAAGATCAAGAGTATTAAACCGATCAGAAATGCATTTGTGTTGCAAAGGACAATGTCCTTATCTATAAGGACGGCCAGATGCTCTCAGTCTCAGTGACTCAGACACCAAACCCTTTATTTCTTATGATGCATTTACCAAATAAATTCTAGGGTATGAAGCCCACGATAACAGAAGAAAGGACTAGAAAATCCTGGAAACTCCTTTCTGTATTTTCATTGCTCTGCTTAAAAACGCGGAATCTGACAGAACATCTTGAATTTTATGTTGGACATTCAAATTTCCATCAAGGCAGATATTAAAGAAGCCATCAAGAACTCATAATGATTAGGGGATCAAATCTTTTTTCAAAGCGGGCCCATAAAAACAACAGTCTCGCTGCAGGACTGGGCAAGACCACCGGACTTCCAGTCCAGCCTTCTCCAACACAATCTTCAAGGCCTTAAACAATTCAGGAAAGGAAGCTCCTCTGTGATCTGGCGCACCCAGTTCTGATACGCTCTGAGCATTAACAGTGCTTTTAATTAAGAAATAAAATAAAATCTGTCTCTAATCTGACAGTTACTATCATATCTGAATACCATATTTAAGATGCACACCTACAAATATACAGTAACTTTGCCCACTTCAGCTTGTATTTAATTAGCAAATATATTGTAAAAGCAACAGATGAGCTGGAGGTGAAGGCAGAAATCTGCCCTCATTTATGGAAATAGATGAGGTTTAGGGTAAAGGACAGGCTGGCCCAAATACAGGTACACAGCCAATTTCCTGAACAAACACCACTGAAGAGGCGAAAGTTTCTTTGTTAGACATACTTCAACCAAATTCCTTTTGCCAAACGTTTATCAAAGCCTTTTCTTCTTCTAGTTTGACTGTACCTTTCTATTGCTGAATTTTCGGAACCGCTACAGGTCACATTTGGTTTAGAGGGCTTTGGCCTGGAGGTCAGTAACAGCAAATCCCCTGTAAGCTCAGACTAAATAGGGAGTGGCCTGACAGAGACACTAACCTGAACGTCCTTCATCTCTATGAGACGCAGCGTTGACGCTTTTTGCCATAGGAGATTTGCCTGATTCGGACTTCTAGTTGGAAGGCATCCAATCTTTCCTTTGGGTTAAAAGCCAGCATATCATGCAGGAGCTTGCAGAGATCATCTGGCATGGACCTCTTGTTCTTCAGGGGGATTTTTAGTTTCATGTTGGGATTCTCCAGCAATGCTTCTCCGAGGGGAATAAGCTCCTTGCCTTGGCAGATGTAAGTTCCTAAACACAGATTAGGAGGAGTCAGGTTATACAGGTAGAGAAAAGTCTACACAAAATGCTGTCATGTGCAATGCGGAGAGACAATCTGGAAAACAAAACATCTGAACCGTTACCGGAAAAATCACTTATTAAGAGGTGACCGCCAAGTCAAACATTGGGAGAGGCTGTTCTCAGAAGAGGCTTTTACTTTCAAAAAGTAATCAAGGTGTTGCACAAGGCCGTGTGCGTAACCATGCGTGGAACAGAGGCAGCAAGTTTAAGCATGGGGTGCTCGTCAAGCAGTTATATGGACCATCTGCAGAGAAAACGGGCTGCTGAAATGAACTTCGTCCATCCTACTCCATTTCACCTTACCAGCAGACTCCTAAGCTCTAGAAGAGGGAGGGAGACTGTGCTTGACTGAGGTGACTTGAAAGAGTTAAACACGAAACTTATTTGCTCAGTTAGTCAAACAGTTTTCAATTAAAATGACAGCATATGCCATTTACCGTTAGCCAACTTCTCCTCGGCAAGATTAAGGAAGGGAAATGTAAATTTGCTCCTGGTAATCTAAATAATTTCACCGGTTGTTGAAAATGATTAACCAGCTTCCGAAACAGACAGTAAAAACAGCTTTGCTCACTCAAGCTGTTCTGCCCCTGCACCAGGCAAAGAATAAATGTTTCAAAGGCAGTGACCTGTCTGTGTATAGAAAAGGTTGGCCCTGCAAACTCCTTATCTCAAGTTGGCGGGTAGCTGCTTTAATGAAATCTGTTCATGTTTTGGTCTCAGCTGCAGCCATTTGCTTGTTTCTGTAGGCAGGAACTAAAACATTTATCAATATTTGGCATTTCAAAAAGAAATAAATAATAGAATTAGAACTGAGCCTACTTGAAGACGAAAAAAAAAAATTAAAGGGGTAGCACAATAGCGTCTCAAAGTTCCTCCGCAGAAATTCCTTTTAAGAATTTAAACATTTAAAAGGAAGACAGACAGGTATACTATGATCTCAGAGCCTGGGTAGATGTCTTCAATTATTATGCTAATGTGCATGACTGGCATTCTCTCCTCTCGAGATGGATTTTCCACTGCAATATACTTCTCTGAAATCATTTAGTACAAAGTATTTCAAGCGTGTATATATGTGGGGGATTTGGAGGAGGCGGGGAGAGAGGCAGAGAGCAGGCCATCGGAGGAGTCATCCCTGTGAGATCTTCCATCTCCAAACTGTGAGGAAACTCAGCCAGATGGCAGTGAAGCTTATCTAAACATCCTTTCCCAGTTTATTATTTGGCTCCTTGGAACATCCTTTCAGTGCTCCGAGTGATCCCATCCCTTGGTTATGCCAAGTCAAGGATAGAAGCGAACCCATAAGCCCAATTCCAGAAAGGTTTTGGTTTTAAGAGCATTAAAAGCATTTCTGAGCAAATGGAAGCACATAGATACTAAATCCTCTATCAAGAGCATAGCTGCAAGACAAATGCCTCACCAACAGCTTCGAGTTTTTTCTCCTACAATTCTTTAGAGACAATAAGGGCCAAATCCATTTTTGAAGGGCGTTTCTTAGGGTAAGGGAAGCCTGACAGCAGAGAAGCCAGAAGCGATCTTTCCCTTAACCTTTAAATCCCACAGAGCATTTCTGGCAGAAGGAACGATCTTCCAAACAAAACGATTTGTAAATATATAAAGCATTCCCTCTGCCTTAGTGATATCTCTTCAAGACCTGGAAACCCCGCATGAGAAGCAACCAAATTAGGAGTAATGCATGCTAAAGAAAAAGAGATTTCTTTACAGTTCTCTTAAAAACCAAAACCTGAAACACCCAAAAAACCCTCCAACTTTGGGTTTCTTTGGGTTGCAAAGTGCCTGCAAATTCCTGGAAAAAGCCACATCCAAAGCATATGTACCACAGCATTTTTAACTGTGCCTGGGGGAAACACCTCCCTGCAGATCCAGAACGTCCATTGACAACAGGACAGCACTGATCTGATCCTCACCGAGCAATTCCTTCTCAGTATCCCTGTCTCGGAAGGTGATTCTCTCCACCATAGCCCAGAAAATGATGCCGAGGGCAAATATGTCAGCCTTCGCGGTGTAGTGACCTTCCCATACTTCTGGAGCCATGTAGAAGTTGGACCCACACGCAGAGGAGAAGCGATGCTGGTTCACATTCCCTTTCCCCTGACACACCTTGCTGAGGCCAAAATCTGCTACCTGCAACGCATAAGAAAAGCAAAATAACTTATTCACAAACGTCACATTTACAAGTGTGTTTACAAACAGCAGCTCAGTGAATTCCGCTCTGAAATCCACTGCAGCATGGCACTGACACTCGTTGAGTGGCAGCCCTGGTGAAACAAAGAGCTGATCATTTCCTCTTAGCTGTCCATTCCCCAACTCCTTTTTGGTTGTTTGTTCCCCTTCCTAAGATGGGCATCGTTATCTTTCTGTGAAGTTCACTCTAATTACATCTAATTGGGCATAAACATACCTTGAAAAACACCTACAAAGAAGTGTCTCTTACTGTTCCACGGTGAGTGTACTGAACCTCTTGCATTACCATTATTATCCATAGTGATTAAGATGGCATTGATTTAAGTGTCCCTTGACGGCTCTACAGGTCGAAGTAGAAATACCATTATTGATCTGAACGGTCAAGACATGAATTATCTGAATGCGTCGGCCTATTATTTTACGTCCTAACTACTGGAACTCTCGGGATTGAAAGTTCAGGAGGGAGCTAGACCCAGCTTTTTGGAGAGCTGGAACAGACTTTCAGTCTTTACCTCAATCAGGGCACCAACATGAGGCATGAAAACATTCCCCGCCTCCCCTGAAATATCAGTATGTGCTTGAGGCAGCAATATTGGAAGCACTAGCTGTTGTAACAGGGCAGTACGCTCTTAAAGGTTAAGGGCACAGAAAATATTGCTTCATTTTTGACTGATTGCGATCTCTATGATTATCTAACTTGCAGAAGTTTGACAGCCCTGAACTGCTCCTCTCAATGGGATAAGCAGTGGATGAAAGACGTTACAGAAACACACCATCGTGACCTCTACTTCCTTCCAAGACTCCTAAAAAAAAAAAAAGCCCACAACTGATATCAGATGTCCTGAGTACGCTTATTACAAGTATCACAAGACCAAAAGCGCATTCCAAAGCACATGATGCATAAGCATGTAGATCAGATACTTGTTACAGCAAAGTTTTATTCCCTTACCTTTACTATGGGACTTCCACATCTATGAGAAATCAAAATGTTGTCAGATTTCAGGTCTCTATGCACTATCTGGTTTCTGTGCAGGAAAGCCACGGCGCTGCTGAGCTGCCGCATGAAGCTGTTATTCAGCTGAGCATCCGGGCTGCGAGACAGCAGGTATTCGTTCATGTTGCCACCGTCACAGAACTCCATCACAAACCACAGGAAGCAGGCCGATTTGGGATCCATGCACCTCCGCCCTTTCAGGCAGGTCTCAATTAGCAGCAAATGGCTGTCTGATTTTCTGTAACGATGACTAATTGGCTGAAAGACTTGGCCATTCTGCAGGATACATTCCTCCAACTGGATCACGTTTTCATGTTGCCTCTGGATGCTCTGCAGGGCCCAGAACTCTTGTAGAGCCAGTTCTACGTTTTCGGGCACGTTACAATGCATCCTTTTTACAGCTACTTTGCTTCTAGTTTGATTAACGATGGCCTCATAAACCACCCCATAGCTCCCTCGGCCCACTTCTCGAACGATGCTGTACTTGGCTTCCGTAGCCATCCCTCACTTTGGCCCAGTGAACAGCAAATCAGAGGAAAATATTTGAACTCATGGCAAGCAGTCGTCACCTGCAGTAAAACCCTGGAAGAGAAGGGGATAAAAAGCTTAAAACTCACCCAAACAAAGCAGCTTACCAACAATCAACTGCAAATACTTCCAACTGGAATCAATTTTAGCAGTATATGCATCGGTATATTGTGCAGCTGCACAAGGACCAACAGCTAAAATGGGGTTTTAAGAGAAAGCCTATATCCATGGCAACTTTGAGACATTATGAAGTACAATCCTGACTGCACAGTGGGATACAACCACCTGGGAAGTGACATCGATTTGTCCACAGTGGACAAAATTTAGTGAGAAAGAAAAAGAGTTATTATAGACACGTTTCCTAAGCAGGGCAGGAAAGGGAAGACAAAACCTCCTGGGTAACCGCTGAACTTACTGTTACCAGAATTGACTTTTAAAGAAATAAAGTTAGCCAGAAGTACCCGTTTGGCACCAAATCTTTCATCCTCACTTTCCCCCCTTGTAAATGTACTTATGCATCAACAGCTACATCATGTCCCTGCACTTCCACTGCCAATTTTCTACCAATCCATTCTCTGATACTCACCCTCTTTCTCCAGCTCACCCTCTTCCAACCCTTTCACAAGCCTTACACTGCACTTCCCCTCCACCTCAAGCTCCCTGTCCCACTCCCAGGCCACCCACCCCAGATTGTTCTTCACTTCACTCTCTAGCACAGCCTCTCCCTGCAATTCTCGTGGTCCCTCATTCAATCCCCCTCCCCAGCCCTATCCCCTGTTAATCCCACTCCCATTTTAGTCCCTCATCTCACTTCTCCCTACTGCAGTGCTCTTTAACACCAGCCCAAGTTTAGCTCCTTAATCAACACACTAATTCTTCTCTCCCAACTCATTTTTTCTCTACTTTCATGCCCCCCATGTTCCTTTCCCAATCCCCTTTACCCTCCCCCCCACCACACCTGCTGCTGTCTTCAAAGCCCCCACTTCCACGCAAATTCTCCCTTCCCAAACTCTCAGTCCACCTGACCCAACCTACCCCCCCTCTTCCCAGCCCAACTTCCTTCTCAATCCCCCTCCCTCCTCCAGCCACATCCCCCAGCTCTGCTCCTTTCCCAAATCTTTCATCTTTTCACCCAGCCCTCTCAATCCTCTCCCACCCTATTCCCCACTCTCCATCCCTCAGCCCCCACACCTCCTCTCCAAAGCAGCCCCCACCACAGTCCAAACCCTATCCTCCCCCCAAACCCGCTCCCACCA